>NW_015148975.1:2594737-2614952 GCF_001465965.1 Polistes dominula | reverse complement strand
TAATTATATATTACAATAATAATAATAATAATATAATTAGATAATTAATTATTAATTAATAAATTAATATTTATAATAATATAATATTAATATTAATATTTATTATCAAATAAATGAATTATTTTACATTTTAATTATAAATTAAATTAATTAATATCTATTATATCAAATAAAGAAAAAAATATATAAGAATATATACATATATATTATATATAAAATAGATTTTGAAATATTTATTTTTGAAAAATAAAAAAACAATGGAGAGTGTCATATTGTAAAGGTAATTGACAAATATTCGTGGAATTCAGGCCGACTTCCGATCCAGGTATGGACAAATATGCAACCGAGAGGTAGTCTGCACGCGATCATTCTGCACGTGTTCATTCTTCGGATTATGCTTACTTGAGTTGCACACACTATCCACCTTGAGGTTCATCTTTTCCGTTCGATTGGCAAAGAGAGCGGCACTTACACTCTCCATGGCCGATCT
The DNA here is from genome assembly GCF_001465965.1 of Polistes dominula. The sequence goes on along the minus strand of NW_015148975.1, from coordinate 2,614,462 downwards.
GTTGACTTGTTTGTACCGTTAGGATGCGACGAAACGACAGCTAGGGATCTATACACACACACATATATATATACAATTATTTGTTTCATCAAATCTTCATCATGAAACTTTCACAAAATTATTTTAATCTTTCATGAAAATAGTCATTATAACAATATAGTCCTAGACTATTATTAACTTTCTTTAAATGTTACCTGTGTGATGAGTGTACAAATATAATATTCTGTAATCGTTATTCATAAGAGAAGTTAATTATCCATTCAGAATATTATTCGCTTTATTAAACAAGAATATTCGTGGTAGAAAAGCAGATGACAGAGAAGAGAGAAGTCATTTAATAATTACAAAATAACTTAGTCACGAGAGAAAATATTTGTAATGCATTCTAGTGGTTCTTTTTTTTTTTCTTAAACGTTTCTTTTGTTTTATTTTTGGTAGAGCCTAATGCACGTATTGAAGTACCGTGGTAAAGTCACGGAACCGGAAGCACGATATTACATGAAACAAATGGTAACCGGTGTGGCGTATATTCACTCGCAGAAGGTCGTCCATCGAGATCTGAAGCCAGGCAACATGTTCCTGTCAGATCGTATGATCGTCAAAATTGGAGACTTTGGCTTGGCTACAAGGCCTGATGGTCAACGTAGACGTGTGTAAGACAACTCTTTTTTTATATATTTTTTTTCTCATTTAAACGTGAACTTGACATCAAGAAAATTCCTTTAAACGAAACGAAACATTTGTTCGTATTAATGTTCAAATTTATCCTTTGTGTTTGATTTCTTGAAAAATATTGAAAAATCCTTTTAGGACCATATGTGGTACACCGAACTATATTGCACCGGAAGTGTTGTACAAACAAGCATACAGCTATGAAGCGGATGTTTGGGCGTTAGGTTGTATCCTTTATGCATTACTAGTCGGACAACCACCCTTTGAGACAGCAACATTAGAGAAAACCTATGCCAGAATATGCAAAAATGATTATCGCGAGGTCGATGACTCGATAGCAAGCCGGAACGGTCAGAATCTTATAAACTGGTTACTACAACCGAATCCAGAGCTGCGACCGTCCTCGGAATGGGTGAAGGAGCATCCGTATCTCACAAAGGAATACATACCACCCTCCTTACCGCACACTTGTTGCTTCCAAATGCCGCACGCGACCATACTCGAACCAGCTTCTTCTTCACCTTCTTCGGTCTCGACTGCTTCCAGAAATCAGGAACTTGGAAAAGCTCAGGTAAAAACGATTTAGAAACGATCATGGGGAATTGTATTGTCGTTAAGATGAACATCAATAGAATATGCTTTTTATTTTTGTAGGTTTGGCAAAATTTAGACCATCCAGATATTTATCCACGTTCTCAACAACGAGCAACAATGCCAAACGCACAGCAACTAACACAAAATCAACAATTGCTTGAACGATCTCAAAAAAATATTCAAAAAGATTCGAAAGTGTCCAATTGGCTTGTACGAAAATTACCAAAATTACCCAGGTTCAAACAACGACTCAGTAGCGTACTTTGTCCCGACAATAAGAAGACTAGTCTACTTGCTCAAAGTGCTCAGATGCATCGTGCATTGGACAATTTTGTTTCTGAAATGAAACGTAATAATCTGCAACAAAATCCACCTGGTGTCGAAGATATCGTGCCTCTTTTTGTTACAAAGTGGATAGATTATTCCAACAAATATGGCTTAGGTTTTCAACTGTCAGATAAATCCGTTGGTGTTTTATTCAACGACAATACCAAGATCAGTTATACTCATGACAGGAGGTAAGGATTGATGACAACTAGATGATTTTCTAATACATACGCTCTTATGAATTAATTGTAAGTTATTTCGAGAATAAAATTAAATTCAAAATTGTATTACATTATTTTCGTACACCGTATAACATATTGTCCGCGTTATACGGGAGTCTATGGTATTTTTATTATATATTAGGGTGGTCTTTATAAATAAGGACTACTCTATTATATATAGAAAAAAATGATACATATATGAGTACATTGAATTTACAGAAGAATCGAATACATGACTATCGATGATGAAGTGACGAGATATCACCGAGAAAGGGATATACCTGTGCCTTTGCAGAAAAAACTTGAGCTACTTCATCACTTTACTCAATACATGGACGAATTTTTAACGGAAGGTAAATTGTCATCTCATTTTTGTTTGTTTTGACACAATTAATAAGATTTGCAAAATTTGGATTATATTAACACGTTGTTGGAATTTAGGAGGTGAATTAAAAAAATATCGGACAACGGTGAAACAGTCAAAGAACGCATATGTTCCACGTATGAGACGGTGGCTTAGGACAGATAAGGCAATTGTTATGGAATTAACAGTTCCATTACTCCAAGTAAACTTCTTCGTGGATCATACGAAGATAATAGTATCTCAAGAAACTGGCAAAGGATATCTAATTACCTACATCGACACCGGTAGACACGTATCGTCTTACTGGTTAAACGATCTTCGCGATTTTGGTTGTACTGCTGATCTTTATGAACGACTTTATTACGTATGCAAGGTGACACGAGAATTTGCAGAGTTAGACAATAACACGATTGCTTGACCAAATGGTGTTCTTCGACGACGTTCCTTTCAAAACGTTAAATTGAAATTCGGTAAAAAAACGAAACTAGGTAGGTCAACTTGAGAAACATCAAAAATATCGAAATAATATATTCTTTAAATGATCGTTCTCAAAGTTGAATCAAAGTTACAAAATTATTCGATAAAAATCGATATTTTCCATACATCGTAGATTACATTGAAAAAGAAAATCGATGAGAAAAGCCTTAACCTTTTCTTTCATCGATATTTGTAAATTCAATAAAAAAAAAATATATATATATCGTTTTAGCTAACTTAGACTATTAAGATAATTGTAATAATGTTAGAAATGAAACGCGTCTCTCTCCATTATTTAGCCGAACAAAAATACTTCGAGATATGTTTCAATGATGCTTGCATATCTAACAAATGATCATAGATCTCTATTTTGTTCCTCGAGGATTAGGAATTGGTCGCCAAAATTAATTGTATACGTATTCATATACATATATATATATATATATATTTATCGTGTTTATTTTGAAAATATTAATTCTTAAGATTAGATACTTACATCGAAATTAAATGAATTTTGTTAAATTGGAAGGAAGATTTTATATAAAAATGATATATTTATGTTCTTTGTGACACCATTTAACCAAGAGATATGATAGCATCGTCCCGAAAACGTATATGTGTTATTATGTATGCACATTCCTCATATACATACATATAAATACGTGTTTATTTGATAAACTTTTTATTATCGGCTTCTAATATAATTAATCGTCGGTATTCGAAAATCTTGCTTTAGAATCGACGGCGCCTATAGTGCCAAAAGAATCTAAAGATTCTTATTGTTAATAATCCTAGTCACTCTCGTAATTTTCTTTGTTTCGGTTTGTTCTTCATTTCATTAGATTTTTCTTACATTTCCCATTTTTCTTTGTTCTTTTTAAGAAATAAGAACGACGGATGTCACTGCCATCGTTATATGCCGCGATAGCGATCATGCTATCCATTTTACAGGCTGTTACGTTAATTATAGTTATTATTTATTTTCTATCATCATTATTATTATCATTGTATTAATTATTGCGTCTTATACATGTTACGTTTCATCATTTGCGTTATTGATATGTATTACTGTTAAATAGGCAAAGAAAAAACGAACATACTATTTTCTAATACGTGTTTTCAAATAATACGTAAATTTCGTTTTGTGTGTGTGTGTGTGAGAGAGAGAGAGAGAGTATGTGTATGTATGAATGTGTGTGTGTGAATTTTGTTTATCTTATCCCTATCATAAGGGATATAGAAAAATAGTCCTAACGCTAATTCAATTTCTTAATACGTTGTTGAACGTTATTAAAGAAGGAACACATTTCATGCTTTATAATTTTCTTTTTTCTTTCTCTCTATTAATACATTTCACTTATATATAATAATAGATATAAATTATACAAATAGCATAGTAGCATAATACGCCCATTAAATTGGACGCTCATTCATTAATCAAGTTATTGTTATGTGTACATTATTCTTGTTAATTACCGTGATCATAATTATCGATCATTAATATTACACATTATTAATATTGAGATTACTATTATACTCGTCGCTATTATTGCTCTAATTTCAATTATTATTAATATTATCATTATCATCATCATCTTCATTATTATTATTATTATTATTATTATTGTTAAATGATATAATTATAGGTACTTTTATTAATAGTATAATTATTATCGTTACAATGCGAATATTGTTTAGTATCGGCAAGCTTGAAAATAGAAATATTTTCGATGGTATTAGAAATATGTGGTGCAGTGATTGTCCGATATGTAAATTGTAAAGCAGTGATATTAACTATACACATTTATTTTTTATTAAGACATATCTCTCTTTTTCTATTCAGGTTGAACATTTCTCGTGTCATAATGTCGGAAGACAATCATCGATGCGTAGAAATATTTAAGATCTCAGATTCGTTAGCCTTTTTTACAATCTCGTTTAGTGGTATATATATATAAAAAAAAAAAAAAAAACCTTAAAGATAAATATAGATATATTTATAACCTTCATTATAGCAATAAAAATAATAGAGTCATAAACGAGCGTTGTGGAGAAAGTGGCTAACATAAGCGAAGAAAAGGGAAATCTTTAATAAAATTGCATTTTTGATAAAGCACATGAAAAGATATATTGGGATATTAATTTTATCACCTATTTTATTTATTTATTTACTTTCTCCTTTATATGGTTTTTTCTTTTTACATAGATATCACCAATTTCATGTGTTTTTTTTTCTTTTCTTTTCAATAAAATTTCCTTTTTTCTTGAAAAGTTTGTAGGTATACGAATAAAACAACATGGAAGAAAGGAAACATATGAAAAAAGAAAATATAAAATCTTGAACGCATTCAGTACTCATATTGCGACACATAGATAAAAAGTTTGGCGACTGCGCTACCAACGAAAATTGAATTGTGATAAATCTCCATACTGAGATCAAGTTCGATTTCTTGTGGTCCTTGAATACTTTGGGTCATCACTAAAACGCTTTGATTAATTAAAGGCCTTCTCAGTGCAAAGCAAGATTCCGTGGCACGAGTAATACCAGGAGGTGCGCGTACATCAACAAATGCCATAGTGAATTGTACATTGGATCCTGGTTGGTAAGTTCCTCGCATAGTGAAGAGTTCGATACTGCCACTGTCTGGTATTGGAAACATGCTAACGAAGGTGATGTAGTTGAAAGAATAATAAGAAGGCATTCGGAAGCAAGTATAATCATTGTGCTTGCAAAATCTCGATGCACGAACGCAGCGACTGAAAAATATAATTTTTATTTTGCAATATATGTATATATATAATATATCTAATGAATTATCAATAATATTTTGAAATTTTCCAAAAATATTAGATCAAATATGGTGATATTATAATTTGTGATAAAGTAATTAATTTGAATTAATCAATTGAAAATATTGTAATAAAAGAAAATGAAGTTTCTTTTCTTACTTTCGTCTCTCGTGATCTTTTACGTATCCTGAAGGACAATGAATTTTGTTACATTTAAAGCCACCCCGTATATTTTGGCAGGTATCGTTGGGGTCACTGCAACCTTGTCCAGTAGAGCATTCATCAATGTCTAGAAAAGATAATAAAAAAAAAAAAAGAAAAATGAATTAACGTGATTGGGAAGAAAGGAAGTAAAGCGTCAAGGACCGACAACGTGATTGTGTGACGCGATTGCATGACGCATAATGTAGTAGCGTGGGTGGAAAATCTTGTTCACTCTTTCTGTTCTTTTTTTCTCTTTTATAATTCGCACGACGCCCCAGTTTTTTCGCTTATAGGTCAAGTACAATTCGCGAAGCCTAATTGCAGTCGAGGAACGGTTTTTTTTTAAGTGGCTAACAAAAACCACTTTCAAGCTTCGTTATATTTGAAAAAAATGTCTACATTTATTTGCGTGACAATTTGACAACTCGTTAACTGTGATTTAATCAACACGTTTCATCTTACAACGAGCCTTTCATTAAGTATCCCATATTGGAAACTTGAAACAACACTTTACGTTTCACATACGAAGTTCTATTCATGTAAGTAAGTAAAAGGCACTATATTTATTCTTACCTTGACATGTTCGACCATCGGAACCAAGCCTATAACCATCAGGACATTTGCAACTATAGCTACCTGGTGTATTTTCGCATATACCTATGCAAAGATTATTTTCCTTGAACTCTTCGCATTCGTCTATGTCGGTGCAAGAACGATTATCTGCGTTTAATCTAAAGCCTGGCTTACAACCACATCTATAGCTACCCCAAACATTTTTACAATAATGTTGACATAATCCTGGAGTTCTTTGACACTCGTCGATATCCTGAAAAGTTAACGTTCGTTGTAAAAACATGATAAATTATAAAAAAAAAATGGAAGAAAGATCAAGAAAATCACCTGGCACATTCCACCAGCTACATTGCCAATGCTTTCAAATCCTGCATCACAAATACATCTATATGAACCAGCAGTGTTCTCGCAACGACTATTCATTTCGCATATACCACTCCCGTAAATACTACATTCGTCGATATCAACGCAATCCTTATTAGGACCATCGGTATATCCAGGTGGACATTTGCAAACGTATCCACCTTGTCTGTTCTCACAGATTTGTTCAGAAGAACACTCGTGACTGTTATCAGCACACTCGTCTATGTCTACGCAGTGCTGACCAGTCGTAGAATCCAAAGTAAATCCATTACCACATATTACTCTCGAAATGCATCTTAAAATGATAATTAATATTTAATGATCGAACAAAGTGAATAATTGAAAATAAAATAAAACTTTACTTGTATGAGCCAATAGTATTGACGCAACGTTGGCTGGCCCTACTGCAAGGATGTTGAATTATTTCACATTCATTAATATCTACACACTTATCACCAGATATTTCAAAACCTTGTGGACAGGTAAAACGTTGTTGAATATTGGGAGTCCCAGTAAATGGTATCATTGTCGTCGTGGTAGTCGTCGAAGTTGTCGTAGCAATTTGAGGACGTGCCTGAGGAGTTGTCACTCGTGAATTTCGATCACAACGATAAGAACCGATAGTATTTCGACAGTGATAGCCTGCGGTGCAATCGTGTGTACCAAGAAGACACTCATCATTGTCCTCGCATATTTCAGTCGCTGCATTTAAGGTATAACCAGTGCCACAAGGTAAATGTCTTATACAAATATAACTTCCTATAGTATTGTCACAGCGTTGGGTTGGTAGACAAGAATCTTCCTTAAATTCATCATTAAAAATACATTCCATTGTTTCTAATTATTAGATAAATGAACTTTTTACTTTGTATTTACCTAACTTATAAATATTTACCTTTAATTGACATTCATTTATATCAATGCAAGCTTGCGTAAAATTATCCCGTTTGAATCCAGTTCTACAATTACAAATATAACTTCCCATAGTGTTAATACATTGTTCGTTGCTACTACAGGCATCCTCAATTTCACGACACTCATCGATATCAACGCAACCACGATTTTTTACAAATTTTGTACCTCTCAAACATTTTTGATCGGCCGACGGTGTCATTGGAGTCGTAGGTGGCCTTCTTGTTATTGGTACCGGTGCTTTCGCACAACTATAACCCCCTGGTTGATTGTAACAAATTTCTTCCCCACAACTATCCAGTCCTTCGGAACATTCATCAATGTCTGTTTCCAAAACAAATATTATATATATTTCTATCTAATAAAAATTGTTAGAGATATTATTGGGTGATTGCAAAAGAAGGAAAAAATAAATGCAATATTGTTAAACGTGCAACAAAAACGTTAGACGATGCAACGAACTTTAAAAAAATATATTTTCAGAAAAACGAGAATTTCAACATGCATACATAATATTAGTGCGAATTAGGACTGCAATGTTATGGTTTAGACAAAATGATTACCAACAATTAAACTGCAAAATACATTGTTGTGATCATATGATATATCTCCCAAAATTCTGTAAATGTTAGAATTCTACAAAGATTAATACATACGTAAATCATCTGTTATCTGAATTCATGTCATTTGTTTATTAAAATACTACAGATTTTTCAACTATTTAATAAATATTTTTCGAATACCTGTGCATTTTTTCAATCTTGGATGATACCTAAATCCAGAAGGACAAGCTGGTCGTTGAGTTGGACGTTGTTCGGGTATCATTAGTCCTTCACATCTAAAAAAATGTAAAAAATAATTATAATAAGTATACTAAGTTCTTAGTAGGAAGATATATGATATAATTCACAAAATATATATAACTCACCTGTAAGTACCTGGAAGATTTACACATCTTAATGAAAGTCTACTATCACAGGTATGTTCACCAGTTAAACATTCGTCTACGTCCTCACAACTATTGCTTTGCAAAGAATATTTATAACCCGATGAACAGGAAGGCAAACGTGTTAGACACTCGTAACTGCCTACTTTGTTAACACAATACTGATGAAATTCTAAACGACAATTATGAAGATTTTCAGAACATTCGTCAATGTCAACACAGGTATTATTAATAAGTTCACGTTTGAATCCATTTTGACAAGGTGGTATCAACTGGCAATGATAGGAACCATTTGTGTTGATGCATTGATGGGTCACTCGTTGACAATCGTGTCTACCTAAAGAACACTCGTCAACGTCTTCACAACTTTTCTTCGTCGGGTTGAAGTACCAACCAGTGCTGCAAAGCGGAGAACACTCGTAACCACCAATAGTATTATGACATCGTTCGTAATCTCGACAACCTGGTCCTGCTACACATTCATCTATATCAATGCATTGTCCTGTTTCATAATCCCTTCTGTATCCCAATCCACATGACTCCTCATTCCACTGACGATCATTGATCTAACGTGAAGATATCGTTACGTTTTAAAAGAAAATAAAAATATATAAATGTAGATTTTATCAGGTGACAGGCGAACGAAATGTACTTGTTTCCTATTCGCACGAGAGTTGATCGTAGTCCTTAAAGTAGTCCAATCCGCAGTACTTGTTCTGATCGTTGTCGTGCTCGTAGTAGTAGTAGTCAATGTTTGACAAACGTAAGAACCATTGGTATTACGGCATACTTGAGAATTCTTGCAAGTGTGCAAACCAAGTGAACATTCGTCTATGTCTCGACAATCTTCTTTTCTGTTAGATCCAGGTTCTCCGTAGGGCTTAAATCCTGGCAAACAGGCTGCATAACATTCGTAAGTACCCATGGAATTCACGCAACGTTCTCCTATACCGCATACAGCTGTCCCACTAACACATTCATCCACGTCTAATGGAAATACACGAGAAACAAAAATGTTCAAATACAATAGAACAATTTATAATCAATGTTTTTTTTTTATTATATTGCATAACATCTCACCAACGCACTGTCTAATCTGCTCATCAAACTTATATCCAGAATTACATGATAAATTATTTACGTTTCCTATAGCAGGCATCGTAGTTTGCATTCCAGTTTTATAGCCCCTGCTATACAAAATTGTACTTCTCTCTCTGGTTTGTTGTTCCTGTTCTTGTTGATCGTCATTTAAATTCTCGTCTGTATATACTAACAATTCGCATCTAATAAAATCAATAATATTCATTTACACTTGAATGATCAAAATATGTATATATAGTTAATAAATCGTATACCTGTAACTACCAATTACATTAAGACAACGTTCGTCAGATTCACAGATATGAAGTTGTTCACTGCATTCGTCAATATCCACGCAACTTTCCGTGAGATTCTTTGATAATTTAAAACCAGGAGGACATTCATAGTTTCTCACAGTTTTGTTTAACGATGAACCAAAAGAAATAGAATTGTTTGATCTTTTACATTCATAACCACCGATCGTATTAACGCATTGTGTTCCAGGTTCGGGACAAGGCATAGTTGATTCGATGCATTCGTTTAAATCTTAACAATAAGAAACCATGAAACTTTTCAATATCAAACCAAAAATTAGTAATAACATTTTCGAAAGGAAAAAAAAGAATAATAGGATTCATTTTGATTAGATTTATCATGTTAAACTAAACGTTTAATTAATCGTTACCTTGCATGCATCGAAATTCAAATGGAAATACTCGACATGCTGATATGAAGAATAAATAAACGAAATTGCGTGCATGATTCTATGAAACAGTAAAGAAAGATAATAAGTCGATAAAAATTAGATGATACTAATCGCAAACAATAAAAATAAATGACATTGCTATACTAACCAATACAACTTCCAAAACTAATGCTATAAACAAATCCCTCGTGACACTTCATATCACATTCATAAGCTCCGGCAATATTTCTACATTCTTCTGTCTCCAAACAACTATGTATTCTTTCAGCACACTCATCTACGTCTAATTAAAAAAAAAAACCAAATTGTTTTTTTGTACAAAGTCAACGTTTCTTCATAATTAGACGATTCCTTTAATTAATTTAATATACCTTTGCATATCTGAGATACCTTGTCGAACTTGAATCCCGCAGGACACGATTTCGTACCTACCATTTTAAGACAGGAATAACTACCTGGCGTGTTTACACAAAAATGTGTACCTTCTGTGCAAACATTTGGTAATACGACACATTCATCGATATCTGAAAACAATTTCTTTCTTTTCTAAGCAAACAAAGGAAGAAGTTTCACATGCACTCTTGTTATATCAATTCGTTTTGAGCTTAACATAAGAGAAACATATTTGAAATGGAAAAAAGCATACCTGTGCAAACTTTAGTCCTAGCATCCCACTGATATCCAGGAGGACAAGCTTCATATGCTGCACTTTTTTGTGCATGTGTAATACATCTGTAAGATCCTATGGTATTTTCGCATAATCCTGGACACTGAATCTTTCTTTCCAAACATTCGTTTATATCTAAACGCAAGATGGTATCAAGACAAAAGCGCAAAAATATGATTTAAAAAAAAAAAAAGAGTTAAATGCATTATGTACAAAGACAATAAGCAAATAAATTATCGAGAAGAAAAAAAGCTAGAGCAGGTAGCAAGTTTGACATCTCACGTTACACAAAAGCTTACGATCGTCATCATTTGTCATATAGTTACATTTTCTTACCTTTTTCATACAATTAATAATGTTGAAATAACTTATTGAGAGTTCTACGTGAATACGTACCATTGCAAACCTGTGAAGTTGAATCATAACGATAACCAGCAGGACAAAAAGGTGACAATTCGTTGTCCTCGTCGATATCATTCAATTCAGTACTATCCGTTGTTGATAGTGGAATACAGGACCGCTTGTCATCAGCCAATTCGAATCCAGGATTGCAACTGCAACGGACTGCTACACCAGTGTCCGTACATCTTTGCTCACAAGGATTTGTATATTTGCATCTATCGGTTGGTAAATCTTGTCTACAAGTTTTTCCATCTTCTAAAAGGGTAAATCCTTCACGACAAGCACAATAATAAGATTCTGGGGTTGGTATACATATGTCGGTACAGAGAAGACCTTTCATCAGTTGACAAATATCATCCAACGCTATAGGAAAATAGGATTCTTTTTTACATAATCACAATGAGAAGAAGATTTTGATCGAACTTCTTAAATATGATCTTATCACTTACGAGGGGTAGGAATCGTCGTCGAATCGGTCGACAAAGGAGAAGAAGAAAAGGACGAAGAGGAAGGAGACGATTCCGAAATTGAAGATGTCATTGAGGTACTTGGCGAAGACATTTCAGAGTTGGTTTCCGTGCTACTATCGGATGAAAATGTTGAATCTGAAGCATCTGTGGCCAATGTAGTATTTGGTAATGCTTCGTAACAACATTGTAAAAACGCAGGATCCCATGGGATTCCAAAAGAGAATGTTTTGAACGAGCAACCTTGGCCCATAGAACCGGTAAGTATTCCTAAAATATCATCGATAAAACAACATGTTCTATGATTTCTCATAGAAGTCAATTTTGTAAAAAATGTTTAGTACCGAGCTTGCAACCCTCGCAACAATCGCGATGATAATCTCCTCGTCTTGGCATTTTCACGCTGCTGCTCGTAACGCAAGCTAAACCATTGCGAGCATCGGCTTTTCCTTTTTCACATTGTTGATCGTGGTAAGTTTTAACGCAACAAATATCTACAGTTTCTAAACAGAGGCCTTGTTCAATTCTAGGTACCCCATTGACCGGTCCAGTGAATTTTTCACATTTCAGATTTTCCATTGCCCATGAAGTACCAAGACCGCAACATTTTTCAAATCGTGCTTCCATTTTAGCATCAACGATAATCCCTGAAAGGAAGAAGTAAATCGTACTGTTCTAACCATTCACTTTTATCGCGTTTATCATTTTATCGTGTCACGGATTTTTTGTTAATGTTACTTTTTCTTATTTTTTTATAAAATGCATTTCGAAACAAAGCAAACTATCTCCCATTTGAATCTTATTTATCTTTCGATCTTCAATGAATTATTCGTGATCTAGATCGAACAGGAAATAGGTAAAAGAACGAAAATACAAGTTATTGAGAGCGAATAACAAAAACTATTGTTTGATTAACGCGATAAGAAGGAAACTGCGCTAGTTATAAAAGTATGGTTCATAGAAATCATCTCGTTAAGTAAACATAATATTTCATAAAGTAATTAAAACTGAATGATTAGAAGCTGCATCGGTACAACATTTAACGTAATATTGTTTAATGTTAGACTTTATTTTCTTCGGTTTCTCTTATCAACGATATCAGAATACGTAGAATCCAATTTTTAATTGTAAAATGTATGACTTGCAAATGTGGTATGTAGGTGTATATAAAAAAAATATTCTGAAATAATTTCAATAGGATCTTTGATGGATTGAATAGCGTCTCGTTGATATGCATCACGCTTAACAGTTGTACATTGATCGAAATCAATTCGAAGAGACAAGCAAAGCCCGCGCAAGCAAATAGGGCTAGGTCACGGTGGCTAATAGAATAATTCGTTTAAGACAATCGCACGCGCCTATCCAGCAACTATGGCTCAACGAAACGATGAAGTTCAACGCGAAGGAGAGAATAATAATGAAACATAATCGAGACAAGTTTCATCCACTAACATTGAAACGTTCTTAGAAGAGGTACCCTTCCGGTATGATAAAAAAAAACAATTATAGAAAATAAATTGATTCTTTAAAAAATAGGACAAAAAAATAAACAAAATTACCTTCCCTTGGTAATAATAGTAGCTGGATGATTAGAAGAAAGACTAAGCAGCCGTAAAGTTGAAAACTATTTTCTCGAGTCATCTTCTTGTACTGGGATTCCCCTTTTCCGTACGTTAAAAAAATCATCATCGTTCTTCGATCGTGCTATCGAAAACACGAAACTTACGATCTATCAATCGATTCTACCCTCCCTTGCTTTTTTTTTTCTTTTTTCTTTTTCTCGAAGAGGACAAAAATCTTTTTAAAGAGAATAATAACGCGCTGCGCTTTGGTCGAGCGCTTGACGTGCATTGGAGCTCTCGGATCTCAGTTGCTTCGGTTTTGTCATCCGCACCTTTATAACGCGTCTCTCCCTCGTAAAAGATCTTACCATCTCTCCCTACCCTCTCTGTTCTCATCATTATCCCCACCCCAAGTATTTGACTTTAATCCATCTCTCTTTCTCACAAAGCACGCTTGACGATTCCTAAGGATTCCTGATAGACCCGAAGGAACGTTCTATCCTTGTCTTTCCTAGCTCTACTCCTCGTAGTTTCTTCTTCTTCTTCTTCTTAATCTTCCGCGGCATGTGATCTCCTTTCCCGTTGCCGACCGACACAAAGCTCCGTTTTTGTTGCGACTTCCTCCTTTTTACTCTAACACACAATGCTAGGCTTTGTTGATCACGCAAATTTCCGCGCCACCCGCTAGGAACAGGGCAACTTTACCCTATATCATCGAGTTCGACAAGATTCGACACCATACCGTACCATACCATAGATTTCTCCTATCAATTTTTCTTATTTTTGTTTTTTTTTTATCAGCATCATTTCTTCTTCTTTATCCTTTTAACCTTTTGCTTCTTTTTTAATTCGACCCTTTCTACTCTTGTCCTTCTTCCAGTTTTCTCGTTCCATTAAAAGATTGGTAGCAAAGTGTTGCGTTCAAATAGAATCATTGATTTTCTTTAGATATATATATATATATATATATATNCGTTCAAATAGAATCATTGATTTTCTTTAGATATATATATATATATATATATATATTATTCTAATATTTATAAGTATTTATTTTTTACTATTATCATACGAACAGAATAATTGGTCTATTTTTTAATATCTGTACCATGAGAATGATCAGTATAATTTGACGTTAAAGGTCATTGTTGCTGATAGTAGATACTTCAAGTATATTTCATCATTGTTAATCAGGAATATCATTAAGTAAGCACCTCACTATCGAATGTACTTGACTATCGTTAGGATTACGTAATCATCTTTTACATGATGATTAATTAAAAAAAAAAAAAAAATAAAGTCTCGTCGCAAGGTCTTTATCGTAATGAGTTAGGGAAAGTAAGGGATAGGAAATGTAGTCACATGTGCCATGTGTGAGGGTATGATGCTTCGCGATGAGAACGAGGAAGATCATCGTCATGAAAATACATAACGAGATTAGTATGGTCGTCGTAATACGCGTGATACCGTAACGATCGAATAATATCCGGGTTATAGTGTCCTCCATTGTAAAAAAAAGTTATCCCATATTTGTGTCAGTTGAAATGTTTCGTAGTCGGAGCGTGCCATCTTTCTTATTTCAAACTTCATCAGCGTCTCCTTAATCGTCGTTTTTGAACCCTGAAGTGCTTTTTTTCTGTTTCAACTTCCAAACGGCACATGTTTGGGGCCTGCTTGCGTTTAAAAAAAAAAAGATAAAAAGAGGAGAATATATATTTAAGCAACTACGACATTAATTGTAAGATCAAATATCTGACACAAATAAAATCAATGAATATAAAGAATAATAAACGACAAAAACATATTTTATAAAAGTTTATATTTATATTATATAGCAAGGTTCGAGGGATGTTGCACATACTTAGTTAAAATGTTCAATTTATGATCATATCAAATTAGAGACTTTACATGGAATCGTCGGAATAAAAATGGATGTTTTGTTTGAATAGACTATTTACATTTTAAAAACCAATATATAATCAAGGCTATTCCAACAATTTGTCCATGCAACATAATGCTTTTAAAGAGATATCAATTGTGATAGTTGAGCCAATAACGCGAAGATCGATATAAAAGCATCAGGTTGGATAATAAAATTTTACACGTGTTTTAATAAAATGATAGATGTATGGCAATGAAGATTTTACTCTTCGTTTTCAAATACTTCCTTTGTATCTCATGTAATAAAATAGTGCAATATATTTTACTTTATTGCATATTTTACAAAAAAAAAATATTACAAAAAATAAAAAATAAGTAAATAAAAGTATATGTAACACTTGATTCCCAACCTATATTTTATATAGATTTTGCTATGCTTAGATTTTCTATATATGACTATATAACAGAACACACACAAACTATAAACTTAATATTATCTTGTTTATCATTCGTAAGCTAGTGTAAATATTTTTTTAATAAATCAATTATTTTTATATTTTTCTTTTTGTTTATATAGTATTAAAAAAGTTACAAATATATACTGATGAACAAAAATAATGCAAAAGTATTATTTTCTCTTACGAAAACTTATAAAAAATAAAACCTTCATTGCATTTTACATCTACAGCTATATTTATTCTCGCCGCTCTCAAAAATGATACCCGAAGTCCCTCTCATTGAAGGGTAATGTTCAGGAAATAGATTTTGATGGGAAACAGAACAAGTAGAACGCCTGCTTGACGTCTTCATTTACCTTTTATATATAACCTAACTTAATAATATAATGGTAATATTATAGACCCAAGCAGGTGTCCTCTGTTTTATATCTAATATTCGGGAAATGACTAGGCCATATGAATATAGCTTAGGAACCAAACACCCAACATTGTTTTGACATGGCGCATGGAGGGAACTCAAATTGCATTATCTCTAAGTCACTTTCGATACACTACTATGAGTGCCATATTGCTCTGACGCACGTACCCAAAGAGAACTTTTGTGCGCGAAATTCATTTCTCTATTTATATTCTCAAACATTATTTTCCTAAGATTTATTCATATGGCTCAATGTTTTTAGTTCGGTAAACTTTCTCTGTTCTCGATCAATCGAGGATTCAAGTTCCTTGATGCTTTCACAATTTCAGCAATGGCGGCTGATTACAGAGTCCACATTTTAATTCTATTCTGGTTCTTCTCCATCACCATCTAAAACATAATATTTTTTTTAAGTACTCATAAAGACTCAAAATGATCTATTACGGTATGAATAGGTATATGTGAAAGACCGATGCAATTAGTATTAATCATACCTTCACGATCCGCTTCATCATCTACAAGCAAGTCATCCTCTTCATTTACACCATCGTCTTCATCATTCACAGCCTCCTCTTCTTCATCTTCTTCATCTACATCATCTTCTACTACAACTATACTATCATCTCCTTCTTCTCCTTCACCTCCTTCATCGCCATCATCTCCACCTCCATCCTCTTCTTCTTCCTCTTCTTCTGTTTCACAATCTTCACCATCACCCTCAACACCATTTTCAATATCAATATCTGAAGCTAGATAATACTACAAAAAGAATGATTACAAAATGTAATATTTCTATATGAAAAATATAAACATATCTTTTAAAATAGTACTTATAATTTATATCCATAATACCTGCAACGGATTAGGCCACATGTCATCTTTGATTAATTCAGCTATTTCATCTGAACTAGGATCCCCATGATCCGTGAACCAATCAAAGAACGATCTATGTTTGAGTGGCCTCTTACGACCTTTTAAAGGTGTTTTTGTTTTTGCTCGTTTCGTTAAATCTAACCCTTCTTTCCAACGAATAGGTGTACTTTGGGATGCTGGATCTCCTGCGAAACAGCAGGAGATTAATCACAACTATGATACTTAATCTTCATATTATTGCATTATATCTAAATAACATTTTACTTAACTAGATAGTAATATAATAATCAAAAACTGTGCTCACCGGAGGAGCCTAAATGAAACTCTTTAGTAAGAACTTCATTTTCAAAATATGGATTTGCATCAAAGTGAAAATTAATTCTGTAACCAGATTTAATGTCTTCGAACTCCTCGACTTCTAACTTGGTCAGAAACCGTAATGCATCTTCTTCATCTTCTTCCAATATTTCAGCTATTTCTTTATTGTTTACAAACTATTTATAAATTAAGGAATAATAATATGCATTTTGGAAATAAAAAAGTTAGTATAAAATCTATAGCAATAAACTTATAGTAACACAATATAAGAGAAAGATCATAGTAATAAATAAATGCAATCATTATAAGATAAACAAATAAATAAAACCTTGATAGTAAGAAAGCAAGTGGAAATTTGAAATTATAGTAAAAAAAAAAAAAAAAAATGAAGTAAACGTGTTCGTTTTGATTATATCTACAGGTTATACACACTTTTGTAGGTACACAAGTGGGTAAGATGGCGGCTGGCGCCGGCGGACGCCGGCATCGCCGGGAAACGTCAAAACTATCGAGAGTTTTATCAATTTGTAATTGGAAATAACATCGACATTATAAAGGATACAGCAGTTACCCAAAAATTGGGTATCCTTTTGATAATATCATTACGTTTTTGAAAGTAAGGTTTACGCAACTTATTATACTTTTTCTCGACTTCGAGAATCTCGTCACTGGCCTTCTCGTTCAAGCCATCGATTTGATTCTGACATCCATCTATTTCTTCGAGTGTCTTCTGTATTTCTACATCATAGTCGCGAACCTCAACTCCTTCACCCGAACCTGGGTCTTCTATCTCCTTGGCCTTTTTACTCGCCGACGACATTGTTGTACGCGCGCTATTGTCACACCACTCCACTTCGCTCTATCTGTGTTTATTTCCCTTCGCACTCGTCCGAAGAATCGTGAGAATTCGCGGCGGCGCGCAACATCATGCGAACAACCTTCGAACGATAAATCTAGACAGGCACAACTCTATCTCGCTTTTTTGTTTATACCAAAAAACTTAACACTTTTTTAGTCTAGTGTACTCTAGTGTAATCTAGTGTATTGCAGTCAAGATAACCAATCAACGTTAAGAATTTAATCTTCACTTTATATGGCTTTAATCTATTATAATGCAATTATTATCTTATAATATAGTTATTTTAATGTGACTCCAAAGTAAACTGCAAAAGTAACTAGATTTAGTTAAATATTTTGAAAAAATACATATAAAATGATTTGTGATACTTTCTATTCGGTACTTATTTTATATTGGATAGTTTGCAAAAGTATATAATAACTTTTCTCTCTCATACTAATAATATTGTACTATTTTTATTTTTTAATGTCAAGCTGAGTAAAACACAGTAAGTAGCTTATGTTTAAACATGTATATTAAATGATTACATCAATCAATGAAATATGAATGAAAGTGAAAGATATTAAAATGAAATACGTGCTTCAAAATACTTATACTTGTAACAATATCTAATAAAAAAATAAATTAATGATCGAAGATTATCGAAGGTTTCAATGAGTAAAAATGTCCTTCGATATTAGCAACTATTCAATTGGCCAAGCCTCTTCTTTACCACGCGCTTCAAACGAATAGAATTACCTAAGTTCGAAAGGCGGCTATAGATAAACCAATCAGACGTCGCGTAGTATCTTTGCACCCAGGATATTGCTTAGAAAATCAAGATGGCATCCGAGAATGATACGGGTATCGTGTCAAATGAACGATGTGATGTAAATAATACGATTCAGCAAGTGTTTGAGCCGTTGAAAGGGGAAATATCGAACGCGAAGGTACTTAGTACACAGTGGAAGAATCTAATCAAAGAGGCAACCGATTGTTCCGACAATATCGGTTTAAATTCGGACAGGACGCCTACGGTTTTTCCAACAGCGTCATCGTTCAACACAAACACCGACCGAAATGAGTTACAAAGAAACGCAAATATTTTGAGGTCTTCTGGTGATGTGCAAGAAAGTGCAAATTATAAATTCGTTATTAATACAACTTTGCATAAATTACCCTCGAAGTCAGACAGTATGTCCACTCAGAGGAATGATCTAGACAGTGCTGCTTGTGTACCTGAGAAAACAGACGGTAATCATCTATATAGTGATATGAACACAATCATATATACAGAGATCTATATCTTTTTCATCTTTAAGATTTTATTTTATATATATTTTCTATCATTATTATTTTCTTTCATTTCCAGAACTAAAATTTTAACTAAAGTATTACAACTAATCATTTTTTTTTAAATATATTTTTATGAAGCATATGCTGTATATAGTTATTGAAGACCATTTGCAACCTATAAATCAAATCTATATAATAAAATTGACCCAAAGTTTATTTATTATTATTCTTTTTCAGTCTTAGGCAAATTTGATTATTTAGAGTTTAAAATATATATATATATATTGTATATATATATGTATATATATATATATAT
>NW_015148975.1:2582237-2594727 GCF_001465965.1 Polistes dominula | reverse complement strand
TATATATATATATATATATATATATATATATACATCTAAGTTGTTGTGATTATTATCTTTTATATTTGCTATAGATAATCCAGATCACTGTAATAATGAATTATTGAGGTCTGGTAGAGAACCAGTACAACATATTCATGTAAGTAATAAAGAGTATTGGATTTTATAGGCTCCAAAAAAGAATATTATTTATAGAAGTTTATCTCATTTATTAGACCGATTCCACATGTGGCAACAGTACAATAGTATCCACCAACATGCATGCATTACCAGCAAAATTAGAAGGATGTTTAGGCTTTTCTAACAATACTCCTCAACTTGGGGAAAGTCCACAAAGTAGTGGTGAAGTAATCAGTAGTCCTCGAAGTCCAGATTACCCTCCAAGGGTTTCAAATAGTCCACATAGTCCAGATATAATGTTTCCTATCACTATGACATCGACTCATACTAATTCTAATATAAATATAATGGATACAGCAAAATACAATGAAGAAAATAATGAAACATCAGAAATTAACAAAGAAATGCAGATTTATCAACATTATGGGGAATTAGCAACTAATGATTTAGAAAAATCTGTTTTACAAATAAAAATAAAGGATGAACTTAGTTTGGCCGAGGAACATATACAAGAATTGATTGTGAAAAGAGAAATAGTTGAACAAAAAGAAGAATCAGAAATGCTTCATGCAAATTGGGAAGATGCAAGGTTACTGATCAATGTTGTTAAAAAAACTGATGATGATGATAATACAGCACATCAAAAATGTATAGAACCTATTGGTACAGCATCTTCAACTTCTCATTCAAAGATGGACTCATCATCTAAAGATAAACGTAAAGAACATAGTGACAGAAGACATTGTTCGAGATGTTATAAAAGAAGTAAAATCAAACGGGCAAATGTTGGTATTCAATGTAAACGTGATCGCAATATACTTCCTTTAAATTCTAAGACAATTTCTCTACCATTATCAAAATTTACTAGTGATAATTTGAGACTAAACTTACAAATAAAAAATTTCAAAATGCTTAGTAGTTCAGCAATAAGGAGTGATTTATTATTAGAAGGCTTAAAGTATAAGAAATATATTCATATAGAAACATACCCTAATGGTGGAGCATCTATTGTGCATATGTTTCAAGATGAAATTGATACTTTGTCAAGTGAACAAGTAGAAGAGTTGGCACAAGAGTATTTTAAAGTATGTAATTCAAGATGTGAGCGATGTCTTAACCCTTTGACTGGTGTCAAACTATGGACGTAAAAGTGCGTCTAGTGATTTTTTTCTCTCTCATAAACTCATAAACATACATGGAAAATAAAAATGTTTTATTTTCATTTGGCGGAAATAAAATAAACACAAATACACGGAAATAAACAAAATACACGAAAACGACTTTGAAGAGTATTTCGCAGTCAAAGGGTTAATTACAATGAACAGTACACTTTTATCATATACTTCCTAAGTATAAATATTGATATTTCTAAGATATACATTAAAATGAAATATATGTAAAATAACACCACACACACATTTTTTTCAATATTATATATAATTTATAGGTAGTTTTTGGAGAAGATGAAAATGGTAATGCACATCATGTTATGGGAATAGTGCATAATGCAGCAGCATATCTCCCTGATCTTTTAGATTATATGGCAAATAACTATCCTACTTTAACTGTGAAAAATGGAGTATTAGGAAGAAGTAGTGATATTGAAACAACTACTATGGTACAGTACAAAGAGCAAGTATGCAAAGCATATAATAATGGAACAATACGATATGGACCTTTGCATCAAATAAGTCTTGTGGGTACTGTCCATGAAGAAGTTGGAGGTTACTTTCCCGATCTTTTACAAAAATTAGAAGAGAATCCATTTTTGAAATTGGTAAGAATAATAATATTATACACATATTAAAGTAATTAACGAATTAATTTTTATATAATTTGTATGTAACTAAAACAAAAGAGAACTCAGGGACGGAAACACTGGCGGGATTTAGTATTTGCGACAATGAACTTTTGAGTTTCTAATGCCAATTAGTAATAAGAATAATTATATTAATTTTAGACAATGCCATGGGGTCCACTATCAGTAGTAAAAATGGAAACTCCACAAGAATCAAATGATGGCCCTATTCTATGGATTAGGCCAGGGGAACAACTAGTTCCTACAGCGGATATAAATAAAAGCCCTTACAAGAGACGTAGAACGGGCATTAATGAACTACGCAACTTACAATACTTACCACGACTTAGCGAAGCTCGAGAATACATGTTTGAAGATCGTACAAAAGCTCATGCTGATCATGTAGGCCATGGATTGGACAGAATGACTACAGCTGCTGTTGGAGTACTAAAAGCAGTGCATGGTGGTCAACCGTCAGAATATAACAGAGCTACAAAAGACGTGGTTGCATTTTATGCTGGTGATTTTCCAGAATTAGTTGAAAAACTTCAACTAGACCTTCACGAACCACCAATATCACAATGTGTACAATGGGTCGAAGATGCTAAATTGAATCAATTAAGAAGACAAGGTATTCGTTATGCAAGGATAAATCTTTATGATAATGATATTTATTTTTTACCACGTAACATTATTCATCAATTTAGAACTGTCTCAGCTGTTTCAAGCATCGCATGGCATGTTAGACTGAAACAGTATTACCCAGATTCACAACATAATTCAAATATAAGACATAGCCGAGTTATTAATGAATCTACACATCGTGTTAAGGAAAAGAAACCATTAGAAACCGTTGGTATAGGAGACGAACAGAAAGAAAATACTAATCGTCAAAGATTAGAACAAAAACTTTATTCTGATTCTCTTGAAGAGAAAAAGGCTAAAGAAAGAGCTGCAGAGTATCAAGGAAACTTAAAAAAATCAGATCAACATGGAAAACGAAAAGACGATCGTAAAAGCCGTGATCATGGCCGACACTCGTCTGTTAAAAGAAAAGATTGTGAAAATGGTAATAAGTCTTCAAATCATTTCAATGATGATGTAACAAAAAAGAGTGGATCTAGTGATCAAAAATCAAGCAGAAGTAAAAGAGATAACAAAAGGTCTGATAAAAAACACGAAATACAACGTCCCAATAGTCACAAATCAAGTCATCATTCGCATGGTAGTAGTAGCAGCAGTAACAGTAGCAACAAAAGTAATCATTCTGGAGAAAAGAAGAAGTATGACTGTAGTAGTCATAAATTAGATCATCATCGCAGTCATCATAGTAGATCGAGTAGTAGTAATAATGTTTCAAATAAAGAGACTATTTCAAATGTAATGGAAGAACGAACCTCTATTAAATATGGTACAACAGGATCTCCTCTAAAAGACAGCAAAAGACATTATAGTTCTTCAGAACTTTGTCCACCTATATTGGAATCCTCTAGTCCTGAAGCTATCGTTTTGGACAATGAAGTGTTAAATCAAAGGCAGTTAATAGCTAAAACTTATGCAACTGAGGTTGTTGATAAGGCATTAGAAATTGCTATTTACAAATCTAAGACTGACGTCGAAGAAGTTTGTCAATCTCTGAGAATTGGTGTAGCTGAAGCTTCTAAAGAAGTTTTAGATAAAATTAGAAAAGAAAGTTTTGAAATTGCTGAACAAAGGTTCAAAGATGATACTGCAAAATTGGAAAGGTATTCTCAATTACTTGAAATGGAAACCGTATTAGCGTTTACATCGAAAATGGAATGTGCAACAGAAAATGCAGTAAAAGCTTTAATTGAAATGGCCGAGGATGAAGCTAAGGAAAGAACAAAGAATGATAAACCTTCTGAAAGTCTTGCCGAAGAGAATGTCGTTACAGAAAACCAAGTTCCCATTTCGACTAGCATTAATTCTTATTCTTCCGTTTCAATGACGTTCACGTCACCATTGATGGAAAGTGAAAAATACAATAGTAATAATAGAGTTAATAACGTTGAAGAAAAATCTTCAAAATCATCCGATCATCATGCTTCTATTGGAGAATCTAAAAGAAAGTATAGAGATGAGAAAGATTCTAGGAGTCAGAGGCACAAGGAAAAAAGAGATCGTGACAAACGAGATCGAGATCGTAAAAAACATCGTCATCGAAGTCCACAAAGTAAATCTGAACATAAAACAACAAGTGAAACAGCTAAGGAAAGTTCATCGAAGAACGTGACCTCCTCGTCGGTTCGGGATGGTTCCAATTTGAATAAATCAGCAGACTCTACTGATGTTAAAGAAAATGAAAAGAAATTAGAAAAACGAAAAGACAATCATCACAGTCACGGAAGAGACGGACAAAAGAGATCATCTAACAGTCGTTCGAGTAAAGATGATGCAGGATCAAGTCATTCACATTCAACGAGTTCAAGTCATAAACGTAAGTCAAGCTCGGAACATAAAGAGCACAAGAAATTGTGTACAGAGAAAGAAACTATTTCACGAACATCAGAGCAAACAAATATTATCCCTTTAACTCCTACTACAACAACATCTGTGACAACACCAACTGAAGCAGCTTCTACGAACGTTGTTACATCAACAACATGAAAAGGTGCAAATTATCTTCATTGTGTAATACAGTCTGTTTATAAAACCGACAGTTTATATTAACATGGATAGTAATAGAAATATGTGCATTTCTATTTGAATGATATATCTTGATACAATTAAATCAAGAATGATAAAAATTTGTGCTTGGTTCACAAACTTGAATATTTGATTACCACTTTGATTTGATGCACCTTCATAAACAGATCATGTTAATGATCTAATTGATTTTCAGAGCTTATTCTTGAGATTGACGTCTCTATTGCAAAAGTTATTTTGCTATGAAAACTCTGAATGTTTCATGAAGTGAAAGTGAAGAATGTAGTTGATAGATATTTATACTGTAAGTGATTGATCAATAAGTTGGTGTACAAATTAGAACTTGTACAAATTAGTGGTTGGGAATTTTTTTCCAATTAGCACAAGATTAATTGTGCATTGTATATAGACCAAAAAAAAAAATGCCCTATTGAGAAAGGATCGTGTTACAGTAAAATTTAATTAAATTATTTATATATTATAGATTTAAATATATGATAATAGTATACGTTAAATTATTTATATTTTCTTTATATCTTATAACAGTATACAGAAAATTCTATATTTGGAAAAAAAAAAGGCTATTAATCGTATTGTTCTTTATTCTTTTCATCAATTATTTAAAATTATTCTTAAATATTTGCATTGTAAAGCACAACATTTTTTGTTTTCCCTTATTAATTAGGAGTTTGAGATATCGATAAAAGAAGAAAAAGAAATAATAGACTACTTTTAATATATGAATTACATATTAAGTTAGAATCCCATATATTATATTATTATCGAAGATATATATAATAATACAGGTATATGCACATGCTTTTCGTATTTGTTTAGCAGTCTTGATATGTCATAATGTGTTACTGTCTTAAAGCAATATATCTTCTTTTCGTTTCTTTATAAATATAAATACATTTTTATACGGATAAAAAATATGCAACAAGGAAGCAATAAAAATTTCAATGTATTATTTGTTCAAAACAGAAAGAAAAAAAGTGTATCTTGCTTTAAGTTGTAGATAGCAATATTATGTTCACATTATGAGAAATAGTATTATGGGTAACAACAGACGTACAAATTCTTTGCCTTTGAAGATATTACTTGTTTGGGACAGTGAAACATTGCAACGGATTGATCACAAATGTTAATAATATTTTCTCTATTTGAGTAAAATAACAATTGTTCTAAAGATAATGGTAGCTATAGAAAAAAAGAAAAAAGGAAAAGTAAGTGAAAGAAAGGCGACAGGTACATGATTTTGTCTAATGCTAATGTAGATTTGTGTATATGAAATTTAACAATACACACAGTGTATAAAGTTGCTACGTATGTAACGGTATAATATCGTATATATTTTATATAATTTTTTATTTTCCATACTATGATCGAAGATCTAATATATAGATCGGAAATTTAGTTTAACAATATTTTTTCAATTCTCCAATTTCTTGATTCGTAAAAGCTTATAATTTTAAAATTTATTATATTACTATTAATATTAATATTCTATTATCATTATTATTATTTTTATTATTATTATTATTATTATTAATATTATTATCATCATCATCATCGTCATCATTATTATTATTATTATAATTATTATTATTACTATAATTATTACTATTATAATTATTAATATTATAATTATTAATATTATTATTATTATAATTATTATTTATCCAAAGCAGTACTTTATGTTATATAATTTCTCGAATATATTTTCCAAGTATAATATATTGCCTAAATTAATGTAATTGCATCATTAATTCGTTTTCAAACAGAACGAAGATTCATCTGTCCAATGGGCTATCATAATTACTCAGATCTGTGCGAAAAAAAAAACTGATAAT
The DNA here is from genome assembly GCF_001465965.1 of Polistes dominula. Next base: position 2,588,289 of record NW_015148975.1, on the reverse strand, counting down.
TAGATATATAATATTTAAGTTTTTCAGGCTTATATTTATATACACATTTCTATTATACACATCCACTGTTTTCAAATTTATAGCAAGAATATATCTCAAACAGTGATAATCCCTCTTAATGCATTTTATTATACTACAGAAGAAAACAAAATTGAAGGAATACATTTTAATAAAATAGTTGTGTGTAATAAGAGTAAACGATCATTTGTGGATTTGTATCCACAAAACTATAGGACTAGGCAAGACTGAAAAAAAGAGTAGTATCCATTAGAATAGTATACTTTTCTTATAATTTTTGTTTTGTTTTTTTTTTTTCAATCTGTTGATCCCAATAGCATTATTTAAATCATCAATATAGATTTATGATGTTCTTCAATTAAGATTTTTGAACAAAATTTTTCTTTAAATCTGGTCTACAAACACATGTGATCAATGCAACAATTTTCGAAGGATAAATGAAAGAAAGATAGCGAGATTCAAATGCATTTTCTAATTATATTAATATGAATGTGCTTGATTAATTAATATCTTCATGAATATAATAAAACAGGCAATTATAATTACGGACATGATAAGTTCTCCATCTCCACAGAAAGAAAAAAAAAAAGAAAAGAAAAAGATAGAATGGACCAAATTGAAACATCAAAAAAATCCATAAGCTTCTTCTCTAATAATATTTATTGAAAGTGGTATAATTAAACCAAATAATATATAGGTGCTGGATACATCACAGATTTTTAAGGTGCCTTCTCTCTGTTTGTTGCGGTATAAGAAAAAAAAGATTAAAAACTAATTAATCATAATAGACTGCTCAGTTATAATCAGTCTATAAAAAAAAAGATAACTTTATTTTCCCTAGCACCACACAATATTGTAGCGTGTAATTTTTCCCTGTGTGTTACTATTATTTAATAATTAATAAGACATGATTGATATACGATCCATTTTGAATGGCTTTGTCTCTCGAACAATTTTCAAATTCGACTAATGACGACAAACATATTTGTGTCTGATTAAAACACGAACAATTATAAGAATGAATATTTAATACGCCTTCATAGAAGAACTCTTAATGTAAAATATGATCTTTTTGTAAATAATTGTAAAAAGAAAGAAAGGGAGAAGTGTATCTGTGTATGTGTGTGTCTTTCATTGTTGATTGATTTAATATTGAACAATTCAATATTGATCCATTTGAAAATAGTTTGAGAAACAAATATGCAGATAATTAAGTTATGTTCCAAAATACATGATAAGAGATAATAAGCACATAATTCTAAAATTTGTTCTATTTTATTAAACGATTCACAAAATGGAACAAGTGAATTCGTTCATTTGAGATAGCATTGGAAATATAGTCATTCATTGGCTTCCAAATAATGATTTATTAGTGTCAAAAATAAGGGACTTTTTTTTATCATTTTGAATTAACACTCCTTCAATCAAATTCAATTAATTGTTCCACATTTCCCAATTAACAAATTATTTATATTATATTATACGCGTGTATATATACATTAATAAAATATGTATCTTTTAATATTAAGCTCAGTGGTGTGGATAAAGGTTTGTGTAGATATAGTGTGTATTTTACAATGATACCGTCGAGGAAAACAAACAAACAAAAAATGCAAAACAACAACAAAATAACAACAGACTTCCGATAGATGCCTAATAGATTTCACACTTCCACGGTCGAACCAAATTTCGAAGATGCTCTTCAGTTTTTATACAAACTGCATTACTGAATAGTAGATTGTTAATCGTCGTTAATAAAAATGTATATGTAGATATTATACATGAAATATATGATAATAATAGTAATAATAATATAATATTAATAAAATAATAATAATAATAATAAAAAATATACATTCGCGTAAAAGTACGTTTAAAGAGACCAGTTTAATCTTAAACTTGTATTCTGCGGAATTGAGTTGTGTACATTTTGTAAATAACAACTTCTATACCAATGTGGAGTAGGAAAAGAAATGATTATGAATAATTGTAAAGAAATTAGTGCAAGAAGAAGTTTGCACTAATGAGATAACAAAATGAAATTTAATTATTGCTATTGAGATATTAAACTATTAATATTCTATAATCATACATAATGATATGATTATATACATATATATATATAAGAGATAAAATTATATAAGCACAGTTATATATGCGTATATGTATGTCTTCTTGTCTTATTACACATGCATGCATATACGCATATATATACATGCATATATAATAGTTGTAGTTTTACATATATCCACCATACGTGTAGAAGTCGCATTCCAACGTCTAAGTTTTTAAAGAATAAAATAAAATTACTTTGGTCAAAGATGTTCTATTATTTATTAATATGTCTTCTTTCTATTTTTTTAATTTTTATTTGAGTATTAGAAATCTTATGCCACGTTATAAATAATACTTTCTAATATTATTTTTATTCATTTGAAATGGTCCACAGAATAAATTGCTAGGGTTTTTTTCTAGTAAATAATACTATCTAGTAACATACGCCGATTTCAATTAATCTGATTTTAACAACAGTTAACATATAAATATTATATGAATAGTATTATTGTTAAAAAAATATAATTTAAAAATGAATTATGAATTTTACTATTATTTCATAAAATAATACGTATTACATTTTGTATACATATATAATGTTATTCTAAAAATAAGTATTGTTTTTTTTTAATAAAAATAAACATTTTTTGATAATGTATGTCCAAAGTACGATAGCGCCACAGTAATTCAGCAAAGTTAATTGATGTTAAAAGGTGTATATATATATATATTTATATATATTAGCATATGTTTATTATTATATATTGATAAAAATATATAATATTACAAATATTTATCATATAAAATAATATATTTATGTAATATAAATAGGATGTTTGCTCTTAGAAGATTTTTGATCAATAAACAATTTGCTCGAAATTATGCATCCGGAAAAAAATTATTAGAAATTACACAAGATGAAAGTACAGGTATTTTTATAATTATAATTGCTTGAAAATTGAATATTTATATTTTTACTAACTGAGTTTATTAAATGAAGCTTGCATATATTAGGTGTTCAAATAATATCAATGGCTAAACCACCGGTTAATACCTTAAATCTGGAATTATTAGAAGAATTAAAAAGCTCTTTAGTAGAAGCCCAAAAAAGTAATTACAAAGGCATTATTTTGAGTTCGTCATTACCAACTGTTTTCTCAGGAGGTTTAGACATCATGGAAATGTATAAACCAGATATGGAAAGATTCACTAATTTTTGGCGTACTTTGCAAGATATGTGGATGATTTTATACGGTTTAGAAATACCAGTTGCTGCTGCAATTAACGTACTGCATTATTCAATTTTATTTGTTTTAAACTTATTTAATATCACATATATTATAATCTTACCTCTACATAGGGTGCTAGCCCTGCTGGCGGATGTTTATTAGCCATTTCTTGTGAATATAGAGCTTTTGTTGATGGGAAACATACTATTGGGTTGAATGAGACACAATTAGGTATCATACCTCCACAATGGTTTGTAGATCCATATGTTGCTATCCTTGGTGAAAAGCGCGCCGAAAGAGCTATGATGAAGTAAATATTACAAATATTAAATAATATTATCAAAATTAGAACGTATACTTAATTGATATTTGATTCCTTACTTTTTAGGGGTACACTTTTTCGTCCCAATGAAGCTTTAAATATTGGACTTGTAGATGAATTGGTTAGTGATAAAGCAGAAGCTATTCAAAAATGTCTAAAGTACATATCTTCTTATGATAACATATCTAGTAAGTTTGCATATTTTATTCAAATTTAAAATAGAATTAAATATGTATACTTTTCACTAATAATATTTCGTATAATATTTTTACAGAATTGGCTAGAAACAAAATCAAATTAAAACTTCGTGGAAAATCAATTTCATGGTTACAAAAAAATCGAGAATTTGAGTTAAATGAAATTAAACAATTTATTCAATTGCCAAACGTGCAAAAAGGACTTCATTTATACGTTCAAGCATTGAAACAAAAGAAAAATTAATTATATTTTATGATACAAGCGTTATTGCTTAGAAGGAAAGATAAGAATAGTTAAAATGTGCATTTAAAATAAAAAATATAATACCAATACTGTGCAATATGATCAGAGTCTTTGAAAAAGCAATTTTAAAGAGAGGACGAGAAATATGAAATATATCTACTATATATTCAGGGTTGCGTCAGGTAATGTTAATACCTTAAATATTTGTATTTTTATAAATACGTCAAATATTTCAAAGAAAAAGTTAAATGGTTCAATGGTGCTCACACAATGCCAAAAATGTTTTTCTTTTTATCTTATATTTTTAAAAATAGAATAACCATTTTTTTTTTTTTGTTAAGACTTTTGAATACTCATTGAATTCATTTAACTTTTTCCTTAAGGCATTTGACGTATTGTTAAAAAGAACAGAAATATTTAAGATACCAACGTTAACTCTTTTATATTTTTATAAAATTTGACATTATTATATCTAAATATTTAAATATGTTATGAATAAAATTATTTTTATACCATTAATAATTATTCAACTCTATAATTATTCTTTCTTATTAGTTAAAAAAGAAATATTATCAACTTGATAATACGGTAGATGTAATAATACTAATGAATTAAATTGTTTATGTAAATCTTCTAGAAAATAGGTAATCTCCAAAATTTTTTGACGATGCCTGTTAGTTTCCTTACTGAAAATCAAAATTAATTTATTATTTTCTTTGATTTATATTTAATAACTGGTTTATACATACTTATATAGCTTTTCGCAATAATCATTGACCCATGTTTTTAGTCTACCTAACATAAGATCTTCTCTAGCATCAATTGTCTATAATGAATAAAGAATAATTTTATTTTATAATTTTGATATATAAATATATTCAATGATTTACTTACATGTAAATGTAAATCGTGTGATGCTGCCAGATTATTGCTCAATACATCTTTATCTCCGCATAGTTCTAACAAATGACGTGGAATTTTAGTTTCATCCCTAAAACCACTGATAAAGTATGAAATAATATTATTAATAGTATCGTTGTATTCCGCTTCAGCATTTCGCATTTGTGAAAAATATTCTCGAGCAATTTCCAAAAATTGCTCAATCATGTTAGTCATGTTTATTTTAAAAATTTCATTTATTTCCTTTTGTATAACGAAAGAATACTCATCATTAATAAAATTTTAAAATATCTCATTTGTTATTTTTTCATTTATATTATTATTAATACATACTACTAATTGATCATGTAATATAATTTCTTTGGACATTAATTTTGTCCATGTTTTAGATATCATATCATTAAAATGATTAGACCAATCTTGTACTACTTCAACATTATCATCAATATCATCCATTTCTATGTCATCAAGTATATGAAATAATAAATTTATTTGTGAAAAAACTTTAACTTTTTCGTCCATTAGTTCATTTACGATACTAAGGATAAAAGCACGTTATATGAGTATATATTTTAATAAAAAAAAATTAATAAAACATGTTTAACATAATAAAATAATATTTACTCTCTTGAGTCGTTTAGTTCTTTACTTTTGCCATCATTAACAGCATCATTGAATAATTTAATTTCATTATCTCGTTTAACTTGTTCCTTCAATCCAATTTCATACAATTCATAGCATATAGACGTGATTTTGTTTTTATATTCTTCAAAAGCATTTTTTGTATCATTATTTACTGCAGACAAATCTTTTCCTTCTAATAAATACAAATATTTTAATATATACTACTAGTGTTTCAAATAATTGAGTATATGATGATAATATTGGTAACCTTTGTCATCAAGATACATTTGCCAAAAAAAGCTATCATCATTTAAATATTCTACATATGATTTAGACAATAAATTTTGTAAATTTTTATATGTTTCTTGTTCATCCAATTGCTTTTTCTTTTTTGCTTCTTCCTCTTCTATATTACTAATCAAACGTCTAAATCAAAGAATATGAAAAATTATATATATATATA
>NW_015148975.1:2558276-2582219 GCF_001465965.1 Polistes dominula | reverse complement strand
TATATATATATATAGTTGTCTTATGTGATATGGTAATAAAATATAAAATATAAAATATATTCACTGATGTTTGTTTACAGCAGATTGACGTTCATCTTTGGTTATCATTTTATATTGATAATAAATTAATTGCGGTATTAATGCGATTAAATATTCTTGATATCCATCTTTCTTTGTACATGGATTTTTATCAATGTTAAAACTACATAAACGTTTGAATTGTCGTAAATAAATGACCTGCAATTAAATAATTCTAATTTAATGTGTAAATTATTAGCTAAAAGATTAAATATCGAAAAAATGTAGTGTATTAAGATCTTATACATGTTCCCAATCTGTTATCTGATTATTTCCAATGCTAAAAATGTGTAATTTATGTAAGTTATCTATGCCTTCGATTTTAGAAAAATGATTATTGAAAAGTAACAGTATTTCCAATTCAATTAAATGATTTAGATTCTCCATTACTTTAATATGATTAAAAGATAGATCAAGTTCTTTTAAATGAACAAGGGCATCCAAATTTTCGATTTTTTCTATAATGTTATTTGATAAATGTAATTTTATCAAATTTGGCATTACCCAAAGGTGATCAATTTTCAAAATATCTGTAAAAATATAATAATAAATATGTACGTAGTAATATGTAATAAATATATACGATTATCAATGAATTTGTCAAATTGATATGAATTTGTTATAAATAATGACGTACTACAAAATTCAATTCGTATTTCAGTAATGGCATCCAATTTAATACCATCTTCAAGAAAATGTTTTCCAGCATCACCTTTGGGGCCTTGATCAATTGTTAAATTAACAAGAAGTTCTTCATTAATTACACCAGGTTCTAAAATACTTTTCGTAGCGGTCGAGACATTTTCTTGATACATCATTCACAAAAATAATAAACATTATATACATATAATAATGAGAATAAATTATTTAATTTATCTAATTGTGTATACTCTTGAATACTGTTTATTATATCGATTATGTTGCCGTGCAACTGTAAGTTGCGTCATTTTCATTTCCATATCATCCATTTTTCATGGATTATATTAATATTTATATAATATTTTATGATATTTATATACATTATCCTATAAAAAAAAACAATTAAATTTTGACAATAATCTAAATAACAATGTAAAATATAATATATTTAAGAGAATAATAAAAAATATTGTTCAATTTAACAATATACAAATAGAATTGTAATTTGAAAAAAGCGCGCCATATTGTTACATTTCCCATAATGCATCTATTACGAAATTTGATTAGTAACATGCATTGTTATAATACTATCATTACGTAACAGTTACATTATTGAGTAAAATAAGTGTATTTAGTAAAAAAGTTTTTGAAGAATATTAAATAAAATTGATTATTCGTTAAAGCATAAAATTCTTATCAAATCTAAAGAGTATTTGATAGATAAATGTTTTATCCAATCAACGTAGGATAAAAGCAAGCTGCGTTGAGTGCAATTGAGAGAATTGCAGAAGGCCAAGCTAGGGTACTGAAAGCCAATCATCGTACACGTCTCAAGACGCTCGGATGAACTAGCTTCTATATATCTAGTGTTGGTCGTCTTCCTACGTTTTGACATTTCTGTTTTATCATTGTGTAGGTCATATGATTCAGCCTTCTGTCATTCAACGGTATAAGATCTTGTTCGTAGCGAATTACGAATATCGCCCTTATCGGAGATATACACGCGCGCGATATATGTCCACTTAAATCGGGCTAATATAATTTATATTTGACATTGTTTCCAATCCTCAACCAAGCATGTCATTCTTTGGAGTTAACGTAAACCCCTTTTCATCGCCAGTTGGCCAAAAGATTGGTAAGATAATATCAATAAACTACACTCCCATTAAAATTATGCGTATTATTGTTTAATCCTACGAATATCTCATTTGCGTCGTCATTGACTGTAATAACATCGGTCAACAGTCATATCCATATGTACAAAATTTAACGTATTATCTTATATTACTTTTTTAGATAATACTTTATTATACTTTACGATGTTTCTTTTCATTTGTTATTCGATATTTCTATGATGTTACATATCGGTAAAAATGTATTTTTATTAACAGAATTATATATTCATTGATTTATTATTCTATCTGAAATAAAATTATATATTTCAGAGCAAGCTACAGATGGTGGTTTGCCTAGTGAAAATTGGGCACTTAATATGGAAATATGTGATATTATTAATGAGACAGAAGATGGACCTAGAGATGCTATTAAAGCAATTAAGCGCAGACTTAATCAAGCTGCTGGCAAAAATTATACTATAGTAATGTATACGCTTACTGTTAGTATCAAATTCTCACTTACTTTTTATATTATTATTTGTAATAGTATAAGTATTGAGATTACTACATTATATTAGTGTCTGTGTTAAAACACACACGCGCATACTTATAGATTTTTAGGTTTGATTTTATAACACAGATGTCTGGTTTATAATTTTTTCATGTCCCAACTATTGTATATAATATTTGTAATTTAGGTATTAGAAACATGCGTGAAAAATTGTGGAAAACGTTTTCATGCTCTTGCTTGTTCACGAGAATTTGTACAAGAATTGGTTAAATTAATTGGACCGAAAAATGAACCGCCAACTGCTGTACAGGAAAAAGTTTTGAATTTAATTCAAACATGGGCAGATACATTTTGTCATCAAGCACATACTCAAGGAGTTGTACAAGTCTATCAGGAATTAAAAGCAAAAGGCATACAATTTCCAATGACTGATTTGGATGCAATGGCACCTATTATTACTCCTCAAAGAGTAAGATATTTCATTTGTAAATCGTATTTTCATCAATTATATAAATTTATATTGTACTTTACAGAGTGTACCTGAAACAGAACAAATCTCAGGAAATTTGCCTGTAAATGATCAACATATTTCAAACTCTACGGTGACACAACAACAATCACAATTGCAATCATCTAGTCAGTTAACTCAATTGAATGAGCAACAGTTGGCAAAATTACAAAGTGAATTGGATGTTGTACAAGGCAACATGCGCGTTTTATCAGAAATGTTAACATATTTGACGGATCAAACTTCCACTCAACCACCAGATTCTGCTGATCTTGAATTATTGACAGTATGTTATATATCTCATATCAATATTTCTTTATGTAACAGCTAGCATATTAATTTTTGCTTCGTATACATATAAGTGCGACATATATGTATATATAATCTATAGGAATTGTATGCAACATGTAAAGCGATGCAAGAACGTGTAGTAGATTTAATTGGAAAACTGGCAAATGATGAAATGACAGCTGAATTATTGCGTATAAATGATGAATTAAATAATCTGTTCCTGCGTTATTCAAGATATACAAAAAATAAAGCTGTACCTGCAAGTACCATATTAGCTCAAACAATAGGTCAACCACCAAATATTGATTCGAGTGCAGAATCAACAAAAAAAGAGGCAGATTCACTTATAGATTTGTCAGACGAATCTGATGCTTTACAGAAGCAGGTGGCAGCAATGGGTAAGCTGAAATTTCATAATATCAAAACTGATTCTTTTATTCAATTTTATTTTATTGCAGGTATATCTGAAACTAATGATAATCTTAGGGTAGAAAAAAAAGAAAAGAAAGGTGATAGCGATGAATTTGATATGTTCGCACAGTCCCGTAATGCAACATACGAGACAACAAAAAACAGGTAAAATATTTGTCAATATATATATATATATATATTATTATTATTATTATTATTATTATTATTATTATTATTATTATTATTATTATTATTATATTAAAAATGTTATATTATGTTATCATATAGTGGTAGCAAATATGAAGATAATATGGAACAGGTGAGCGGAGGAAGTCTAAGTTCAGCAATTCTCAATCGTAACAATCCTAAGTATTCCCATCAAACTGCTTCTACTACTGCTACTACTACTACTTCTACTACTACTACTACTACTTCTGCTGCTGCTGCTGCTGCTGCTGCTACTACTACTGTGCGTAATGCTCCTTATCCTTCTTAAGCTAAGTTACAATATCTTCATTAGTAGTAACACAATTGCAAAATCCTACAAGTTTACAGGAATTTACATAATGCAAATAATACAATTAGTTCTATTAATTATAATATCACATATTTTACTTGGAATATAAAAGAAAATCCTGTAAACTTGAAACAATACCACTTGGTCCAATATTATAAATTTTCCAACATAAAAGAATGAAAATTTTTAATTACCTGAGAAAATGAAGGTACAGTATTAATTATAAAATTTTATCGCTTTGCACAGCTTTTTTCTGTAATGTTATGTTTCATTATTCTTTCTTTTTTTTTTCCTTATATTTATTTATATAATAATATTATTGTGTACAAATGTTTATTGTTTTGTTCAATGTTCGTCTTTTTAATTTAAATGCTTAGCTCAACCGGGAATCAGAGTTCAGTGAAATGGCAGCTTGGCTTAGTCATACGGTGAGTTATGTATTCTGACCCTAATATTTAAATATTTTAATTTTAGTAAAATATTTCAAAGTATTTGGAGCAGGTAAGAGGAAGAATCTTTTTATACATCATTAATGTCAAGATTCAATCAAATATTATAGAATAATAACATAATGATTATTTTTTATTTGAATATAAAATAGATATTGTGTCATATGGAATGTTACAGCCTGCTGTACAAGGTGACCAAGAATCTTTAACATCATCAGAGTTTGAACGTTTTTTAGCAGAGCGAGCAGCTGCTGCTGAAGCTCTCCCTACACTTTCAACTACAACAACCCCGTCAAATACTTCAAACTCTGGAAATCCAAATATTCAGCGTCAAATTAATAAAGATCAAGATAAATCTTTATTTGCTCTGTAAATGTTGCTGTCGAATCTCTTGTAAAGCAGATGATAAAAGACAACACAGCTCTACACTAATTAAAGTCTTTAATGCCTCTACCTGCATCTGTTATATTAATGTTTATATTAATTTAATTAATTAAATGCAAAAAAATAAAGATAGAGAGAGAGAGAGAGAAAAAAAATAAGAATCAGGAAAATAGAGGCAAACGAGTGCGCATTATGCATTAAATTTGCTTTTTTTACGTACTTAACGAGCGTAGTGTCACGCAGTATCTATTGGAATATTTTTTGTTATAAGTTCTTACTTATAATGAATAAGTGATGATAAATTAGAAATCTAAAGAAAATGTATGTTAATTGTGTAACTTCTTCAGTAGAATGATAAAAAGTATTAATTTTTTTTTTTATTTGTATATATAGAAAATCCTATATTTACAAAATTATATTAAATTTAAAAAAAAAAAGAAAAAGAATAAACAGCAATATGCATATCCCTTGAACTACCTAAGATCCATACAAATACTATTTTACGTGAGGTTGTATTTATTTTATTAATTACTACAGCGTGAAACATTAAGTATCATATTTAATAGCTTATCCGATAAATATTAATAAAAATATTTTTCTATCTTAAATTAAATTACAAATGGTCTCCTATTAAAAATTTTGTAAACAATAATGAATTATAGGTTGATAATCATTATAGTTTATGTTGTATATTGTTATAATGATTATAATTGTTATATTTTAGTATCCTTTATGTTACTAATCGATTAATAACATTTATTATTAAAATTTTTTTATAAATAGAATCTATGTATATTCTGCAAAAAAAAAAAAAAAACAAATTATAAGAGAATTCCCTTAATATGCAACATTATGTTACTATAATAACGTAAAGACAACATAAATGGTAATTTTAGTTTTTAATATATTTTCTTTTATTGCATGTAATATTGTTAAATATGTGCACAGAATATAATATTAATTTATATATAATTTTTATAATTATTCATAATATCTTTTAATTGTTATTTGCACATGTACACAAACAAAATGATAAAAATTTATCGTAAATATCTTCTTCATTTTTTGTTCACCATATATAAATATATATATATATATATATATGTATAAGTCAATCGGTACTAAAAAATAATAGGATGCTTCGAATAGAAAATTGTTAAGTACTGTTAAAAAATAAAAGAAACGTTTCTATATCTATTTCCGCTATTAAAAAAGAAAAGATAAGAAGAAGACAAGGTCTATTATTAAAAGATACAAGGAAAAAGATAGTTTCTTGTAATTATTCATTTGTGTAGTAAAATGACAATGTAAAGTATGTAATACGAAACATTTTTATATGAAAAAATCATACTTAATAATTTATTTAATATTATTAATTATTATTAAAAAAATATATTAACAAGTTAATAGAATAAATAAAAAAAAAATATATATTTTTTCTCAATCGTGTATGAATTTTATTCATATTGTCTATCATTAATTAGAATAGTTATCGTCAAATGTTAAATCAAACATTAACATCAGATTTATTGTAATAATAGTTAACAATCAAAAATATAAGTAGTATCGATACACGAAAATTGTTACGTTATCGATACTTAAGTACGCAATTCGATTATTTACGAGTGTAGTTCTTCGATGGTTATACTTTAGAAAGATATGCGAGATGAGGTCACGTGGTTTATCTATCATGCATTTGTTCAGTTCAATCTGAACGTTTGATCAATTCGTTTGCTAGTTTTTACATGTCTTGTTTGCTTGAATAATCTATTTCGAAATATAAGAAAAAAAATTTTCGAATGATCTTTCATTATAACGGTGAAGATAGATCATTACAGTACTTATTTCTAACGGAACATGTATACCGTATCTAAAGGGCCTAGTAAAATTGTAGCGAAGACTCGTAGAGGTATTTAATTGTTCGTAAAGGTATTATATTGTTGTGAACAGTGATTGACATTAATAAAGTCAACTTAAACTTAAGGTGTAAATAATTTTTTTTTTTTTATATATATATATATGTGTTTTATAGTAAAAATGTTAATGTTTATATTTTAAAGGAATCAGTCAGAATCTAGAGAGATTAGAAACTCTTCGTGATCTAACAAGAAAGGCAGTTCCTGAAACTGAACATGAAACCACCCGGTAGGTCATGATCTAACTCTTTTAACCTTACCGATCGACTTTTTTACTCTTCCTCCATACTCAACATTACGCAATTCACAATTTATTTTTCCACAGACTAAAATCACCTTTTTACTCATTAAGTCAAATTAATGATGAAACATTAAAAAAAAAAAAAAAAAATAGTAAAATTTAAATATTACTTTAACTTGATTATCATAAAATTGTTTAATTTTATTTTTATTATTTTCTTTTTATACATTTGTTCTTTCCTTTATTTTTTGTACATTTTTATTTGAATAAGTTTAATGCACTCTCTTTGATATTGCAGTCATGTGCCAAAGCCAGTCTTTCACATCAATGGGAAGTCAAAGTTCAACTCACAGAGGCATCAGATGCAAGAAGTTATAACACCACAGCATGAAGAACTTATTAAATTTGTTTATGAATGTAAGTTTGAATGTTTAACGTCAGGGAGATTAAAAGTGGGTTAATACGTAATTGAATGAGTGATATTAATAATAAAAATATCACTAAATTGAAATAATTCAAATTTTTCAAGAATTGCCTATTTTTTTGTATAATTCTCTTTTATGAAAATTAGTTTAACTAGCATTAACCTACTTAAGAACCCTGCTTCACAGATACAAGTATTTCAAATATTTTCAAGCAACTTTAAACATAAGTGGAGAGAATAATTAACAGATGCAAATGTCAAGAAGAAATACAAAAATCTGATAAAATAATCAAAGAAGAGAAAAATATTTGATGACTTAATATATATCTATGCAACTCTAAAAGGATATATTTATAACTTCTTTTATTAGCATGGAACCAAGTTAACACAAGACAAAGAAGTGAATCCTTGGACGGATCATCAGATTGCTCAGAACTTTCCAGTAAGTATTAACAAATAAAACATTTGTTTTTGTTTTTTATTTTAAATATATAACTTATTATTATAATATAAATGCACGAATCATCAAATAATATTAATTAGTCTTTCAAATTCATGCCAACATACATACCATTTATTTCATGAAAAAGGTTAAACTTAATTAATAGAATAGGTTAAAGTTCATACTACATTTGAATTTAAAAATAAAATATATATATACTTTTTTTTTCTTAGGTCCGAGTTCTATAGTATATTATAATGATGGAGAACCAAATGATATTCTTCAAGGTCATATATTTAAATTTATTAATTAATAAATTAAGAATACTTTCACTGCCACGTAGTTTTTAAGAAAAGTTGCGTCAGACACGTGCGCCGCTATACTGTGCGTACCTGTATAAATTGGAACTTACTAGATTCTTCTAGTAGTATGTTATGTTGGCCCGTTATTACTTATCATAGTAGAAGATTATTATATTTAGATATTCATAGAGAGATCACCATAGAAAATCTATATCTTCTATTTCTTATCATAATAAAAGATAAGCACATCTGGAACGAAATATTTCATAATCTACATTCTGTTGAAAATCTTTTTTCTAAAATAAAATATCTAAAACATGTGTAATATATTCGGAAAATTGTTTCTATTTTATTAAATAAAATTGATGATAATGAAGAAACTACAATTAAATTTAGTAATAAATTATTTGTATATTATTTTAATAACAATTTAATAATTTTATTATATATTAATATTTTTTATCAAGTACCCACAAAGAAATTTTGTAAGTAGTTAAATAAGGGATCACCCGGTATAAATCACCCAGATTAGGGTGATGTGGCCCTACGAAAACTTTCGTTATCACATGAATTCGATTAACAACGTGGCAGTCAAAGTATTAATAAATAAATTTATTAATGTGTGTCTTGATATACAAAATTGATTGTTTTAGATTTCAAACCTTTTGACCTAGAATCTTGGTGGGGTAAACGGTTATTCAATAATATCACAAATTCGCTCTGAAATACAAGAGGATCGAAGAATATTCCATATTGAAGAATTTATTGGATGTAGTATGGCCAATATTAGCCAGTGCAACAAATTAGCAAGAATTACGTTTTAAAGACACTTTAATCATGGATGGATCTGAACTTTAAACAGTGTTAAGCTATTGAGACATTAAAATGGACTCATTAGATTTTGTGCAACCAAATTTTCCACCATTACTATTTCATTGGCATCGTATTTTAGCAGGCCAGTCGTAATACGTAATGCAATTTTGCACGAAATAATATAGAAATAATATTCTATCAAGTGCTTCAAAAATATTAGATTTTTACTCAATAAAATGAAATAAATAAGTGCTATCCAATATAAAAAAAAAAGCGCTAGTTTTTGATCTTTCATTTTGTTAATAGTATATGCATTTGTGTTTACCTATTATATTATTATGAAATATTATATTATATATATATATATCATAATGACATATAAAAGGATAGACACATGACATCATTGCATACATATTACAATTTGCACAGTTTTAATGAAAAATGTGCTTGAGAACGTGCAAAATCCTTTTTAACTAAAAAGAAAGAGTTGCAGTCTGAGTAGACAATAACTAAACTGTAATGCAATGCAAAATGCAGTTATTATTATTCACTTCGTTATCAAGAAATATTAAATTTCCTTTAGGCTTTTAATACATGATTAAAATTGAGAATGCGATTAACAACTGCATACCAAATAGGGCTAAAGAATTATGTGTAAATGAACCCTGAGTGGTATGAATGTTGCATGGAAAAAATAAAGTTAACCATAGAATTGTACATATTATGTGCATTAAATTGAATGAATGTATGATAATGTTGCTGATATTGTTACGAGGTCTATATTTGAATATCTTTATGTAAGCAACGATTTAGTATAACTTTGTAGACTGATAATATTAAGGTTGTCATATTATCATTGGAAAGACAAAATTTGTCGCCAGTATATCCATTTGCAAACTATGCTTTCAAACTTTTCAAATTACACCAAGTTTACTCTTATCTATATTATTATTTAAAAAAGTCAATTAGGAGAAATATTTTGAATGCTAAAAAATTAATAATAAAGCGTAGTTTGCAAACGTAGTCAAAATGTAGTGCAATATATTTGGCCACGTGGGCTGAATAATATCATTATGAAGAATAAATATGGCTTTATATATAAAACAATTCTTTCTTAATTTTTAATTTTTATTTTTTATTTATTTATTTTTTTTTTATTTTATTTTATTTTATCAACATCATTCATTACTTATTCATTCCTTTAAAATATATATTTAAATGTATTAATCGCACATCGCGGGAATACATATCGATTGGGAGAATCGATCTATCGTTTACAAAAATATCTGCAACTCGAATAGAAAGAAAAATAGGAAGAACAATATTATTGTTGTGTTTTCATTTATTTGTCAATTTACTATATCCGTATTAGTTCGTTAAAATTTAAAATAGATAAATCTTCTATTATCTATTTTTGTAATATGTCGTTAAACTTTTCTAACCTATAATACATTTATGTATAAGTTATATATCTACAGAGAATTTTACTGGTTTTGAAATTTTTTAAGTGATAATAAATAATATACATATAAATTTATTATTTTATGGATCTATAACTTATATTATTATAAAATGGAACGTCCATGGAAAAATTCTGATGAAGAATTAGAGAATAGTATTCTTAGCTTTGCCAAAGTTCATGATGGTTTAGTTTATTACAAGAAGTCTAAAGCTATTTTAAGAAGAGATTTCAATGATTTAGTTGGTAAAGTAAGTAAATATTTTTCTTCCATAAATTTTAGGATTACTAAAGTATTCTCTTATTAGGTTAAATTAGTATCTGGCGGAGCAAGTGGAAATGAACCGGCTTTTATTGGTTTTGTTGGGCCTGGTATGTTGACTGCTGCAGTTTGTGGACAAATTTTCTCAGCACCATCAGTCGGTGCTATATTAAAAATCATTAAAGTAGTTGCCCTAGATTATTCTGGTAATAATTTTTTATATAATAATTTATTCAATTTTTATAATAATTTATATTATCTTTGGTCCTATAGGTGTTCTGTTAATAGTCCTAAATTATCCAGGACATCGTATTAATTTTGGATTAGCCAAATTACGTGCAGAAGGTATGGGCGTAAATGTGAAAATGTTAGTTGTTGGAGATGATGTATGCATAGAAGCTAAAGCCATAGAAAAAAGAGGTTTAGCTGGTATATTATTCATAATTAAAATAGCTGGTGCGATGGCAGAAAATGGAGAAAATTTAGAAACTATTTATAATGTATGCAATAGAATTGTAAATAGTGGAGAAATTGCAACTATGAGCATAGGCATGAAATTACCATTTTTTTCTGAAGAGAATTCACGTTCAAGGAATAAAAGTTCAAGGAACAACAGTTCTGATGAAAGTTCTGCTGATGAGATGAAAACAGGTCTATATTCAATTTATAAATTATCAGCATAAAGATTCTTTCCACAATGATTTTTTATAATGTATCCTGTTATTGTATTTTGAATATTGAGTAGGATATGGTATTCATGGTGAATTGGATGGTCGTTCATTAGGAAAAAGATCCTTTGAGGATCTTGTTTATGTTGTAATGGTTCGTTTAATATTTACATCTATAAGCGCACCAGATAACGAAGAGCCACCTAGAAGGTTTCCGATTGACCACAATGTAGCTGTTCTGGTAAACAATCTTGGAGGTATACTGAATGTTAATATAAACAGTATAGTTGCCTGAAAACTTATTTGCAGTTTGGGGAGATGTATGAACAAGTTTGTTATATCTATTTTCACTTATAACACTCTCTTAAAGTCTACAAAGTAGGATTTTTGAATGAAACCTAATTGCAAACAAATTTTCAGTTAATAACACAATCTCTATGACAAAATAAAATATAATAATGAATAATTTTCATTTTTTAGCCAGCAATCAGATAGAATGCAATCTATTTACAGCTGAAATTCTTAAACAACTAAAAAATTATAATTTAACGGCGAAAAGAGTATATATAGGTCATTTAATGACTTCATTGGATTCTTTTGGTTTTCAAGTCTCATTGTTAAATCTTTCCATTTATCCTGATCTAATTAAATATCTTGATAGTCCAACATTAGCACCTGCTTGGCCAAAAGTATTAACCGCTAAAATGCTTGGATATGAAAAAGTTAGTTTATATAATATCACAAATAAAGTATAATTTGTTACCAAACAAAATAGACATTTTTAATATAAAATATTGTATTTTTCTAGGATGATTATTCACTGCCAAATACTCTAGTAAATATGACCAAGTCAAGTAAAACAATAATACTGTTTTATAATTCTTAAGTTTTATAATCAATAAAACTGACCCCATGTTTTATAGGATTATTACGAGAGTACTGTACCTTATATGAAGCCTAAAGGACCTAAGTTAGATGATAGAAGTGGAGAAGGACTTTTAACTTGTATACTATTTGCATGTGATGCATTGATAAGTTGTACAGAACAATTGAATAGAATGGATAGAGAATTTGGCGATGGCGATTGCGGTAAAACAATTGCTCGAGGAGCAGATGCTATAAAAGATGCAATCCAAGTATATGTTTAAAATGTTAAGATATTGTTATTACTCAAAATTATTGTCATAACTAAAAATATTTAACTTTTTAGATGAAAAAATTGAGGAGTACTACAAATCCTTTTCTCATCTTTACAGATATAAGCTGTATTATAGAAAAAGAAATGGGCGGAGTGCAAGGAGGATTATATTCCATATTTTTTTATGCTGTTGCTAAGGTAAAAGTCTAATTAAACATATCTTGTTATAAATAATTGCTTATTATATTACGTTTATAAATAATTACAGGCGTTTAGTGAAGCCGACGATAAGATAACATCTCGTACATGGTTGAATGCATTAACTGAAGGAAATAAAGTTATATCGGAATTTGGACAAGTATCATTTGGAGACAGAACAATGCTAGATCCTTTAATTGCTGCACAAAATGAATTATCTAGTGCATTAGATGCAAAAATGCATCCTATTGAAGCATTTGGACAAGCTGTTAAAGCTGCAGAAAAATGTGCTGCTCAAACACTAAACGTACGAGCATATCGTAGACGAACTAATAACTTTGTATGCCTCCAAGTAATTTTCTTTTTTATACCTTTTTTTTTGTTTATTTACTACTTTTTTACACGTTACAACAATTATATATCAAACTATCAACGATAATCATGCGATTTCATTTTTTATAGAAATTTAAAAATCCTGACCCTGGGGCACATGCTATTGGTATATGGATGAGAGCTTCATATGAAGGTGTAAAATTAAAGTTTGCTTGTCAGTGTGGAATGGAATGATATTGGATCGGAATCTTATTCATGATATTTCTGAGAAATCCTATAAATTCAAATAAGTTATATTTAGGTTTCATAACATCCACGATATACGCATTCGCCCATTGATACATACCAACATACGTACACACATTCAACTTATTATTGACATAACGAACGTTTTATTATATTTTGAAAAATGAATACATGAAATAGACATATAGAATATTATAATTGTCATAAGGGCCACAATTTGAAAACAGAGATCCTTTGTATTTTTACTGAAACTATCAACTTCATGTTTATAATTCTTTTGAACACATAATTTTAAAAAGGGATTTTATACGAGCATCCATTAATCGATAATGATTTTCTACTTATACAGTTGCATAATCTTTAGGAATATCTCATCTATTAGATATATCTTTATAATTAATTTAATGTGAGATGAACAAGCACGTATATCTAGATATTTTATCATTTAAATTTCTTCAAATCGATTGAAATTGTAGCAAACTTTTGATAGATCTCGTTCTTTGATTTTAAAATTTATACATTTTAAACTTTCATCTTTGGCAATCACTATAGGCACTATACAGAGACAATACATCAAATTTGTTTCTTTCGGCGTGTGTATAACATATATATATATATATAATTGATGTTAGAAAAAATACTAATTATACCAAGTAATATCAGAACACGCGATATTTTGTGTTTTACGTGTGGTAATATATCTGTGGTCGAATCACTTGGACTTTAAATTTATTTTTTAACAAAATTTCAAATAGTTGTTCATTATCAGTCTTTGCCGATATTATTGCACATGAATCTAAATACATAAGCCTATATTATTGGCTTTTGTCATATCCTTTAAATATATTATTGTAAAGCATATAAATTTCGTTACAAAATGTTTATCTTTTTCGTCGATAAATATAATATATGTATATATTTTTGTATTTTATTACTGCAAGAAATATATTTTTATTTTCAACAAAGATAAATAATAATCAAATCATTATTTTCTTTTTATTATTATTCTTCACTGTGCTAACAAATTTTTATAATTTTGGATATGCATTTAAGGATGATCCTTTTCATGAATCTTATTAATCTTTTTTCTTTGTTTGTGTTAATTTAAATAGAATCATCTTTTATATAATTACGTACAAAGGATCATTATTGAATATAACATAGTAGACACTTAATAATTATCATTATCATCGTTATCAGTATTATTGTTACATTAATTGTATTGGAATCATGTTTTACTTATCTTATCAATTAACAATCAACGAAGATTCCAAAAAGGACGATTACCGAATCGAATCATGCACAGTTACGAGCATAACTATAACGAAGAATTCGATTGAAGTATATTGCCAGATATTCTTGTTAAATATAATATATCGTAGTCGTGTAAAATACTATGTTATCAATGATAATGAAAAAAAAAAAAAATAAAAAACTTTTATTTTCATACAATTTTGATTGTGGCCATAATGACAACAACTTTTTTTCATTTATTTATATACGTAGATTGGAACTTAAATAGTGGCAAATATTTATTCACAACCGATACAAATGAGTTACATGTTTGCACCTGTTACTGTTCTTCAAAGTAGTCACTAGTGTTGTGCAGAACCCGTTGCCAGTGATTTGGAAGGCGTAGTATATCGTTAGCAGAGCCTGTTCTGTTGATGGTGCGAATAAAGCGGTCTACTGCCTGTTGAATCTCTGGAACCAAAACTGAAACGCCAATCCAATGAATAGCGTCATTATGGGTCGCTGCTAAAGTTGAAAGTGCGTCAGAGCTCCAGTATGGTGAAAGTTATGATGATTTCACCATTTCCATTTCGTGGCATTCGCTTTAGAACTGTTCCAGAGATTCGATAGGCAGTAGACCGCTCCATTTGCACCATCAACAGAACAGGCTCTGCTAATGGTATACTACGCCTTCCACATGGCTGGCAACGGGTTCTACACAACACTGGTGACTACTTTGAAGGACAGTAACAGGTGCAAACATGTAACTCTTTTGTATCGGTTGTGAATAAATTTATTTGCCACTATTTAAGTTCCAATCTACGTATTTTCTATTTAATTTCATTTCATTATTCTTTTGTTTCAAGAAAAAACAAGTATTTTACTCGACTCCGTATTTGTTATATTACCAAATAGACTCTAAATACATATGTATATATGTATATATAGAAATACGCGCACCACACAAGGAAAAAATCTGCACAATATCGATGGGTTTGTTTTTGTTTTTTTTTTTAAGTATTTTGTGCAAGAAATTAATTTTACGATGAAATAAATTCAAATGATCAGAGTTCGATTATTATATAGAACATTGAATCGATTGTTTTTCACGCGATTTTAATTATTGATTCGAAAGATGATTGTCTATGATTGTCAATGAATACATGTATATATGTATATAATAGATAATAGTAATGATAATATATATGTAATTAATTGCGGACATTCGCGTGTTGATTTTTAAGAAATATAATTACCAATATATATACGATTTGTTCTTTCAATATATGATCCGTCTGATTCAACCGATATTTGTTTAACATTAAGGACACTTAACTTTGTATGATCGTCTTAGGAACATGTACGCGCTAATTTCATAGGATCTATGGGGTTTTTATAGATCTGTGCGCTTAATCTTATCGTACTCGCGTGTTTTTTTTTTTTTTTTTTTTATAAACTCTGTGAAAGTTTTAAAACGTCAGATAAAATTCAATTAACTTTCGGTCGACATTGTACATCGTATATGTATATATATATATATTATGTGTGTGTGTGTATGTATGTTTGAATGAAATTGTACCTTTGTATATTTTTCATTAAATATATAAGTGGGGAAAAAATATATAGGTGAAATATTTTACCTGAGGGTGGGGTGGAGGAGGTGGCATACATTTTCCCAAAATGAAAATTCATTTGTTCATAGGAACACGTGGGGTTTTTTTTTTCATTTTCTTTTTTCTGATCGGTTGGTCGTATATTTGAAGAATCATATCGTATTTCAGTTTTATTTTTTAAGATAGTATGTATTACTCTTTTTGGATGCTGTTATTCAAAAATTTGAGATGTCAACGCGAACGTCCGCACAATAAATATATATATATATATTTATATTTTACACGGATACAAAAACTACCTTAATTATTAATGATTGTGTTATGCGACAATTGACAAAGATATCGCGTTATCACGCGTTATCCTATTTTAATAACAGCAATAGGCCCTAAGCTAATTTATAAGGAGAAAAATATTGGCTTATCTTTGTATAAACGAGGCCGAAGATATGTAAGTTTATATATATTTATATAAAATACATAAAAAACACAAGGAATGTATGTACGAATATTATAATATTAATTCATCATTCAATAATTTTGAAGTATGACGATAAAAGTAAATGTTTCCAATCACTTCGTTAAAATAATTTGACATATATAATTTTAAATACATATTATAATTTATTATCAAATTTTGTATTGTGTTTGAAAATATTAGATGAATAAATTCATTCTGTAGCATGAATATATATTAAATTTCTTGTTGATTATATAAAATAATTATTTTATATCATGTGTCAGAGTTACGTCAGGGTTTTTGCAATTAATAGCAATTAATTTAGCAATTAATTTAGCCCTTAATATTATGCAATATATATATATACCGATATATACTTATGTAACAAATGAATTTTGTAAGAGTAATTTATAATTACAATGTTCACAATACAAATAATTATTATTACGAACAAAAAATATTGAATTATTAAATGTATGTTTAATAGATAAATATCGAAGTGATTCGAAACAAGTCAAATAAACGAATTATCGATCAATAAAGAATTTTTAGAACGAGGAATTAATTATTATACACACGTAGATACACGTGTGTACATGTATACAACATTGAATAGTGAATTTGTCAGCTGATTTAGCTGTCGGAGGCCAACATATGTTCCAGTATTATACGATGAAACATTTAAAAAGAGAAAAAAAGATATTTTTCTTTTGAAGAAGAAGAAGAAGAAGAAGAAGAAAGTTCGTCTACTGAAAACACGACCACCATATTCTCACTGTAACGGTGTATTTCTCCATTTAATGAACGACGAACCATTGTATATATATATATATTTTGTGTGTGTGTGTGTGTGTATAATTCTCGTTGAAAAATGTAGATATTTGAAAGAAGTAGATTTTTGTCAAAGGAAGATCAATTTCTTTTTTTGAAATGTGAATTAAATTTGTATATTCCTATTTTTTCATATCATTGTGACATCAAATACTTTCTCTTAGCAAGGCTCGAATTTGTACAACCTATCTTCACCTTCTGATCGTACCAAATAATCAATAATATTAGAAAATGCAATTTACGTTTACAATTTGCACGATGTACTGCTTCTAAATTCTCCAAAAAGATGAGTATTCTTCTACTTCGGAAGTATAATTTAATGATAGTTCCCCTATCTCTCCTTAGTTTCTGATTGTACATTTCATGCGTCGGTTTGTCTATTGAAGAATTGATACTGTAACATATTAAACATCCAATAGTATTATTATTTCAATGATCATTATTTCATATGCTCTAATAAGATCCTAAGTAAATGAAAATCATTTCTTTTCAATATTTAATCTTGTCAAGCTTTCAATGACAAGTATTGCTTGTATATTAAGATTATATTTAAGCTGGCGTTATTTACAAGCTAATATAATTTTAATGAATTAATCTTAAATCGAATTATATCATTAAAAAAAAGTATTCATGCGCTTGGGCAACAGAGAGGCAAAAGGATTGGAGAGGAAGGAAAGTACGTTTGAGAGAAGTGAACAGGAATAAAATCAATCAAATCAGACAGAAAGAGAAAGATAGAAGGAAGAAGAAGAAGAAGAAGAAGAAGATAAAATAAAATTAAAAAAAAAAATAAAAGAAGTAAGAAAGAAGAAGATTTTCACGTGTCTGTCTGTTCTCAGCAAAGTATTGCAGTGACATCGCCTATGGCAGTGGCAACAGGAGCAAGTCATAACCAGCAGTAGCGCGCAGCAAGAAGAGCATTATTTACAGTTAGCGATAGCGTAAGAGCGTAAACGTTTTAACAGCTGTAGCGGCCCCTATATATAAAACCTTTTATAACAATATTAGAAATTGATTAAATATTTTTTTTTTTTTTTTTTTAATGTAATAACGAAGATGTTCAATTGTCAAAAATGGTAGATCATCGAAGACGATTGAAGATCTTACCCAAGGTAATATTAAAGTACCGTGCGATAGAGCAAGCGAGATGCAGACACGATCTTAGGTGCTGGCATGTAGGTAAAGGAAACATAGTATCCTTACACTGTAACCAAGGGTCAGTGGGAATGTTGTCCCGGTAGCTGGAGTGATGGAGAAAGTGTTGGTTGTGGTGGTGGTCCATTGAGGCAGATTGGGGGTAGTTGTCTTACCATGCTGTTGCCAACCTGGTGAAGAAGTCCTTGTTGGGATGAGGTCGATGATACCGAGGGACGCCTTGATCCTCGAATACTATTCATACTCGAACTGAGAAGATACGGCACGCTACTACTTGTTATTGGCATTCCGCCTCCCTATGAATTTGAAAAACGACAGATAATTGTGACAGTTGACTAATATTTAGTTAAATCATTGGAAAGATTAATGTTATGAGTTTTAAAAATACAAGATATGATGTTACCGTCGGCGGTGAAAGATTAATAGTTGATCCACGTCGTTCTTGAGTCGAATGTCGACGTATAGGTAAACCACCACCAGGTGTTCCACCTGGAGAACTTGCGCAAGATGGTGCTACTCGTATTTTAGGTGTCATTAAAGTATTATCTGAAAGACGTCTACTCGTGAAGGCGTTATGCACTTTTAAGAAATTACTATCGTTCACCGTTGATGCAAACCACCCTCCGAAATTGGCTACAAACAGAACAATCATTGTTAAGAGAGATTATAGTGTTTTCAATTATTTTCTAATAATAATAATCAACATTACGTACACATTATTGAATTTTTTCGGGCCATATTTTCAGCAGATGCTGTCCTATCTGGTTCAGCTAATATTGAAAATACAAGTTTTTTTAGAATGAACATTTTTCAATGATATAATTATGACGACAAATTTCTATATTTCTTACTCATGCTATTTTTTCTTGCCATATCTTCAGCCGATGAAGTTTTTCGTTGATCAATACGTAAATTCGGAATGTTAAATGGTGGAACGTGCATGTTGTCCGTACTATGTTGATGTCGGAAAGTCCGAAATCTGTCCGGACTCGGTAAAGAGAGATTGTCCAGGGTGAGTTTATTTCTTTGATTCCTAAAAGAAAAAGATATCAATCATTTTGTCTATGAAATATTATGAAAAACAAGAGATGACAAAGAAAAAGCTTACCTTTCTATATGATTCAACATTTCTTGAAGCACTTGGAAAAGTGCAACGAATTGATCCAAATTCAATCCAGGATTGACCGTTTGTGGAAGTAACGATGGCAACGCACGAGTTGCCATCCAATTCACTGACAGACCGTATTTCTTATCGGTAAGCATCAACGTGTAAATATCTATAAGTCAAAATGGGATTATACATAATAATGTAAATATGATTTGATAATGATGAACAAATTAAATGAAATAATCCGTCTTACTTTCCGCATAATTTCTACAAAACTGCATTGAAAGCTTAGAAAGCATTGAAGCGCGAAGCATTAAAAGCAATTTTATAATATTTTTTGTCTTTATTTGTTTGTTTGTTTTTTGTTTTTTTTCTATAAAAGAACAATCTCACTTACTTACAACCCGAACAACAATCTCGGGTTCTTGTAGATTAACCCTGCTGAGAAGGGGTAAGACGTAGTCTATGATTCTTTGTTTCTCGAGTCGATTTAAAATACAGTAAATCACTTTCACCAATTCGCATTCGTCGACAGTCTTATTGTCGAAGGCCTGGAGTATCTTCGGTAGTATTATAGTTTTGATAGCATCGTCGTTGATATAATCTGTTACTTTGGTCACGGCTATGCAAGCGGCCGTCTAAGGGGAACGTGTAAAGTGTATATTTCCTATCACGTTTTCATGCTAGTATAATTTAGGGGTTAACGTTACCCTTAAACTTTAAAAATCATTACTTTTTAGTCATAATAATATTAAACAAATGATTTTAGAATGATATTTAAAGTATAGCAATAGAACCGATTAAAGTGAACACAATTTTTGTAATTTGCTTATACAGTTTTTATCTGATTGACTTGAAATTTTGATAAGATCTTTTAAAATATATATTGTATGAAATTATAAGGTAAAATTTGTTAAAAACTTTTTTGAAGTGAAAACTTCTTTAGAATAAGGGTGATTTGATAAAATAAAACGCTGCAGCGATGCAGCGCAACTTTCTAATCTTTTATTATTTTTACGACGATCATTAAATGTCTAAAATTGATTAATTTCAATTTTTAAATATTTACTTTTCATATAAGATACTAAATATTATTCTAAAAATATGCATTAATTAATTACAAAATTAAAATGAAATTTGTATGATTATTTATAAAAATATTAACGCCTGTAGGTATGCAACTCTCCATACACACTTTCAAAATGTTGCTTGCGAGCGTCATCTGTTGGGACAGAATTTTTTTCAGTCCAAACTGTTTATACACGCATGTATTACGGGTTGCCTATCTTTCAGGCAGAAAATAAATTCCGTTCCAACAGGTGACGCTCGCAAGCAACATTTTCAAAGTGTGTCTGGCGGGTTACATTCTTATAGGCGCGCATTTTTATAATTATTAAATAAATAATTAGAAAAAAAAGTACAAAATAATATTATAATAATGTTTTATAATAAATTATCCTACATCTGATAACTATGTACTCATCTCATTCTCTCGAAACTTGATTTATGTTTCACTCCTAACTTGTGTGATCTGCACACATGTTTTTTTTTTTTAAATAATAATTATATAAACTTCCATAATTTGGTATCATTTTAAAGCCTAAAGGATAACGTTACTACCTCTCAACGGTTTCTATATATGTGTGATTGTGTGTGTGTTCATGGGTGTATTATTTTACCTGCACTTGTATCGTTGAATTCTCAAAACTGTTATACAACATTTTTAAAACTTCCGAATCTATATATTCCTCGGGCGTCTTCTTCAATATTACATGTAAATTTTCTAACATTATAACGGTACCATTAATTGATTTTCGGTTCAAGAAGAGCGGTCTGAAAACAAGTAAAAGAGATCAAAAAGAAAGAGGTGATTTTATTCGTGATACATAAATAATAAATAACAGTATGAACTGCAAAAGTATTCTTACAGTAAATAGTATGTAAAAAAAAAAAAAAACAAAAAATAATCTGTATTTTCTATATTATTAATTAGTATACAATATATATTTGTTTGCATGTTATATACTAACATTAGCTCAGTATTATCAATGCTTAACAGATTAGGTGCAGTTATTTGCTAAAAAAAGGATCCTAAGTTACAAAATATTAATAATTAACTTTTGTTTTTATTTATATTAATTAGGACTAATGTTAGTACATAAAATATAAATATATATATCGTATTACAATTAATATAATATAGGAAATATAAATCTTTTTCTTTTCACATACTTTTATTTGTACGAATATTTGTCTTCATCTTCACCCTAAATGATTTCAATTTTGAATGTTAATTAAAAGAATAATTTACCTCAAAGTTGGAAAGATTATTTTCTCGAACTCTTCTTTAGTACTCTTTTCAATGATGTATAAGATCGGCTGCAGGACCGCCGATAAGACTTCCTGGGTCTGCAACTCAGCCCGAAGATACCACCAAATGTGTTGATACAATAGTTTCTGCGTATTAAAGTGGTGCATGTGACAACGCGAGCCGACGGAATCATACGGTCGTCTTTTTTATGTAGATCGTCTTTTCTACCTTCGGTACATACGGCAAAAATTCCTTCAGGGTCGTTGTATAAAAATGTTCCTTTTGCGATATGTCCTTTAACTTGCTAACATCCAGAAATTGAAAGGCGTGCACTAGTGGATCCCTGTAATTCATTATTTTTCATTTCTATGTTGTTTTTTTTTTTGGTTTTTTTTGTTTTTGTTTTTTTTTTTCAACTTTTTAATTAGAAATTTGATATAGATATTCTTCATAACCAACCGGAAATATTTGATCATCGATAAAACTTGAGCTGTAGGCCTTAGATTAACATCCTTTTGTAGAAGTCTTTGAACTGCTTCTCTTAGGGCAAATGTTACCGAGGGTAGAAAGAGTTCTACCTGATCGTCGAGCTAAAGGTATGAGAAGTGCAATGAATCGAGTAAAAAGAAAAAAAAAACTATATTTTTCATTTATAAAAAACAATTTTCATATTATATATGATCGGTGTCGATTTATTCCTTACGGTGACGAACAACAATTTATTGTTTCTTCGTGATTGTACAAGTTGTGAAAGAACTATTAGTCTACTGATAACTTATTTGTATTTCTGTTGTTGCTTTGTAACATTTACAAATAATAAATCACCATAAATAATTTAAAAATAGTTTAATTGATCGTTAATATGAAGTAGTGACTTATAGTTAATATCAAGTAATATAATAATATTATATTTTGTATATAAATCAAGTTATGACCAAATGATTTTGTTATTATTTGTAAATGTTGTTTATTCAAAATATACCCGACTTTTTTCCACTTTTCATAATAATTTTGAATAAAAACTATTAGTACAATTTTGTTAATATATTTCTATTGAATGATAAACATGAATTAAGTCACTTACATTTTCTATTTGTCTCAGGTATTCAGAATAATTGTGATTGGCTTGAATCAATGGTCTGCCATGATTGAAGATAGCACACATTGTCATTCCAAGACTATACATGTCGCTAGCAAAACTATCTATTAATTCTTTTTGTTGAGTTTCCGGTGCTATAAATAAAACACAAAAAAAAAACGTAGAAGAAAATCGTCAATCCATCCTAATTATTTTCTTACCTAAATAATCCAAATTTGGTTGTGCCATCTTTGACTTACTACTTGTCCATGGCTTTATTTCAAATGGTATCTTATTGATAACCTCTGTGTTAATATTAAATAAAATAATTCATAATACAATTTTTAAATAATAATTTATAAAAAGAAATATTTTCAATTAGATGATAGAGTATAATTCTTACTTATAAATTCAAATCCGGCAAGTTTCCATGTTCCTCTTTTCGTTATTATAATATTACTTGGACAAACGTTTCTATGAAGAATTCTGAGATGACAACTGTTATGAAGAAATAGTAATGCTTCAGTAATCTGTAAATCGAAATATTTCTTTTATGCGATTGCAGAAAAATATTACAAATAAAAGATATATATGTATATATGTTGTTATCCCATTGAATGGCAAATATATTTAGAACGTCTTGCCTTACATTTTGAAATATATAATATTATTAAATATTTAAGTATTATATATTAATTATAATATTTAATTAATATTATTATATATAATACTTAATATTAATTATATTATATATAATATTTAATATATTAATTATATTAATATATTATATTTAATATTATTATATATAATAT
>NW_015148975.1:2519507-2551667 GCF_001465965.1 Polistes dominula | reverse complement strand
TATATATTTATTTATTAATAATTATAAGTGTTCACAAATGTAATTCTTTAAATATTTCCAAACAAAAGATAATATGACTTATTGTTAGACCATTTTCATAATTATAGGGGCACATTTGTAAATCAAATTGTAAATTTATTATTTGCGTTATTATCCGCTCGTATTAATGAAATTATAATTATATTGTTGGTACTATTGAAAATGAGAAAACAAAAGGAATATATAAGACAAGTCATTGTCGTATACGTGAGATACAATGTTTTCCGTTCCGGAAATATGATTCTCGATAGGCGCATTTCCGCATCGAATCGATTCTTCTTCCTTCCTTCCTTCCTTCCTTCCTACCTTTTATACATTTTCTCATATTCTTACCTATTTCTTTACTCTTCTTTTTTATTGATATTTATCAAACGAAAATCAAACATTTAAACATATACACTGATGACTTTGAAAAATATTTTCTCTTCCTTTCGTAAAAATGAAAATTCAATTTTTAATAATCTTTTACAATCTATCCACAATATATGACATTAGAAATAAAAATAAAATGAAATAATTTTTAAGTACCGGGGTTAAATTACCCTCTGCCCTTTTTTTTTTTTTTTACTAATCCCAGTAGAACGTGTCAAGAATTGGTCAGACGTGACCTTTCCAATTTGAAACTTGTCGAACAAGATTTTCCTTTCATCATTTGATATATTATAATTGAATTTATGCAACTTGTTGATTAAATTTTATTAAAATAAGTACTACTGGAAATAGAACTTTAACAAATATCGTAGTACGTAGATAAATGTCGAGTTACTCGAAATAAATTTGAACGATAATTGAGTTTCTCTTCAAATTATTGTTTCACGTATATTGGTGTACACGTGTTAAGGGGGTGAACATTGAAAGAGTCTCCTGTTTCATCTATAAATACTTTCATTCTCGTGACGTTGCACTCTCCTTCTATTTACGATGCCAATCAAAACTTTCTCTTTTCTTTTCTCATACTATTCTTATTCCTTTTTTTCATTTCTTTTTATTTTTTTTTATTTTCTCAAACGAAATCACATCGATTAAAAATAACAGTTTGAAAGAAAAAAAAAAAGAAAATTATGTTATATTAATGTTATTTTATTCATAAAATTATTATGTTATTTTGTTTATTACAGTTAATTATTCATTAAATTTCCCCAACAAAAGATATCTCTCTTTACGATTTTTGTTTTTACAAAGTTAACAAAATCAATTTGTTCTTTGACCAAACCAAGAGAATAGATGTCGAGTTCTTTTGTATTTATGAAGAAAGAATAAAAGGAAAACTTTCAATCTCGAAATACCGAAAGTCTCGTGCATGGTCGAATGAGTTTTTAATTAAATCATTTCTTTCTTTTTCAAAAGGGGATACAATTAATACGATTACTAAAAAAAAAAAAAAAGTACAGGAAAAAATTCTCTAATTAGATGTATTAAAATAATTTCATTGAAATGAAATAAATTGATAAGATAAATTATCATCCATTTGTAAAATTGAATAAAGAAACGGACGAATCCAAGATCTAGGTAAAATCTAGGGATTCGACTAGAAATTCAATTAACATTCATTTAACCCTAACAAATCAAATTTCGAGTTAGCAAATTCAGTGTCGTAAACCTTGATATCCGATATTTCATAGTCAACTAAACGTCGACGACAGAGAAAGGAAGGAAGGAAGGAAGGAAGGAAAAGCTATATTATCGAATATTAAAAATAGATTGAAAATAAGAATAAAAAGAAGGTGTCAGTTCGTAGCTCGCAATATCTCACCTGTTGCCGAGAGTTACGTGCTGAATGTATACTGTCAACGCGAATCGACGACGCGGCGCGTTTCGTGACGTAACACACTAAAGAGAATATTCTCTAATTGTAAAAGAAACAAAAAATATATATATATATATATATATATATATAATTAAATATTTATTTTTATTTTTTATTTTTTATTTTTTATTTTTAGAATAATGCGTCGTTCTTTTTTTTTCAAAGTAATTGGAACTTTATTGAAAAATCAAATGCACGAAATGTTTCAACAGGACGACCGAAGTCCGTCGCGAGACTGGAGGGTCGAAGGAAAGATCCTGTTTACAGGATAACGGGAGCACTCTCTCTCTCACGCTTACTCACTCACTCACCCTCTCTTTCATTCTCTCAGCCCACTTTGAATCCTCTCCGGTGTGAGGAAAGATGCGCAAGCGCCAAACGCCTCCTCCAAAGCGTAATAGGAATATATAGTTAGATACGGATCGGCTCCGGCCCGGCTCCGGCCAGGGTGTGTAGGCCTCTCTACCTGGAAATTATAGGTCTGGGCTGCAGGTAGCTCCGACTGCTAGGGGATTTGAGGTCAGGGGATAGAGTTTGACCTGGCCTGGCCTGGCCTGGCCTCGCCTTGCTTCACTTCTCTTCACCTCACTTTGCCTTGCCTGCCTCACCTCGTCTCCTGACTCTTCTCTATTGCTCTCACAACGTTTCTCTTCTTGTCAATATAGATTCAACTAGTACACCCTTATTCTCATATTCGCATTTTCTTCCTACCCGTCTACCGATCTTCTAAGAAACACCTCTATTTAATCTCCTTTCAGCTACTTTTTTTAACCCCATCTTTAACCATATCGTTTCCCGTTCAATGCCGGCTCATGTACTTCGGCCTTGAGCATTCTCTATATAGGTCAAGGCTATTGATTGCAACAAGTTCGTCCTCGACGATCGGCTAACGAATCGAACGTCCCTGTACTCGATTAATTCATTTTCCAGCGTCTTTTTCTTTTTTCTTCATAGAATCCAAATAAATCTCGATTTTTAATATACTTTCATTTCCTTAGCAAGAGATAAAAGAAAAAGATAATAGTTTTTCTTGTCGGGGAACATTAATTTTATCTTTAATGGTACTCGGTGTGTATAAACTTAAAAGCAATAACGTACGTAATACTTTATAAAAATGACGCACAGGACTCTTCCCCCGGGCATACCTCTCCATCTTTTTCTATACTACTATCCTACTCTCTTCTCCTTCTCTTTTTATTTCTAGCTATCTTTTTATCTTCATCTATGTGATTCTTTTAATACTTATATGTGTATGTAGACAAACGAATGACTGTTAAGGGAATACTCGATAACTTCGATCAACATTACAAATTTCTTAATCGCCTCAAGCAAATACTGGATATTCAAATTCGATATTATAATGAAAACTTTACTTTATACAAACAAGTTTCATCCGAAAATCTTTAAAACATTGCGTACAGTACTTAGAAAAGAATTGAACAAGTACAATACCGTATGCAATTTGTTAACTAGTTAATTTGTTATTTTGATAATAAAATAAGGATTTATGGTCTATTCCTCTATATATTATTCGTTACGCATTTATATTAGAAATTAAATTTGACATTTTCAAATATAATCGTATTACCTAATAAAACTAATTTACAAGTTATGTTTTCCATGCATTTGTTATGAAGAGTAATAACGGATTACTCTAATAATATTTTCTGAAATATAAAATAATACGTAAAATATAAAGCTGATTCACACACACACACACACACACACATTTCTGATTATTCTTTTTTTCTATCGTAATAATTATTTTTCTTGATTTAATAAATAGTTTTCTACATTATCGACTATTTTACTTTTACTTATCGATTATTGATATTTGATTGAAGATTCAAATTTGCCCGCCATTCTCCATCTTAGATTCAGTGCTTTGGCTTTGAGTCACGTAGTAGTATTTACCTCAAAAAGTACGAATCAAATTGAGAGATAGTAAAATGTTTTAACCAATAAAGAAACGCCTACGTTACTATGTAGCTATATATATACATTATTGCATTTTTATATGCAACTTAACTGAAGTGTTAAGTCTGACTTGCAATATTTCTTATCTATCCACGTGATTTATAATGATGTAAAATACAATGAATTCTTTTTTATTCAACAAATTTTCAAATATTCGTTAATCCTTCGATTTTTTTTTATGGTTATATCTATAGTAATATTTATTATTATATATCAAAATTATAATAACATCGTCGAAATAATTACAAATGAAATGTATCTCTCTCTTTTATCTTTTCAATTATTTATCAAAAACATTTTACGTCTAATAAATTATTTTGTTTATCATGTATATATAATAAGCATACATTAAAAATTACACGAAAATACCAAATTAACGATTAATGATATGTTGTAATTTTCTGGTTTAACAAATCCCTATGGTCGAAGTGAATTCGATTTATAAAATATACGATCTGTTGCAATAATATTATTCATCTGTAAATACTAAAAATTTAAATGTTTTATTAAACTATAATTAATGACAATAATAATAGAGATAATCAGGGTAATTTTAATCGCAAAGTAAAGTCATTTACAAAAAAAAATTACAAAAAAAATATACCGTTAATCATTCGTACGATTTGCATTTACATAAAAAAAAAAAAGAAAAAAAAAAGAAAAAAAAAAGAAAAAAAAATTTCTAACGTCGATTTCTTAGTTTTCAATCAAAATGTCAACGTCACTTACTTAATCATACGTAATTAAGTAAACGAAATATTTCGAGATAAGAAACAAATAAATAAAATATTCGAGGGCCTCTCGTAATCACAAAGAAAAATATCATTTTGTTATAAGTACTTTGAATTTATTTAGTTGAAAAAAAAAAAAACTAAAAAAAAATTCAAAAATATTGCATATATAATATTAACTTATAATAAATTATTAAATATATATATGTAATATTAAATATAATATTACATATATATATATATATATATATATGTAAAAAGAAAATGCTCGTTGGGAGTATGTAAAATCTAGATAGTTATATCTAAGTGTAATAAATAAAGAAAAGAAAAAGATAAAAATCAATTGGTGATCGTTCCTTTAAGTTTTCGAGAAAGAGAGAGAGAGAGAGAGAGAGAGAGAGAAAGAGAGAGAGTGAGAGTCACTATAATTCTAGTACCGACTTCGGTTGTTTTTTTACCTCCCTCCAAACTCTCCACCTCAGAGCCAACATCATCACTAAACCAAACCATCAAGCTAGACTTACCATCACAATACCATTCGAAGTTTATATCTTGTTTGATTTTACAATAGTAAATATTATTCATTTAGTCGCTGCATGGGAGGCTTCAACTCTCGTAGTATGGATTTCGATCAGGACCCGACCCTGGCCGCGGTCTTGCAATATTTAATACGAAGGTTTGTCGAATACCTTTTAACTTTTTTAAACGCTCTAGCATTGATACCCCTCTCTCTACCCCTCGTGCTTTTCCTAACCTCAACTCTCATATGATTTCAATCAAAGTATAATCCCCTATTCGTCAGATCACGACAACGTTCATTTCATATACTTCATTTTTCTCTATATCAAGTTACTTATACACTAACTCTTCAATTATAATCGTATTTCCGCTTTTTTGCGTCACTACGTACCTCTCGATTTCAATACTTTGACGACATCAAAGCTGTCAACGATGTAACCTCCTTATCTCATTTCTCATTTCAAGGATTTCATCGAGAATCGTTTGGAAATAAACTCTTGCTTTTCATAGTTTATCTTAATTTGATAGAATATACGAACCTTGGCTCTATCAACTTGTGTTATTTTCATTTTATTACGTTTTATATATTGTACGAATATGTGGTCGTTATATTCCGTCATACGTAGTACGATTATTACTCTTTTTTTCTGTACAAGAGTAATATATTTGAGTTGTCGTCATTTCTACTGCATGATAAATCAGTAATATGTCTTTATTTCCTAATATTTACTTACTTTTTTTTATTATTTCAAGTACCTTAACATTTACGTTTCAATTTTTAAGCAACCATACGTTTTAATTCCAATGATTTCTATTCTAAAAAAAAAAAAAAAAATATTGCATGTATATAAATCTTTATACAAAGTATTGAAAAATAATAATATTGATTTCTTTTAGTGGACAAGTACATATCATAGCTTCTAATCATGATGATTCCGATGAAGAGTATGCAGCAAGCTTACTGCCACCAAAAATCATGTCTTTACCGAACACGTCGAGACTTGATGTAAGCTTTTTCTATTGTTTCTTTTTTCTCTATTATAATTAATTATTTATCTCACATATTTTAATATTGCAGCAAAGTGAAATAAGTTTAGCTACCAAGCAAGGATGTGGCCTTAAAGATAATTCAGGCAACAGAAATTTATCTATTGCATCAATGATTCACAAGAGATCCCTTGGTTTTGGTTTTAGTATAGGTGAAAAATGTAGAATAAGCAGCAATTTCTTACCGAACAAACCGCGTCAAGTAGCAAAATATGATAGCAAAGTGTTCTGCGGTTCCTATTCAAAAGATGGAAAGTTCTTCCTTACAGCAAGTCAAGGTATACTGTAATTTATATAAACATTATTTAAAACATATATAATGAATATTTTATAATATGATTCTTTTTTTTTTTACAGATAAACTGTTACGTCTCTATCATACCGATGATGGCAAATTTGTGGAATTTAAAAAAATTTCCGCACGTGACGTTGGTTGGAGTATCTTAGACACCGCATTTAGTCCAGATGGAAATTATATCGTATACTCAAGTTGGTCTGAATGCCGTAAGTAATATAATATTAGTTTTAATTTTAAGTGCTAATAATTATAACTACCTACCTTTGTTTTTTCTTAGTATATCTTTGTCCTGTTTATGGAGATTCGAATACACAAGAATCATTATCGTTGTGTCCTGGAGATCGAAGATTTTGTATATTCTCTTTAGTCTTCTCTAGCGATGGTAGAGAAATTTTAGGTGGTGCTAATAATGGCTATCTTTATGTATATGATCGAGAATGTCATCAACGTGCTTTCAGGGTTTGTTTATTAAATATTCAATATATTTTTTATATTGTAAATTCTATCTCTGAATTTGATTTATTTCATGTGTTATTACTTTACAGATCGAGGGTCACGATGATGATGTAAATACTGTTGCCTTTGCTGATAATACTTCTCAAATTTTGTACAGTGCAGGTGACGATGGATTGTGTAAGGTAAATTGATTATATAAATAGTTTATAAAAGTGATTTTTGTATGTATTATTTTGTTTAATCCAATATTATGATTTAGGTATGGGATAGGAGAACGCTTAGTGAAACAGATCCACATCCAGTTGGCGTATTAGCTGGTCATATGGATGGTATTACATATATTGATCCACGTGGA
This sequence comes from Polistes dominula, assembly GCF_001465965.1. The sequence continues at coordinate 2,544,438 of NW_015148975.1, read as the reverse complement.
GATGGTAGATATTTGGTTACAAATAGCAAAGACCAAACAATCAAATTATGGGATGTTCGTGCATTCTCTGATCATAATGCTGAACAGAATACACGTAATGCAGTTGCAAATCAAAATTGGGATTACAGATGGCAAAGAGTACCTAGAAGATGTAAGAATAATACAAGTTGTTGTTTATACATAAGCTATTCATTTACTTATTGCAAAAGTTAACTATTGATCAGATTGATCAGTTAATCGATTTAATTTGTAAACGACTTATATCACCTGTTACATCAATTTTATGATTACGTCTAATATATTACTATATGATATGTCAATGTTGTTGCAGTATACAAAGCTAAAAATATGTTAGAAGGTGATACCAGTATCATGACATATCGTGGTCATTATGTTCTTCAAACCTTGATACGTTGCCACTTTTCTCCTTCTACTACAACAGGTCAAAGATACATTTATACAGGATGTGCTTCGGGCAGAGTTATAAGTAAATTTTTGTGTTTGATATATTAAAACTATTAACAATATATCAGTTTACATGGATTAATTATATCGAATTTTTCATTTTTGTAGTATATGACGTTTTAACCGGACAGATCGTTAATACATTATTGGGTCATAAAAAATGTGTACGCGATGTAAGCTGGCATCCATTTCATCAAGAAATTGTTTCAACTTCGGTAAAAATAATACGTGTTCTTCTTTTAAATATATATATATATATAACGGAAATAAATATTGATTCATTTTAATACGATTTTCTTTTATTTTCAGTGGGATGGTGCGGTAATTAGTTGGCGGTATTCAGGTAAAACTGGATTTTATCATTTTGAATCCGAAGACGAAAATGATGCGGAAACAGCACCGCGTACACTTAGACGAAGTCAACGTATAGCTGCACAAAAAGCAAAACACGCAACTACTTGCTGAAAAGGATCGTGAGAGTAAATATTTCTTGAAGATGATGCAGCCTTTTGTTTAAAGTTAGTGTTATTGAAGTTAATGAAAAAATTGCCATATTTATGGCCGAGACTGTTCTTCTATCAATGAGAGTAAATTTTATACAAGACTGAACAAAAGATATTTGTGTTTGTGATCAGCATTGTGTGAAAACATGGTCTTATAATTTCTATGGCATATTATTCTCTATTTCGAGAAATCGTCCGTATCTCGCTAAAATGAGCTTCCGTTTCTATGCCGCTTATATACAAAATTTTCTATCCTGAAAAGTAAAATAATACGTTGCACCATAAGACAAGAATATTGATATAATAATAATAATAATAATTAATAAGAATAAAAATAATAATATTAATAATAATAATATATAAAATACTGTGTAACAGTAAGAACAGAATGTAATACATCGTTTACAGTTATAGCTCCCTTCACTATTTATGTTGGTAATTATAACAATGGATAAAGTTAAACAATTTAAAATCTTGATTTTATGATCTATGTTTTATTTTAAATTAAATTTATTAATGTTTAAAAAAAAAAAACATATAATTTTATAATTTACTTTTATAATAAAAAAAAAAATAATAATTACCAGCACAATTAATAATTTGCAGCTATGGGGGGCTTACTTTTGTTCAATTTCAAGTTTAACCTTTGATCCAATGAACATTCTCTTAACATGTTACTTTTTCACACATATTTCGATAAATCGTTGTAGTACATTAAACTCGTTATTTTAAAAATCAGATAAAAGATAACAAAATTGAAGTTAATTTTATTCGGCGCATTGAAAAATTCGATCGTTAGAAATTGATCGATCGGTATTGATTTTAATAAGTCTGTGATTATATACCAACGTGACATAATGTGTGATTTTCTTTGCAGTGCAAGAAAAAAAAAAATTATCTAATTAATTACAATAAAGTCTACAATGTAAATCGCTAATATTTCATAAGATTATATTTTTTTTCTCCTTATTTTGGCCGTATAAAGTGTTTACATAATTATATGATCTATCACGTTCTTGTTTGAATTGCATTTCATCTATCACGTATATGTATATATACATATATATGTATACAGGACTAACGTGTTCGATTAAAGGCAATGAATGCATATATAAAAAGAAATATGTATTCTCGACTGAATTCTCACGTGATTTTCTAATTTTTACTGATAAACATTGCCGTTGTGATAATGACGATCTAGTTCTAAACAATGAACATTATCATAGGTATACAACAACGCATTAGAAATTGTAAGATAAGAACAAATGATTTGTTTCTAGATTTGATGAATGTATGGCAAAGTAATATGTAAACGTGATCAATATTTTTCTTTCTTCATTTCAATTCAACTTTTTCATTCAATAAGTAGATAATATAATCTACTTAATGATGTTTTACAAACGGTGTATAAATATTTTTATGTTTTAGGAGGTAATATAATAAGTTGTTAGAAATTTTATTGAAATTCGTTCAATTATTTTCCTTGGTAAAGAAAAGACATTCGTAAAAAGTCGATCGAATTAATTAGAATTAAAAATTCGTATATAATATTGTGTGATGAAAAGAAACAAAAAAAAAGAGAGAGAGAGAGAGAGAGATTTATTTATATATTATAATTTATATTTATTTCATATTTAAATGTAGATTATATATTTTTCTTCTTTTCCTTATAACTCTTAAACGAAGATATTTGATAATGAATCAAGGTGGAATAATCAAACAGATTATGGTGGATAGAATTGATAATCTTATATTTTCACACATGGAAACGTCCTTGTGTATTTTCCTTACCTATGTTCTTTTTCACTTTACCAAGGTTTGGAGGATATCATTTATAAGAACATTTGTAATCTCCTCCTCTTGTGATTCGTGTACATGATGCATAAATATGGTGCAACATCTAAGCAGTGTACATATGTAGACTATATAGTATATGAATAAAAAAAATATGAACAAGAATTTCATAAAAAAAACTATTTTTCCACAACGATCTACTATCTTATTCCAATATGTTGTGTGTGTTTTTTTTTCTTACTTCCCCTTTTTTGTCGTGCCCTTCAATCGTGTCCACACGAATGTGCTTAACTTTAATAATTTCATCAAAACTAGTAATTCAACGTAACTAGACCATTGATTATCTTGTTCTAATATATTATTTTCATTTCACGGAAATAATAATGTAATATTAATTCTCTAGACATAATAGAGAGAGAGAGAGAGAGAGAGAGACACACCTTGAATATTATATAATATAGTCAAATGTTAAAGGTGGAAGCATATAAAAGTCTAATCTATTAGATCATATAGAAGCCATATATACAAAAGATTTAATTCGTTTAATGGCATAGAATGGAAAATCTAGAAGCCATATTATTTTGTACAAGGTAGTATAATGCATTTATCGATATAAGTCGATTTATTCTCATAAATAAATAGAATATTATTTTAATGAATTCGTATTAGAGATATCTCGAATTCAATCGGTTAAAAATAATGCTTTGTTTTTTGTCTTAGACATATAACAACATGTATACAATCGATATTACCTTAACGGATTGCTAATCGACAATAATTCGTAATAGGATGTATATTAATTAAATGAGACTGTCAATTAAACATCGGTTGCATTGTGTTAGAGTTTTTGTCATTAGTGAGACAAAAAGCAGGCCAATGTCATTGTAAACATTGTGTTAAGTAACTATTTAAGTATGAGAACATATGTTGATCTATTCTTTACTTTATAAAGGTATATTGATTTTTTTAAGGATAAATAATTAAACTTTTATGGTATACTACATTTAAAATAATAATAATAATAATAATAATAATAATAATAATAATAATAATAATAATAATAATAATAATAATAATAATAATAACAATAATAATAATAATTATAAATAACATTCATATTTTTTCTTTAACATGTATACTTATCCATATGCATACGATAATTTTATTTAAACATTTAACTTAGAAGAAGGAAAAAAAATTAAAACAAATTAAATAAGATAAAAGTTGAAACATTTTTAAAAATACATTTTTAAATATTCGAACACATTATATATAATTGAATTTTTTATTGTTGTTTATATGCATAACAATACAGTCAAATAAATTATTGAACAATTTATATATTCATACGTTATATATAAAAATACATAATCAAAATAAACCAATAGAGCTGTAACTTTTATAAATGTGCATTTGTTAGAAGAGTTTGTTTTATTTTTATTTTTACCTCGAACGATATCTCGAACGATAAGTAACACTCGTTTTTAACGTCGAAGTCATAAGATAAAAAAAAAAAAACTAAAAAAAAAAAACCAGAATTAGATGATAGAATTCAGAGAAAATGTAAGAAGAGTTAGATCCATAAATCCGAGTAGGAATCCGAAATGAAAACGTTCACCACTCAAGGGAGATAAGATATGTGTCCTTAGCTGTGTAACGCTTTCGATATTATCATCCTTGACCCTTCTTTGCTATAAAATCAATCGTTAAAATCGTTACACTAATGAGGATAATGCACTATAAGTTTTATAAGTATCGGTAACTAACGAGCACCTTAACAGTTCTTTGATTCAAGTATTTAAACGTTTGAATATACACATGTCACTCAATTTTTTTTTTTTCTACACTTCGATTTGTTGAACTTTTATAGATTGCGTTCAATCTTGAACCCATATAAAAATTATTTGACTCTTGGATGTTCAATGAGATCAACGATAACATTTAATTATCACAATTTATTTCTACATTTCTTCAATTTACTTCGACAACATTTATTCACTAGAAGAAAATGAATAAAAGATAAAAAGGGGAGGGGGACAAATGATTATAATTAAAGATTAAGATTAATTTCTAAGATAAAATAGTATTAATTAATAAGCTTTTATTTAATTTCACGATAACCCTGGTTTAAACTTTTCTTTACTTTTTTTTTCTTTTTTTAGCCTTAAGATATAACTTTCGTAATTTACCGGACACTTTTCCTGATAGATAATTTAAACGCGCTTGTTGATATGTATATATATATATATACGTCAAGTCGAACAAGTTTTAGTATTAAAAAGAAAAAAAAAAAAAACAAAATCAGACTAATGAATAAAACGACAGATAAATGACAAGAAAATAGATGTCGATAAACAGAATGTGTTGAAGCAATAAGAGTGCATTCTCTCTATCTCTTTTATCTCTCCCGTGCATACTTAATGTGAAGGTTTCAGTAGTCACACTCTAGTTTTAGTCAGCCACATCGTGTAATTCCTCTCTCTCTCTCTCTTTCTTTCTCTTTCTTTCTCCCTGTCTTAGATCATTTTATATGATTAATATCAAATCAATTCAGTTTTCTTTAAAATCATTCGCCATTTGATGTATGAATTTTTCTCTGAGTATTTTCCGATTAGACTTTGTAGCCAATTAATGTTATATTTTGTGATTGTCAATCTTATGGAAAATTATTGTGTGATATTATTTATATGTTCACAAAATGGTGATTCATGGATAGTTCTGTTTCCTTATTGTTTTAATATTTACGATGTTTTCAGAAATTAGATTTTTGATGTCAATATTGGGATTAATTACGTCGATGATGTTGTCGTCCAACGATTATGGTTTGTATTTTGCTCGCGTTTCATTTGAATCCCTTTATTTATGATAATAATTAAATAACTCTTGGGTTTTATTTTTTCAGCAAGGCTCTATTTTGTTAAATCATTAGATTGTCAGTGTACTGATGAATTGAGATTAATTTTACGTGATGCTTCAAATATGTTTAGGTTAAAGATTATTAGATCTAATACTAATCGATCCTTGTGGTACTTCGTGATGTTGATGAATCGGGTCGTCAATTATTTCATTAAATAATTTTCCTTGTTATTTTCTATCGATTAGAACATATGATTATATCAATATCAATGTTATTCCCTGTTTGTTTACGTTAATGCAATCTAAGTAATTTGTTTTTGAGAAATTTAACATAATGACGCGATAGGTTTCGATTTATTGAATGAAATCCTATTCGTTCTGATGAGTTGGTTGCTGGTACCACAGGTCCTGGTTTAAATCCGTATTGAAACAAACAATTAAATTTCATATTATGACAGATATTTATAACCAATTTTTTAATAATAAATTTTACTCGTATAGGATATAACTTTTGAACAATAAAAAAAACATACTTATTACGATATAAATCATGCGGTAAGAAATACCAGCTAAGAAAAGTAATATATTTATATATATATATATATAGATTGAAACAATCTTACGATTGTAATTATAGAATTTCTCGGAAGTGGCGCGCTTAGAGGTGAAAATAATAAAAAAAAAAATAACAAATCTCAAATCGGATAAGTTCGATAATAATCTATAGTCGGTTTGGTTAGGTAATTCAATGTTACGTGATGGTTCACCACAATAGGTAATAGAAGGAACGAGATTCTAATTTCTATCCAATTTAATATCGATAGGAACATAGGCGTTAACGGAAATTTATCTGGGAATATGACGGAGGCTTGTTATATTTCAAAATGAAATTGTGGAGGAAAGGACGATAACGTGAAAGAGGGTGAGTTTAGCGTTGATTCTCCATTAATAATTAACCAATGTAGAGATAAATAATTAGCATGATGATTATTAACCCTTAATGCTCCAAATTTTAATTAACTATCATACTTTGATTTGAAAAATTTTAAGAGTCAGATTTGAAATACTTTTTTATGACTGAGGGAGTATCATTTTTGTTTAGTAATAATTTCCAATAACGACCCAACGATATATTTGAAGCAGAACGCTGAAAATCGATGGTCCCTGAGAGGCACAATTGAAATGTTAACGGTTAATTGATTAACATTTAATATTTACAAATTTATATGCATATATAATATCACATTGTCAATTAATTTTTTGTTTTTTTTTTTCGTAAAAGCTCTTTTGCAAAGATCATTGCCTTTGATTTCTCAGAGTACGACGAACGTATATGCACGTGTATAAATATCAAGGTTATCCCAACGAGCTTAGTATAGACAGAATACTTTATTCTTACCTGGCTGGAATGTTTGCGCCGTTGTTAGTTGCGCCGTGGAAGTCGGTTTAAGTCGATGGAACATAGATTACACGTTTAGTTGTCTTCCTAGAGTAGAAATTGCAATCGGTCGACAGTCGCGAAACGATCATCGTCATCGTCGTTGGTCGTTGTTGTTGTTCCCTTCTTATTGTTAAATTGCCCCGATTATTTTCAGTGAAACTTTTCCTTTTGTTTTTTTTTTTTTAAACATCCAAAGTTTCTTTTATTTTTTTTTTGTCCAATATACGAGGAATATTCAAAGCTTTTTCCTATCTGCAATTTAGGAATTATTTTGCAAACGGTAAATATATAAATAAACAAGCGTGTTATAAATATAAATTTTATAATAAAAATATAAATTATCAACATGATGTGTCTATTTTACATTCAATGCTCAGTTTTTTTGTATTTTTTTAATTTTTTACAATTTTCAACACATAATTTGACAGTGTTACACGATTGATCAATGTATAACTTTTTTATTTTAATTTTGGTAAAATAAAATGTGTTAAAGATTCATTCATAGTTTCACAACTACGAAGTTGTACTTGCGTGCTTGATGATATTTTAGAAGCTTGAAAAATCGATCAGCATCGATTTCACCGCATATACACACCCATTACACAAATGTAACACAATAATTTTCATTTTGTAATTTATTTCTAATTTATATCTAAATATAAAGTGAAATAAAAATATTTAAATACTGTATAATTATTTTGTTAACAAGAAATTCGATTTAATTAATAAAAAAAGATATTGAAGAATGTAGACATAGTAACGTCTTGTTTTGTTAACATTTTCGAAAACGTGAAATCACTTGTATAAATAAAATGTTAACACATGGTTTGTTTGTTCAAACTAAAGATGCAACGTAACTGTTCTCATTTATTATAAAAAAAAAAAAATTGAGAAAAGCAAAAGGAACTTCGATCGATAATAGTAAAAGCTTTGCGTGTGTTCAACTTATCATTTTATACTTTTCTTTTTTTTTCGTTTATATAGTATATCAGATTATCCATAAAGTAGTATAGTATGTCGGATTATCCCTGAAGTATTTTAATGATATCTTTTCTTTACTTTGAATTAAGACGCAAGGTGTGTTTGAAGAAACAATTATCAGCTAATTTTACAATGACTATACACGTCAATTATCATAGTTGTAAAATGTTATTTATTTAATGATAATGAAACTAATATAACACAATTGAAAGAATGCATATTGATCAAAATCATTCAAAGTTTCATTTTCAAATTATTTCAGATCTTCAAAATGACAACGACTATGGAACTACCAAATGAAAATGGAAAAGAAACGAAAGATATTGGTAGAAGAAACGCAGTACCGATCATTCACGTTAGAGGAACTTACTATGATATTGGATTTGACATTGTAAGCTCTTTTTTTATTTTTTTTTCAACTTAATATACATATATACATATATATATGTATCAGCTCTCATTCAATTTGATATTATTATGTCGAAATTATATTATAATTATATATTACAATTGCAATATTTTTTTTTCCTTTTCTTTATTTTTAGTTTTACAAACGAGTTTTTATATGAGCTAGTTCACATTGCATTGGGCGCTTTCAAACGCCCGCTTTGCTAACGCGCGCGTTTTAAAGCGCCCAATGTGTAATCGCTCAATCGGTATGAGCGAATTTATTTACATTTTACATTCATTAGTATTTGTGCATAGTTTGTAATATGAATAAATCTTTCTGTTGCCATAATGCATAATTAAGTTCTATGTTAATAAGACTACTTTCACGACCGCAAAGTAGTTATTACATAATATATTATTAATATTATTATTATAAAATAATGAAATTTTTAACAGGAAGAGAAAAATAGACAAAATTAAGAAAGAAGGAACGAGACATTATTTTATCATTGTATGATATATGTCAAGGGTGATCAACTTTATTTTATATGGGATTAATTTTGTGTCCTAAAAAAATCCTAATTACTCAAATCTTATCACACATTCAAACACGTATCTTGTGAACTAATAAATGACAATAGAAAAGATGATATTAAGTTAACGTAATATTTTATTAATATTTATTAATTAAAAAAAATATAAATTAAATTTTATTTCGCATCGCAAAAAAATATAAATTAAATTTTATTTTTTTTCTATAATATAATTATTGACAAATCTGCGTCTGCATATTTCCAATCAAACGTTGGACAGAAATAATGATAATTTGATAAATTAAGATGTATTTTCTAAAATGTTATAAGATTAATTCAATTTACAGAAAAGAAAATAGAGAAATTTTCTAAAGAGTTTTTATCAATTTTAAATATGTCAAAAATTAGCAATCAAAAATTATTTTACATACATTCACTTATTGTCATATATAAAGATAAATATAATTGTTTTTTTTTTTTTCAAAAAAAAAAAAAAAACAGATTAATCGGATTTAATCAAAATAATATCCCAATACTCGATTGATTACTTCATTTTAATTCGCTATAATGAATTTATCAGAGAAAATCTACGTTGCATAAAATATTATATTATGTAATCATTAATTACAAGGTGCATTAAATTTTTCCTTATCAGGTTAAACAAGTAACAGTAAAATGCTAAGAAAATATCCAAACGATTTGACGAACGATTGAGTAAATGGTGGAAAGGGAAATTTCTTGTCATATCTTGCATACATAGAAAAATCAATCAACTGTGAAAAAGTGTTAATCGATTAGGTGATAAATTATGAGGACTAATTGAAGAAAAAAAAAAAAAATAATCAATGATTTGATTCGAATGAAAATCAAATGAGTGAATAATATTTTCAGTTATACGTGAAAACGTGTTTGTCTTTTTTGTGTATGCGTGCGTGTGCATGCACGTGTAGTTGCGGGTGTATGTTTTCTGTTGAAATCAATTCCAGATTTTCATGATCTCATTTCTATCTCATATTTGTCATTATATTTTTTATTACAATCTCTTACTTTTTATAAGAATACATAAAAAAAAAGAAAAAAAAAAATTGTCTAAATCAACTGTATTAAATATAAAATTAAATAATTGGAAACAATCTCTTTTTGATAAATTATCACATTTGTTTTTAATAATACATTTAAAAATTGTTATTATTCTTACGATATTACCTAATGTTTAAACCCTTTTTATACATTTGTGTACAAGGATTTTATATATGACACTATTTAATCATTGAAAAACATCATATCTTAGTCTTGTCTGTGTTTAAAATGCGATTTATTGCAGTAACCGATTAGATAGCACTGATCACTATTATTATATAACACTCCTTTGTGTAGACATTTTACGATACAATAACTTTAAATGACATGTGTAATGTTGCTTATATCGTAATGCTAAAAAGAGAACATGAAAATACCGGATTTACAAGTCAATAGAGTTTGTGTCGTGTCTTAAGATTAAAGACATGTATTATGATCAATGATCTCCTTATATTATTAACACATATACTAATTTAGATCCTATCTTATCATTATTGTTCCATTAACATAAATACCAACATTTATCTACAATTTGAAATTTCTAATATTTTTATGTTAATATTTGCAATACATCATTTTGTTAAATATTAAATGACGTATATTTATGTTTAATTGTTGACGTATTTTTTTTTTTTTTTTTTTTTTTTAAACATTATACAGGATAAGACGAAGTAATTTGTTAAAAAAAAAAAGAAAAAAATGTTCATTTAATTTTAATCCAATATCAATTCGTCCATCTTTATTTAATTAATTTATTTCTTCTTACTTTCTTTTCCTGTTCTAGGGACGTACGTTCGGCAAATTAATTCGAGATTATGTAGATGCATACAAACCGCTACATGAAATTTATATAAAATTGTTTAATACCGAAAAAGGTAGAAAGGTTTATGATGAAACTTTACAATGTGTAAAGAAACAATTTCCTCAATATGTCAGAGAAATTCAGGGTACCGCGGATGGTGCTAATGTTCCTTTTTATAAGGTAACTTTAAATAATAACGTTCACCTTCATATGTTATTTTAGACTCTGATTAAAATATACAAAATGAGTTAGAGCTAACGTTATTACTTTAAATATTTTTATTATTTTAAAAGATACGTTAAATGTCTTAACAAAAAAAAAAAAAAGAAGTTTAATGTGTGTGGTTCTACGGTGCTCACACAATGCAAAAACATCTTTTTGTTTTGATGTTATATTTTTCAAAAATATCCTAATTATTTTAATTCTTTTTTATTCAAGTTTTATTGCTAATCAAGTATCATAAAATGACAATGAACTATAGTCAATCTAATCAACATAAAATTGCTCTTACCTTTTTAATTTCTTTGCGCGTTTTATATTGTCTTGCGTAGGAGGTAGTTTCTCTTTACTCTACTAAGGATCTCAAATATTTATGCTAATTATTTATCATTCGTAGTTGTTCTTAATGCATCTAGATGACATTTTACCAAATGTCATTGATGAAACACCTGGAAATACTCTACCTGTTGGGTGTTCCACAATCATTTGCAATCAGCCAACACAAGTAAGAAGAAAAAAGTATTATTATTATTATTATTATTATTATTATTATTATTATTAATAATCCTTCGTATATTATCTTTGATATTACTCGTCAAAATTATAATGAAAATTGTTTGCAAAAAATGTACACAGCAAATCATTGGACATAACGAGGATGCTTTGACCGAAACTTTGAACCACTGGTACCTCGTAAACGCTCATGTTATTGAAAACGGTTACAGAGAAGAAAAATTTATTTCATTGTGTTATGCTGGATTTTTACCAGGATATACGATGGGTTATAACCATCATGGTTTAGTTTTTACTATTAATACTCTCAGCGCAGCTATTCTTAGATCTGGCAAAACACGTAAGAGTATAATTTACTTTCAATATTAATATTTTATATTTTATATAAATATAATAAGAGAATAATAAAAAAAAATGGATCATTTTAAATAGTCTAATAAAAGAATATTTATTATAGCACGTTATTTCATTACTCGCGCACTTCTTGGTGCTGAAAATTATGTGGAAGCTCAAAAAGTATTAAGAAACGAAGGTTACGGCGCGGCAGAAGGATTTTCGGTAAATATGACCTTTCTTAAACAAGAAGGTGATAGAATGTTTCATAACGCTGAAGTTGGACCTGTCGAAGCTAATGGAACTCAATCTCAGCTTAGTATATTAACTGCAAGTCCGGGTGAACATATTTATCACTGTAACAAGTAAGTATTACTTGTTGACATTCTATTAAATAATCATAATAATAATAATGAATGAATGAATGAATGGCATTGAATTTTCATAACTATTTATTTCAGATATTTAAGATTGAAAATTCCGGAAGTAACTGGTTTAATAATAGATAGTAGTATACATAGAATGCAAGCAATTTGTAAACATCCACCACCTAAGTGTCTTAAAGATGTTATTAACATTCTTAGCGACCAAACAGATTCCGAGTATGGTGTTTATCAAGATATAAATCCTGACGACTACGTAAAAACAATAGCTACTGGTAAATCTCTCTGATGTTATCATTTATATAATTACACGTTTATTTATTTTTTTTTTTCTCTAATATTTGGATTTTTTTTTTCTTTTTCAGGAATTTTTAACTGCATTGAAAATACATGGTCTATTTATACAGACAAGCCAAATTGTAACGATCCGATATTAGTCTTGCCTTTGCAATTACATAATAAAAGTGATTTTACATGTACAAAAACAACTTGTAAAAATATAGTATAATAGCGTGTGAATATGTGTGATAAGAAAATTAATTGACATAAATATCTAATGCTACTATATTATAACAAAATAATGTTACTTAGAAAATAACATTACAAAATATTTTTAAATAATAACGTACTAATAATCTAATAATAACGATTATTAGATTATTGAAAATTGTTTAAAAAATTAATTAAATTATTGATAGTTAATTAAATGTTCAAAGAAAATCTTGTGATTTGAAGAAGCCTACCCTATCTAAATAATTAAAAAATTATGAATTGTTCATATATAAAGATTCATTTAAATATTAATAAAACTTGTTGAAAAATAATCAGTCATTTAACATAATTTGTTGTCTGTCCTCATCGTCAACTGCTGTGAGAGTTCAAGTAACACATAATTAATAAATTTTGTAAATAATTAATTTAGATATTAAGTAAAGAAGGTAAAGAGAAATTTGTTGTTTTTTTTTTTTTTTTAGTAGAAAACAAAAAAAATGATCATTTATTAATTATATTTCTTTTGACAGATCTTCTGACATTAATTATATTTTTTAAAGATATCTCTTACGTTTAATTAAAGAAATGAAAAATCTTGTTGATTTAATCGTTAAAATGAAAAATTATTCATTTTAACGACAATATGTTGGTACTACAACTTTTGGACGTTTTTTTGATTCCATTTCTGAAAAAAATTCTTTAATATCTTCCTCTCGAACAACTTTTTTATTTTCCGCAAATTTTTGTAAATATTCTTTAAGTCTTTCTTTCAAATTGTTGTATTCTGTTGGCATTATATATTATGTATAATATATTATTATTATTATTATTACTGTATAAAATATACAATGATATAAGTACAATGAATTTCTTTTTTTTACCTTCAATTGCAGTTAACTGTTGTACATGATCCAAAGATGCTAGAGCTTTCATACCTTTTTCATATTGAGATTCATGCTTAGTTATTTTACCTGCTTCTTCATAAGCCTGCACACTATCTTTCGGATCCAATAAAAATAATATACCCTGTTCTGTATATATCTATTTATAAAGTCAACCATTATTTTAAAAATCTAATACTTCTCTTTGTAATAGCATCTATAGGTAATAAATATATTATACCTTTTTACATGATTCACAATTACACAAAGAACTTCTCCATCCCTCTAACCAAAAACAACTACCTTTTTTTATATCTGACAAATTTTGTTGAGGCATTGTACATTCATTTGGAAGGGTTTCTACGTTCAATATTTTCTCCCCATTTTTGCAAGATGCAGTAGAAGAATTGTACATTGCTAAAAAAAAAAATGATGATACAAATTTTAATTATTAATTGTAAATTATATAATATAAACAATTATTCATTTACTTGAATATTTTGCAGCATATTTCCAAAGGAAATCATGCTTATCCATACAAGCAGCACATATCATTTCTGCGTATGCATCATCCCCTGGTACATCTTTGCATTCAAGATGCTAAAAAGTACAAATACCAAATAAGTATCATAGATTGGTAAAGAATCGACAAGAATTAATATAATATAAGTTATTATATTATATTCACACAATGTCCAACCTTTGAATGATACCAATCTTCACATATTACACATTGTAACATTTCGTCATTGTTTTCATTTTCAGGATCCGGATATGGTCTTGCACAAGTACAATAAACACCATCAAAATTTTGATTATACATGTTTTCGACATTTGTTGCATTTTTACACTTGAAAAGGAAAATATCATTGTTATATATGTTTCTCATCATTCTTTTATTATAATACAATGCATTAGAAATTTTTTTACCTTTTCTAAATTGCATTCCTTGTTTCCAAATTTAGAATTTCCACAATCGCATCTAAAATTTCTTTTAGTATACAATTCAACCAGTTCATGTCCTTCGTGGCAATGAAAACTGCATGCAAGACAAACACCTGCACGTACATTCTTGTTCGAGCAGCATGTTTTACAAGCATATAATGCCTGTCTGATATATCCCTGTAATCTCGAACTTCTGTAATGTGGCGTATTTTACAATATTCTATTTTTTTATTTTTTTTTTCTATTTTTCTAATAATGCAATTCTAAAACGCTATATATAATTAAAATCTCGAAATATATAAATGTATAAATATATACCATTACATTCCTATGAATCTCCAAATGTTTATTTGACAACCGTTATTATCATACCTTGTTATAAGTACAATTTCTATCATCGGATGCACCTAAAACTGCATAAGCATTTTCTTCCAGTTGACTCTCTTCTTGAAGAACATCAAGCATCGTAACAGAATTATCTTCCTCTAAATTCTCAACAAGTTTATCGGCCATTTTATATATTAGGTTATTTAAATGCGTCTTTAAAATAATTTTATATGAATATAAGCAAAGATTATTAATTTAATATTACTGAATAATAAACAAACAAATAAAATTTTAAGAAACCCTAGCACAAATCATCACTGGCAAATTTAAATATACTTTGTCATTATCCGTAGTTAATTGAGACACCAGTGAGTTAGCAGCATAAATCCTATAATATTTTTGAATGTATGGAGCATAAAGAAATATATATATATATATATATATATTACTCACATGTAAATATTATTCAACGCCATCTACAGTCTTTTTAGTTGGTGAATGTAATTGGTATCAACTATAGGAAAGTATGCAAAAACTACAGAAACATATAGAAGTCAACTTTTCGTATAACCAAACTAACCATAGTTAGTACCCTGACCACCAGTGGGCAGCAGTAGGTATTTACGCGATGACGGTCCATTCATAAGTGTTGTGATAGCATAAATAATAGCGTAAAAAGTAACGTAATAAGTAGCGTACTACTTGCTTGCGCCCATTGTTGTATTCAATCATTGATTGATCTGGGAGTTGTTTTTAAAGTGAAAACTTCTTTGAAATGGAGGTGATTTGAAAAAATGAAACACTGCAGCGATGCACCGCAACTTACTAATCTTTGATTATTTTTACGACGATCAATAAATGTCTAACATTGATAAATTTCAATTTTTAATTAATTACTTCTCATATAAGATACTAAATATTATTCCAAAAATATACATTAACTAATTAAAAAATTAAAATAAAATTTTTATGATTATTTATAAAAATATTAACGCCTGTAGGTATGCAACCCTCCAGATACACTTTGAAAATGTTGCTTACGAGCGTCATCTGTTGGGACGAAATTTTTTTTCAATCCAAACTGTTTATACACGCATGTATTACGGGTTGCTATCTTTCGGGCACAAATAAAAATAAATAATTTAATAATCTATGAGAATTGACATAATTAAAAGTTAAAATTATTAAATATTTGTAAAATTTATCCAAATTTGCAACTATTTTAATGCTAAATTACACATACCAAGTATGTAATATTAGTAAAAATATTAATTAAAAATCTTTAAAGTTGTCTAAATAAAACAGTAATTGTATTAGCAAACTCAATCAATAATAACATACAATATAACAACAGTAACAGAATGAAAAAAAACGACATGTGTGCAGATCACACGCGTTAGAAGTGAAACATTAAAAAAACTAAGTATCGAAAGAATGAAACGAATGCAGAATATCAGGTGTAGGATAATTGTAGGGTTTATTTGTTAAAATATTATTATTACAATATTGTTACCACATTCAGAAAATATGTTACGTTTTATTGACATATAATACATAACATATTACACAGTAAGCAAGAGTTCAATTTGAAAAAATAAGACAAGTTGCTTATGGTAATTAAAAAATGTATGGTAACTTTGCTTTGACACACACAAACACACACCGCACCGCAACGCATCACACTACAATCCGCATATTGAATCCCGCATTCCGCATTCCCAATTTTTCATTCCGTATTCCGCTCGTTTACAAGACTCTTTTACGAGGCTTGTTTACAAGGCTTTTTTAGGAAGCTCATTTACGAGGCTTGTTTATGAACGGAATGCGGAATGTGTAATGCGGAATACGGAATGTGTAATGCGAAATGCGGAATGTGGAATTCGAAATGCAGTATGCGGTTCGGTTCGACGTGTGCGGTGCGGTGCGGCGTGGTGTTGATTACGAATCAAAGACCGAGAATACGAAAAACTATATAGCTATATTCTGTCTTCTGCTCTCGCAGGCTTTTGTCTATATGCTTGTCTCTTCTTCTCTTCTTATTTAGTATCTTGGCCGTTTCATAGACGCTCGCTGCTGTGTTACACCGCCGCCTATCGCTCCGTTACATCGCCGCCTACCGCTCCGTTACATTTTTTCAAATCATACCTATTCTGAAAAAATTTTCACTTAAAAAATTTCTATTATTTGTATTGAAAATTAAAATTAATATAAATTATTATTAATAAAAAAAAAGAAAACATTATAAAGTAATTAGTTTCTATAAATTTGTTACATGAAAAGGAATCAAGGAAAGGAACAAAAATATGATCATTTGGAAAATTTTAAAGAAACTAATTACAATTATAATGTTTATGGTAAGCGGTCTTTGGCTGGATTTTACTTGCAATGGAATGTATAGCATATAAACATATGTTAAACATTACATAGAAAGTAAAATACCATTGTCCGGGTCTAACCACGAGGAGGTAACCGCTTCTGAAGACCCAAGAGGGATGTGCATCATGAAGATGACCACATCCGATATAATTGAAAGAAAAGAACCTAACTCTTAGGCCCCACCATAAGAGTACCATTCAAAAAAACCCAACAATTATTATCGAGAATAAAGAGAAAAATTTGAATTTAATATATCTAAAATATCGTATAATAAAAATAAGTAAATATAATATTAGATGGTACCTGTAGAAAAAAAGACGATATTAGATGGTAATTAAAATACTTTAATTATTTTTGCAAGTAATTATTTTATATTACCGTTTATCATAATTATTAGTCCTCTTCTTATCTGATTCCTATTATTCTTGGATGTAATATTACATTGTTTTTATAATTTATCCTGTAAATAAAAAAGTAATAAATAAATTAAAATACAACCCGTTTACCATAACTCAGTCCTCTTCTGGTCCATTATCCCTCTCCTCTAGGATACTCCACTGTTATGAGAAACCTAGAACAAGAATAAACCTAAAACAAAAAGAAAAATAAAGAAGTAAGGAAATAGTGATGATTGATGGGGTGAAATTCAAGGTAAGGACATGATTTTCTCCCAATTATTGGAGGTAGGAGAAAATCATGGCTCGCGTAAGGCAGGGTCGTATCCCTGAAGTAGATCCTTTCTTTGCGTAGAAACCAAAGAAAGAATCTACTCGCTACCCATTGATAAAAGAAACTCGAAACGAACCTGAAAAAGAAAAGATTATTTTGAGGAGTTGAAAAGATGCAATGAATGCATCGAGGGGCAAGTTCTCGACGAAAAATCCGATGCACTTACTAGTGCATTAGAATTAATCATATCCTGAAACAAAATAAAATAAAAATTAAGTTCTTAATACCTAGAAAAAAAAGATATATTAAAAAATATTATAAAATAATTAGTTTCTATGAATGAAATAAAGAATGAAAAATGAAAGGTATGGGGTGATAGGAAATGAAAAAATGATATGATATTAAAGTAAGAGGGGAATTCTGAATGGGATTGTACTCTATAAAATCAAATTTATCAAATACTCGATTTATTTTTGGCAATAAAAATCTCTGGTAGAGTTGGTGGTGGTAATTTCAACGATGTTCACCTATAACATAAAGAAAACTATATTAATTACTTCCATTCTTAAAAAACCACTATAAATTATTGACGAGCAAAATAATAAAACMATCAAAATATCAAATGACCAACGAGCTATTCGCAAAAATTCAACCATGCTGTTGAATTTGCAAATAACTCATTGAGTCTGTAGTTGCCCTCTTGAGCCACAATTAAGTGGGGGCCTCTTCRGCATTTTGCCTCTTCTTTCTTGATGCCTACTGTCGGACATTCCCTACGTGCGAGCATGAAAAGAATCATTGATCAAAAACGTCAATCGTTCCCAAAAAGTATTCTCATAATTTAGCATGTTACAACGATCAATGATATAGAATCAGAATCGTCCCTGATTCTAAATTATAAAATGAAAAAAACCCAACCTAACCAACCCTAACACAACCCTGAAAATAAAAATGTGATTAGTAAAACATCCTGAGCTTTTTTTACATAGAAAATAATTATTACCTTTTGATCGAGAGATATCTCTTCGTCGAAAGGAATATTATTAACCATGTAAATTATCGATTCTATTCTAATACCGTATCGTTGTAACATGCCAAATTATGGTCCTACAATTTAGAAACGACTTCAAGACATTATCACCCAATTACTCTCAACTGCTTATAATACTAATATAAATGAAATATATTTCATATTACAATACCTATGAAATAATTTCATTTATTTTCTATTATACATACCATTTTGCAAATAATTTCGATGTTCGTTATGACTCTGTTAAATAATTATTACAAAATAAATTCGCGTTTACCGTTAGCTATCCTAGCTCATGGACAATCAATGAACTTAAAGTTCATCGACTGTGCACATATTACACGAGCATATTTAATCGAATGTCCGAGCAGTTAATTAAGTTAATCGATGAACCTAAAAACACTTCGCACTTTTATTATCGAATAATAAAAACGAATTGAAATAAAAATAATACTAAAAATGCAATGCATTTCTTTTCAATATTTTTATTTAATTTATATTAAATTATATCAAACATTTGAAAGACTAAATCGCGATAGTGCGAAGTGTTAAACCTGTTATATTTAAAACTAAGTATCAAATTCATCAAAGGTTTTGCGAATTTAATTTCGATTCTATCTCGAGCGAGATAGAATCGATAAATAAATCTTTCAAATGGTTGCAAATACCTTTGTGAATCATGATACATATTAAAAATGATAGAATTGTCACAAAATAAATTTACTAAGTAAGCATGATAAAATAAAAAGATATAATTTTGTGACAATTCTATATAAAAAACCCGGAGATGGGATTTGCACTATCAAAGTGCAAGTGTACCATGTGCTTTTCCGGGGTCCTACATACTTAAAATTAAAGTTCCACATTCACTCAGAGAAAAACACATACATACCCACCCATTCACTCCACGGTTCTCACACATACCACCAGGGTGCAAAAGCCTACACTAGAGAGCATGCCCCGGGGCACCTCCGTCACCCTAGTTCAACCGCGTATTTCTAAACTTATATTCTATAAGGTTACGTACCAGTTGCTGTAATCGTCTGCTAAGGCTAGTGATTATTGCAAATAAAACTACTGCAAAATACAAGTATATTCTAGTATATATGCATACTAGTTATATACGTGTATGTTTCCATAAATAAATGTGAGTGACTCTACTATGCAAAACGATTATTAAAAACAAAATTCGTATCGTACGCGTGACTCTACAAGTTATTTTTATTTTAATAACTTTTTCAAAAATTCGCGGTATTACACGTATCACGAACAATGTACAATGCACTATCTACTACGCACACACAGGTGCACTGTACACCGTGCAATCACTAGCACAATGACAGCCGCCAAAGGAAAACTTAAAAACTAATAATCCATGCAAACTTTTTCTCACCCATACGTGTAACACCTGGGTAACACGCATAGATGAGAACAAAGAGTGCATAGGGGGGAAAAAGGGGGTATTAGTATATTAGTTGCTGAAAATCCTAATCTAAAAATTGATTAATACAATAAAATATTCTTAAATAAATCTAAGCGGGCTATGACTCTACAAGTCTTTAAGACTTTCAAAAAGATATTAAAAATTGAAAATAATTAAAAAACCTCGGACGACTTCTTTGATTAAGTTGGCTGTTTTAATTAAAGAACTGGGCTTTTTTCAGCCGCCACTTAATTGCCAGAGTCTATCCGTTCGCGAAAGGGGTTTGTCTTCTTGTTCATTTATTTATAATATCGAAATAAATCGCGATTAAATAAACTAAATACGAAGCAATGCATGTAAGATATTTATTACATGCTTTATTGGTACGAAATCGAGTAAACTAATACTCGATTTCACCACTACTAAAACGCGAATCAAAAACGTAATAAAAAATGAAAGTGCATTAATTAATTTGCACTGTTAATTAAGTGAATTTAACCGATAAGACAAGAAGACCTATCCTAAACTAATAAAACATACATACAATGAAATATACAGTTTCATGAGCTATTCCAAAAAAGGATTATTCCTTTTTTGGAATAAACTCATGTGCTCGTCAATAATTTTTTGGTAAAAATTACAACCAGTAGCTCGTGCCGATTTGGACCTTTCATCCTCAGCATGATTGAGCACCGGAGGGACTTTAAATTTTTGACTCACTCGTTACCAATGTTATATAACATAGATGTAACATTTTATTACAATAAAATGTCATATGTATGATATATGAACAGTTGGCATTAGAAGTTCTACGGTGGCTCCAAAACACTCCTACTGCGTAGAAAATGGTCCCAGCTGCATCCCTCGTCCACCAGGTCCATCGGAGAATTCCTTGATGCACATTTCCTTGCACTCACTCACTCACTCATTCACTCGCGTGATACTAATAACGCGGTAAACGAATATAAGAAACTATAGATGAGTTTCTTATCGCGAAACCGAAATTTTTCTTATACGGCGAACAACACTGACTCTACATACGCGTATTATTTGAATTTAATTTACGCCCGCCCGGTCACTGACTCTACTTCGCGATCAAAATTGTACTTTTTAATTAATCGAACAAACACTGACTCTACTTTTAAAAAAACTGCATTGCACGCAGTCAAATGTAAACACACGAAAATTTCACTCCCGGTCACTTCACTGACTCTACTTTCGCGAACAGTCTGTACGACTGTTATATAAAAAAAAGAAAATAACTGACTCTACTTTGCGATAAAAGATTTGATTTTAATTATTCGAACAAACAATGACTCTAATTCGCGATAAAAATTTGATTTTAATTATTCGAACAAACAATGACTCTAATTCGCGATAAAAATTTGATTTTAATTATTTGAACAAACACTGACTCTACTTCGTTATAAAAATGTTATTTTAATTATTCGAACAAACATTGACTCTACTTTTACAACTGTCTACCGGACAGTTGAAATATCAAAACCCTAACACGTCTTACCTGTGAACAAAAAAAAAGAAAAATGAAATGATTAGAATCATTGTTATCATTTAAAAATCATATAAAATTATTGAAGAAATGTTTAATAGAAAAGTTAATTTACCTTTTCATCTTTTTAGATGATGCCCGACAGGTATCCCACCTTTAAAGATGACGATGCTGTAGACGGTTCAAACGACGGAGAAACTTTACGTGTTTCTTATCGCGAACACGGCACTGACTCTACTTCCCGATTTAATTTTACTTTAATTATTCGAACAAACACTGACTCTAATTCTTACAACTGCATTGCACGCAGTTAAAAAATTCAAACACTCACACTGCTTACCCTTCTGAAACAAAAGAAAAGTACCAAACGATTAGAATCATCGTTATCATTTCAAAATTATAAGTTATTATTAAAGTAAATGTTTAATATCAAAATTAATGTACCTTCTATCTTCAGTGATGAATGCCCGATGGGTCTCCTACCCTTAGGATGACGATGCACGCGCGTTTAAATCGAATAAAAGAAACTATCGGAGTTTCTTTTCCCGAACAAAACCGAAATTTTTACATACGGCGAACAAACACTGACTCTAATTTGCGATTTTGTTGAACGATACAAACAAACGATCCCTTCATTGCCAACACGCACGATTGCAATGGTACTCTGAAACAGAAAAATGAAAAAGAACTATTAATATCATCGTTGGAATATAAAATCACATTGAATTTATGATCAAAATGTTTGATAGAAAATTTATACTTACTTGAAGTCTTCTGTGATGAATGCCCGATGGGTCTCCTACCCTTAAGATGACGATGACCAGTAGACGGTTACGAAAATATAAAACTATAATAAAGTTTTTTATTACAAACGCGAACGCGAATGCGATCGCGATCGAGACGTGCTTAAACCGACCGCACTACACGTCAAAAAATCGACTGAAAGAATGTACATGATTAATGTTACTACAAAATAAATCGAGTATTATTATATGAAATATAATATGAATTGAATATTTAAGGAAAAGAAATGAGAGAGGAATGTGAATATGATATTAAATTAGGAAAATGAAAGAAACTAATTATTATTATAATATTAGTGGTAAGCGGTCTTTAGCTAGATTTGACTTGCCATGGAATGTATAGCATATAAAAATATGATAAACATTACACGGAAAGTAATATCCATTGCCCAGGTCTAACCACGAGGAGGTAACCGCTTCTGAAGACCCAAGAGGGATGTGCATCCTAAAGATGACCACATCCGATATAATACAAAGAAAAGAACCTAACTCTTAGGCCCCACCATAAGAGTACCATCCGAAAAATCCTTAAAATTATTATCGAGAATAGAGAACACAGTATGAATACTCAAAAAAACAAAATAATAAATGAGTACAACCTGAATAAAATTTAAATAATATCATTTATTCTATTGAAAAGTAAGACACCCTAGAATAATTTCAATTTATAGAAATACAATCTATATACATTTATATACATTATTTTCGATCTACATAAAATAAAGTACAATAATTAGAAAAAGCATAGAATTACGAGTTATTTCATGAAACCTATAAATAAAGAAAATACATTAAAAATAATGATCACACATGTGCGATGCTACAAAGAGAATTATATAAAGATACAAATTTTAAATTTATTTATACAAATAATTATTTTATGCTATCCTATATTACCAAGTCCACTTCTTGTTCCTTTATGGTCCTCCTTTGGTCCACCTGTGGTCGTTTCCTTAACATAGTCCAATCTGCAGCAGAAAACAAGGGAATAAAAAAGAGTTAAAAAATAAAAGGGATAGGAAAAAAGGGGGATGGGTATAACTTTTAAAGCGGAACTTTTCACGATTTTTTTTTTAAGTGGTTTCCCCCCGGTTGGACTAGTCCACTGACTCTAAATTTAGGAGAAACCTACACTCCATGTTCAGTCCAACACCATATACTAACCGCGAACTTACGGAAAAGAATCCTTGGGTCCGTCTAACAATTAGCGGAAGATGCCTTCCCTTACAATGAAGCTTCAGTTTCCCATACTAAATGCATATCTATCTATGCATATCAAAAAGCCAAAAAAGAAAAAAAGAAAAAAAAGACGGTAGCTCCAGCTTAAAAGTTAAATGAACATGATTCTATCCTTGGGAGTAAGATTGAATCATGGCTCGCGTGGGCAGGGTCGCATGCCTGAAGTAAATTCTTTATTCGTAAATGGTACCACCCTTTACGAACAAAAAATTTACCCGCTACCCATTAAACCACTTCTGAAACAGAAATTTTCATGAATATTAATATAATTTTATTTGCAATGTAAGTAATTGGAGTATTTTATATTACCTTTCGATTCAGAAATGCAATCAAGTTGAAGACAGTTATCTGATAAACTGAAAAAATAAATTCATAATAAAATTATTTTTTATTAAAAGTACGTTAATGTGTATGTAACGTTTAAACCAATGTATATGCGTTGAAATAATTTGAAAAATAATTAAAGTGTATTAGAATATTAAAATAATTGTTAATTAATCAATAGAAGTATCGATTATTGTTTAAAAGTACGGAATATATTTTCGGAGTACCTTCCTCTTCGAAATTCACTTATAGACTGAGCCGTTGTTCTCTAAAACAAAACATTGATTAGAAAGTTGTTTATGATTTTTCTTATGTTGATTATTTCTGCAAYGGTWATTAHAATTCTAATAAAGAAAATTCAATATTATAACGTTCCAATTTTAACATTCTTTTTATTCTAATGTATATAATTCATTGTTCATGCGCAGTGATGACTTCATGTGTTGAATTATGCTGTAATATAAGTAAAGTGTTTTAGAATATTAAAATAATTGTTAATTAATCGATAGAAGTATCGATTATTGTTTAAAAGTACGGGATATATTTTCGGTGTACCTTCCTCTTCGAAATTCACTTATGGACTAAGCCGTTGTTCTCTGAAACAAAACATTAATTA
>NW_015148975.1:2484454-2514329 GCF_001465965.1 Polistes dominula | reverse complement strand
ACACCTGTGTGTGCGTATTAGGTATTGTGTATTGTACATCGTTTCGCGATATTTTTTATTCATTTAATACATCATTAAATACTCAAAGCACTACTATTATTTTTATATTTAAATTAAATATTTCTAATTTGTTTAATAATCGTTTTGCATAGTAGAGTCACTCACATTTATTTATGGAAACATACACGTATATAACTAGTATGCATATATAATAGTGTATACTTGTATTTTTGCAGTAGTTTTATTTGCAATAATCACTAGCCTTAGCAGACGATTACAGCAACTGGTACGTAACCTTATAGAATATAAGTTTAGAAATACGCGGTTGAACTAGGGTGTCGGAGGTGCCCCGGGGCATGCTCTCTAGTTTAGGCTTTTGCACCCTGGTGGTATGTGTGAGAACCGTGGAGTAAGTGGGTGGGTATGTATGTTTTTTCTTAAAATGGGTACAAATATGGGTAATAGGCAGGCAGGTAGCATACTTCTCTGAATGAATGTGAAAACTTTAATTTAAGTAGGTAGGATCCAGGCAAGGCATTAGACTTCTTGCTTCCACTCCGGAGTGGAAATTCCGCCTTCTGGTTTATACAGAATTGTTACAAAATTTGATTATCTCATTCTTTTATGCTTGATTTGTTAATTTATTTTGTGACTATTCTGTAATATTTATTATGTATCATGATTCAAAGGTATTTGCAACYATTTGAAAGATTCATTTCTACTTCGATTTTATCTCGAACGAGATAGAGTCGAATCAAATTCGCAAATTCTTTGATGYATTTGATACTTAGTTTTAAGTATTTCAGGATTAGCACTACGCACTATCGCGATTTCCTCTTACAGCTGGAAATATTTGATATAGATTAAATATAACATATTAATGAAATGAAGGTATTGCAAGAAAATGCATTACATTTATTGCATTATTTATTTCAATTCGATTTTATTATTCGACGTTAAAAGTGCGAAGTGTTATTAGGTCATCGAGGGAAATTATTATCTGCTTGGACATTCGATTAAATTTTCTCGTGTATGCTCAATGAACTCTAAGTTCATTGATGGTCCACGAGCTAGAAAAATGAACGCGAAATGTAAATTAATTTTATAATAATTGAGAATTAGAGTCATAACAAAGTACGAGTTGATTTGCAAAATTAGTATGAAAGATCTTATCTTGCTCGCACGTAGGAAATGTCCAAATGCAGTTTTCATGGAATGAAGAAAGAAGAGGCTTAATGCCGAAGAGGCCCCCACTTAATTGTGGCTCAAGAGGGCAACTACAGGCTAYTGAGTTATTTTCAAAGGTTCAACAGCAAGTTCGAACCTTTAGAGAATGGCTCTCTAGTCATATTTTATATTTTTGTGTTTTACTTCTTTGCTCGTCATTAATTTCTAGTTGTAATTGGAGATGATGGACCATTCTATCTCCTTGGGACACCAAATTCGTGTCTATATCGTCAAAAAGATGCATATGTGTTTAGTTAGAATCAACAACATTAAAAATTTCGTTACTATTAAATTTTGAAGCTTAAATAACGTTCAGTAAATAGTCAAATAATTTCTCTTTTCTTGTTTAGTCTTTAAGATTTTTAACTATGATCGTATTTTATTAAATTTGTAATTTTTTCTTTTCTACATAATGCAGTTTAAAATTATTAGTCATAATATTTAATGGATATTATTTTCTCTAATAACTTAATATTTGTATTTTTACTTTTTTTATTTTTTGTAAATGTAAAATCACGCGTTTAAATTTAATTTCATTGTAACGTTAAATAGATATTTGATAAAAATAAATAGAGAATTTAATTAAAAAGTGCATCTGCGAATTGGACGATTAATATGTCAGGCTATTGCATAAGTTGATTGTGTGATTAATATAGTTTTCTTTTTGTTACAGGTGATCATCGTTGGATTTAACAACAAACCTTTTCGATTCTTCTCTTGCTTTTTATAACATATGTATAAATGCATTTCTGAAGGCACACATATAAATACTAAATATGAAATATATATATTTAAAAGTCCATAATAAATATAACATTGAATATTTGCACAGGTTTACAAAAGATTTAAAAAATATGTTTTTTTAATAAAATGTTGAATTTATTAACATATATGTTTCAGATTTAATGTAAGACAAAAATGGTATGTACTAATGTATTATGATTATATATGAAGAAAAAAAAGAATTTTTTTTTAAACATCTTTTAGTCCGTTATAGATTTCGTAATTTGATGTAAGAAATCTTAGAATATAGACAAACGATAAAATTATAATCGAAATTAATTACTTTTTTCTTTTGTCAGAGTAGCCTAATCTATTTAAGAAAACATCTCTTTTTATTTATAAGTTATTCACAATTTGGACGAAATATAGAATATATTATTTCTCTTTACATTATAATGCACTATCGTTAAAAGTATACGCAATGTCATGGCAGCAGTACATCCTACTCGTTTACACATACAATAACGTATATGTATATATATATGTACTAATTAATGTTCACAGTATACATGTATGCAACGTTAAATTTATTAGTATTTTTAATTAATTTATTTATTCATTTATTTTGTATCTTTCCTGTTCTTATTTCTTATTTTTTTAAAATAAAATTCTTGAAGAGGGATTTATACGTATTATGTTTCCCATGGCGTATACCATCTTAGCATCTGCGTAGATATAAAGAATGAGTGTTTCATTTTATTAAATGACGCCTCTTATTCTTTCAAAGTGTATATATATACATATATACGAACTAGGCCTTTGATTAACTTTTTGCTTAAACGACAATTGACATTAAAGGTAATTAGTCTTCTTCCTTTGGAATCACACTTGTGGAACATCCGCTGTATTTCTTAGGGCCAACTCTTCTCCTTGCTCTGTCGTTGGAATTTTTCTGTAAAAAGGATCATTTTCTTTTATGTATTTTATATATTTCATATTTTTATTATTTTTATCTTACTTTTTTTTTATATAAATTATTTAACATCTTTTCTTGTAAACAATTATTCAATGCAAATAATACCAATTTATTATGATTTTAATTTTATTGTAAAATTTTATTTAGAGATTGAAAAGAATTCTTTAATATTATTCTCAATTAATTTTATAATTAAATTATAAATTAGTCGTGATTGACAAGAATTGTATTAGATGTTAAATGATTTATCTAAAGACATTTAATTTTTTATTTTTTTGACACGAATGAAGAAAAATAATTAGCAAATACAGCGTAAGAAAATATTCTTAGAAATAATGTCTTACCTCTTTCTATACTGGAATATAATGTAGACAATGATGGCATTTCCAACGAACAATAAAGCGATCAGGACGGTTGGAAGTACAACATCTGTAAAATGAAAAAGAATCGAATTAATTAATCTATTTAAAGTATCAAATAAACCGACAGTCAAAGTGTTTGCTCTCTTCTCTCTGCACTCCTCTCATCATCATTATAATCATTATCTTCTTTTTCGTTTTACAACTGATCGCTATGAAAACATGACACAGTGAACTTTAGACAAGTTGTGTGACTAATAGGACGACATTCGTAACTTGTTTCTCTTAATTTTTTTTTTTTTTTTATATATATAAATATATTTAGATTCGTGAATATTGTACGGTTAATTTTGTACTAAAAGAAAAAAAAAAGAACTATAAAATATACACGTATGATAAAAAGAGAATAAATTAAATCTATATAAAAATAATAAAAATGGAATAAAATATTACTTATTAGCATTTAAAAAAAAACATCATTGTACAAAGATCGATTTCAGAAAAAATTAACATAAGAGAAATTGCTTCAATGTTATCTACTCGTTTGCAGCTGTGTTACGCGTATCATCAATATAAAAACTTATTATCATCGGAGAAGGAAAACACTTCGGAATCGGAAATATGTAACAAAATTATTTCTCATAAGGGGACACGAAATTAATCTTAACAATATTATTGATTATCCAAATCTGTATTAGATGAATTAAATACGTGAATGAAATCGTTCCACCATTTATAAAATTCAAATGACACTTTATAATGATTCACTGTTATAATATGATTATTTATATCAATGAAATATGTGATATATTATCGTGAAAAATGATAAGTAACAAAGTTCACCAACCTACGACGTAGTCCGCTTGCTTCATCATCGCAGATTGCGCCGAATCCATAATTTGGCTGTTTTCGTTTGCGATTGCGCCTTCGCCCCTACCAATTCTCACCCCCGCACCAACGACGTTGTCACCCGACAGACTCGACAAATGATGTTGCTCGTTCTCCGTTTTAAGAATCACCGCTGACGTAGCTAAAAAACAGAAAAAATAAATAATTATTAACAATTTTGATCATAGAGAAAAAGAATTAAACAAAGATTTGATTTTTCTATTAATACAAAAAGCAAACCCCATTAAGATCTTGGAACTAATAAATACAGCCCTGAAATTTGTCTATATTTGAAGCTTAAAATTAGAGTTGATCGATCACACTCCTTCTTCAAACGTAACTGTATACCATTACACCATCATTCATTCCTATATATTGTTTGTTAATGATAAAAAAAAGAATATTTGTCTTATTTTAAATTATCAGCTATTTGATTAATCTTTGATCGGTATTTTTTAGAGATATTTTTTATCATCTTTTTGTTATCGTTAATATTAAAGATTTTCAGTCTTTGATCGAATGATTTAAAAATCTCATCTATATCCAATAGCATTTGTATTCGAATTTTTTGTATTAATTATTTCTATTTAACAGTTCTTGTGTGTTTGCCTTCTTAAGTACCGTATAGGTTGAAATGTATGATTGTACATATAAAGATATATGTAAATACATTAAAAACAATCCTTATTCGTATTGAAACACACAAGTACAATTCGGTCACGTTTCCGTTTCTCTCGAGGCGCAAGAAATCCAATTTATGGTACCGCTATACCTCCACGATCGTTTTTACAGATCTCTTTCTCTTTCTTTTTCTTTCGTTTTTCTCTTTCTCTGTATTTCTTTGTCTTTTTCTCTTTTATCCAGATCGAGAAAACGTTGCTTCGTACAAATTGGACGAATTCATCGGTGGTTTTCCTCTTCAACCTTTAGAATACATATTATACTCTTGTGTGGTTAAAATTTTTAACAAGCGAGAAGTTGTTTCGTTATTGTATGTATTTTTTTGTCGAAATCGATAATCATTTTTGTAATCAAAAACACGTCGAGAGTAGGATCGAGATTTATCGGTATATTTTTTTTCATTAATTTTTGATATTAAGTATATTTTTTTGTAATATAATAAATTTAGAAAAAAAAGAAGACGATAAAAATCGTAGTAGAAAAAACAAAATGATTAAGAGGAAATAATTTATAATAATTAATGACAAAGAAGTAGTATATTTTTGTTTGATGCAATGAAACACAAAACTGTTCGTTTATTATTCCTACGATCATTAAATTTGTTGTCGTAAAATAAATGCACTAATTTGTAATAAAATAAACATGATCGTATACGATATGATTAACAATCAACTGTATAATGTTCTTTATTATGTTAAGAAACTTTAACTAACGTCTTTTATCTTTTTCTTTATTAACAATGATGTGCACACGAAATGACAAATTCCTTGTCATTATTTTCAATGATTAAACGAAACACGCAACTCGTGATCGTAGAATAACATTCCATTATTACGAATTACGTGAATGATATATGCTGCTGCATGTTCAAAGAATAGAATAGAATTGTCCACTTTAAAAAATGTTTTATGTATGTTTACTAAGTTCGAAAAAAATTCTAGAAATATTTTATAGTTACAATGTACAAAGAGAACATCTATCGTTACCTTATCGTGTGATAATTAATCGTTTTATTATCATAAGTAGTATTTTTATTAAACGATAAAATTATATTTTTGTTTTACGACACTTAAATTTATCTCATTCTAACGCACACATATACAACACACACATATATATATATATATATATATATATATATATATATATGTGGTGTAGGTAGGTCTATCATCTGCAACATATTTTTTCTTTTTATCGTACTTCCTATTATCTCGAATCCACGTTTAATCTTCATCGATCCAATATTTTTTCTCTCTTTTTTTTTTTATGATTTCTATGGTTTAGGTGAATATCAGTTCAACTTTTTTCTTTACTTTTTATTTTTTATTTATTTTTTTAAATATAATAGAACGAAATAATATTTTCTTTTTATATTCGTTTGTGTTACACATTCGTAAGTAAATCCGGTTTATCAAATAATACAGTTTTATAATGAAAGAAAAATCTTTTGCTAGACATAACATACACGCAAAAAAAAAGAATCATTTACCGGTCGGAGAAACCATGAATTTGCTCGTAAAAGAGTTTTATGCACGTTGTTTTCAACACAATTTGCGTGCCTTCGATATTATTTAAAGAGAAACCCAAGTCGAACAATGCGTAGCAATTTCGTTTCAACGATATATGGCTTCTAACTTTTGCTTTTTTTTTTCTCTCCATTCTTTTCCTTCATTTCTATCCATTCGGTTGAACGATTTCTTTTGAAAAAAAAACAAAAAAAAAAAAATAATAAAAAATAGAAAATAAAAATCTTTTAGCTAGTGCTAAAATTTTATTGAAATTGTTTAATCTATTTATTTATAATTTTTATTTCTATTTGATTTCTAACCATACAACAACAAAAAATTAATTAATTATGATACATCTTTTTATTTTCTTTAATTAGATTTGATAACAAGTTTTCCGTCACTTTAGCTCGCATATTTTATTAATAAAAAGATATCACACCACCACTGCGATAAGAAACAGATTAAGAAATAAAAATAATAAAAATCTTCTGGCGTGTATGTTAACTTCATTGAAATTGTTTCTTCTATTAATTTATAATTTTGTTTCTATTTGATTTCAAAACAAAAACCAAAAAAAAAATAACTAACCATGATACGTTTTTGTATTTACATTAATTAGATTGATAACAAGTTTTCCATCACCTTCATGCACATGTTTTATTAGTCAAAGATATCACACCACCACTTTGAAGCAAAAAAAAACATCGATGATCTTTAATAGGGGTCATTTACTTATCGATCTATTACTTTTTTACAATGTGCACTTTTTATTTTTTTTTTTTTATTTTTTTTTCCATGTAGAACACGCGTTGGTCACATGTGAAGATGAGTCAATGGGAAACACCGAGTACATATTTTTTTTGTTTAAAAAAAGAATTAAAAAACAAAATGGGGAAAAAAAAAGATAAAAGCGTTAACAAAAACACAATTATCTAAATCGTAACTATATAGGTTAAATTTAATCACAAAATTTATCGACCTTTTTTAAAACACGTCAGAGATACATTCAATAATTTATTAACTTTAATTTCGTATTAAATTACTTAACCATATATCGACCTCGTTATGTTTAAACAAGTATTCAAATTATCGAAACGAAATTACATTTAACACGTTGCCGCACACTTTTAATTTGACGATCGTGCTTAGAAATACGAAGATCGGACGGCTATAGCCGTCATTTGCGGCAACGTGTTAATTATTATCATCGTATCACAAAAAACCTTGAAATCGTTTTGCACGGCAATTTTTACTCAACAAGTATTACAAAGTAAAATGAAAAATAAGAACATGAAAAGAAATACTTTATTATAAACAAATCTGTTAGTTTTGTTTAAATAAATTTAGATTTTTAGCATGACTCGGTCTCTACGTTTGAACACACCCAATCATATAATTTAGTTTAACGAAAATATTTTCTTTTTAATTTATTTCTGTTTTATATTTTTTTACTTGATCGATGATCCTAGTTTATTGGGAAGAAATGATCGTAGTACCACTGATCGTTCGGAAGGTTCTTTGAAAGTTTAGGAACTTGACCCACGAAATGGTCGGAGGTGTTAGCACGTACTAAAGTGGATGCGATTCAAGTGGGCTCACAAGGGGACTCTTTTCATCCATCCTTGTCAATCGACGACAATTGTTCGTAGCCCTTCTAATCCACTTGATCCACGAGCTGACATGATGATCTTACACGACTCGATATATATATATGTTTTTATGTATGTATGTATGTATGTATGTATGCATGTATGCATGTATGTAACGTTTGTATGTACTTTTATTCCTGTCTTTCTATTTCTCCCCTCTTCTCTTTCTCTATATCTCTTTTCTTCATTTTTATTGATATTTTCTTGATTTTCAAATATTCCCTTAAATTAAAACCCATTCGCGAACGATTCCTTTAATATTATATTTTATTATAATATATAATATATAATAAAACATAATATAGGGCAATAAGAATGTATGTAATTTTAAATCAGCAAAGAAAAAAAAAGCAACAAATTGTTCTTTTTATTAAATTAATGTTCATGTTTATTGGTATCGATGTAATTAGTGCATATGTGAGAATTAGGGGTGGAAAATGATATCTGTCCAATGAATGGTTATCTCGTTAGATTCCTGTTACAGATGACGACTCTTTGAACGAAATTTTCATTAACGGATTAATATTGGAGTTCTTGTTGCACCATTCTGTATTGCTGATTAAATTTTAATAATGTAACAGTGTAATGTATGCATGCGTGTAGGAAAATAATTTGTCTAATTAAAACTTTTTAAATTCAAAAATATTCCGTTCAAACTTAATATCATTTGAAGTATTTGTCACAATCATTTTTTTTTTTAACTTAAATAGCTTATAAACATTTAAAACATTTAACATGCAACAAAAATTGATGATTTTGAGAAACATTCGTTATAAATGAAAAAAACCATTCCAACGATGCCTTCTACTTTGCTTTTTTTTTTTCTTTTTTTGAATATATAACAAATCAAATTCTACAAAAGTATAATATGTATAAGTATCTATGCAACTAGATGTAGAAAATACGTATATACATGAATCTAAGTTTACATATGTATAAGAGATCTTTTAATCATGATCTACATGGAACTCGTTGCATGTTGTTTCGGTAAAAAGAAAAAGAAAAAGTATCGTGAAGAAAAAAAAAACTAAAAAAGGAGTGAATAGGAAGAGAAAGCTATTGTTTTTAGCGATGAATTTCAAATGTAGGTCATAATTTTTGATGATTCAAACATCTACGTACAATCTCGTGCGAATTTTTACTCCAGCATGAATTATTTTGTATTTTGGTATGATACGATGATTTTTATTGATCGATCAAATTAAAAAACGAAATCAATTTAAACCTATTACTGTATTATGTCAAGATTTTTATAGAAGAAGAATAAGACTCTTGAAATAACTTCACCGTGCATATTTCAATATAATTGTATAAAAGAAAATAATAACAAAAAATGCGTGCAATACTAACAAGAATAACAATGTGTGTTAGTATGGTAAAATAGTACGTAAAAGTTTATCTTACTTTTATTCGTAAAAACGTAAAAATGTATATTTGATAAAAAGAAAAAAGAAAAAAGAAAAAAGAAAAAAAAAAGAAAAAGAAATAATACAATACGCTTTTTTTTACAAAAGTAAAAAATGCAACATAGAAGTACGAATTTAAAGAATAAATGAATAATTTAAAGATAAATAAAGATAGAACACATATGCAGATTAAAAATTTGAAATAAAGTAAAAAAGAGAAACGACAGAAGAATACGAAGTTTATTTTTTCATATCAATTAATTGTATAGCAGCGTTTCGAATGAAATTATGAAACGGTAGGAGAAATTCAATAGCCCCGTTATTGAAATATTCATTAGGCGACAAATTTTTGTATTTTCTTTTTTCTTTTTCTACAATTTTAAGTTTTATCTTTTCAGTATTTTTTTTTGTCCTTCCTATTTCTGTTTTTAGATATATTTTTGTACGTCGAAACGATTCGTAAAATGTTACCTGACGCGGAAAATCATTTTACGTTCGATTGCACGCCATGCACATTCGAGCTATCGATACGAAGACGCATATAAAGATAGAATTGGTAAATTCATTCTCTCTCTTTCTCTCTCTCTCTCTCTCTGTTGCAGTTTTTCAATACGTTGCGTCAGTCACGTATTCCACGTGCGAACCACGAGCCAGGGCATGTCCAAGATGAAAGGAAACTGAGATTAAACCACGTGCAAAATGAGTGAAAGAAAACGATACATAGATGTCAAGATCTTAACGAATATATTGTTCTTATTTTGTTTTTGTTTTTGTTTTGTTTAAACAATATAATAACACTGGCGGGATTTGATATTTGCGGCAATGAAATTTTGAGTTCCAAATGTTTTAATTAATAATAATAATAATAATAATAATAATAATAATAATAATAATAATAATAATATAAAATATATCAAAATATAAGAAAATAAATATAACTTACTGATTAAATTTCTGAAGGTATCGGTGAAGATTCGTATCATTTTTGAAGCAACAAGGTGGATAATTTCTCTTGATGAGATAATTAAGTAATTATTGGTATATATATATATGTATATAGACGTCTGTATTTGTGTATATATATATATATATATGTGTTTGTTTCTTCTGTTGAACACTATTAAAACTGATTTTAGCTATAATTTGGCACAATTACGCGTTTCTACACGATACATCGTTGCATTTACGATTTCACGTAACTTTTTTTCTTTTCAATCAAACGAAAAAAGAAAATAAAAGAGAGAAAGAGAAAAGAAAAAGTTGTAAAAATATAGAAAAACTTTCTTTTCTTCGTTCGTTCAAACTTTTTATGTTAGTTAGTTAGACAAGACAAGACACGACCTTCCTTCTCAGTTGCCTCCACCAAACGAAATGGTTCCCGCGCACAAAAACTTGCTTCTCTTCGTTCAACCTTTTTCACCAATAATACTCGGAGATGGATGCACTTCTTCTCTCTTCCTTCTTATCTTTTATTTCTCTCTTTAATTCTCTTTAGTATGAACTTTGTTTCCTTTATTCTTTTCGTTATATCGATGAGAATCAAATAATCCAAGATGACAAATTATTCGTCATTGCGTCAATAGAATTGTCTTTTGAACTTTGAGAACAAATAAAAATAAAATTATTATATATATATTACTAAATGATATTTTAATGTAATATATAATAATAATTGCATATATACATTTTCTTTTATTTTGTTGTTGTTTGAAATTGGCACGAACCCTGTTGCGTTCACGGAAGAAACCGAACTGAATGAGATCGATGTAATTTCGTCGATTTTATTATCGGAGATGAACGACGCGTGGCGTGATGGGAAAGACGTTCCGTTCACGTTCAAATCATCGCCTTCTACTAACAGATGATCTTTAACCCCTTTCGGAAAAAAGAGTATGATATAGGGAAAGAAAACATACAGAGAACTATATATACAAAAATAAAAAATAAAAGAGATATAGAAACGCCTGATAGATTTGCAGAGAACAGAACGTACGTTTGTATGTTTGTATGAATGTATGTATGTATGTATGTATGTATGTATGTATGTATGTATATATGGGTATCAGGTATAAGATTATACATACGTATTATACATATATATATATATATTATTCTTATCTATGTTAACAAAATGCTTCACTTTGGCTCTTATATCTTATCGAATGTATACGTCAATATTTTCCTACTCTCGATCATTTTTGTAACACCCATTTCATAGAGACTATAGTAACATTCGTTTAACTTCGGCAAAATTCGGTTTCGCGCGTAGATCTTTCTTATTTCAATTCCAAGTCATACGATTCGATATTTTTCTCTTTCTTCCTGCATTCGGCATTTTTAATCTTCTTATCTTACGATATATGAAATTTCGTAAGATAGTATCATCTCCGTTTTGTATTATTCTTTTTTTCAATAATTTATTCCAATCGATAAATCACAACGTTCTATATTCAAATGCATTATGTTTACGCGTGATTTTGTTTGAAGTACTTGAACTTTATCTATATTTGTAATATGTGTTTGTCACTGAGGAAATAACCTTATTGGTAGTTTAAAATTTTCAAATATTCAATAGTTATCGCTAATAGTTTGATATTACTAAATATAACTTCTCGAAAGTTTTTAAATAAAATAACAAACAATCGTCGAAACTTTAACACGTTTTCAATTTTATCTCCATACTGTAAATGAAAATGATAAACGTTTATTAAATAAAAAAGAATGAAAATAAATCGATAGATATTCTCAAAAGAAAATATATGAGTACTTGAAGCAATTTATGATATTTTTCAAATAAATTTAAAGAAGAAGAAGAAGATGAAGAAGATGTTTCAGTTTAATTAGGCACGTATCCTTGAACAACGATCCTTTCCAAATAAAACAAAGAGAAAGAACATAAACTCTTCTTTCACCAATTTGTCTCATCTTCTTAAATGCATCAGAAACAAACTCTTGACGTAACCCTGACGCAATGATTGTTCCTTTATTCATAGCTCTTTCCAGATAAATAAAAGAAAAAAAACTACTAAAAGCAAAAGAGAAAACTAAATAAATAATGAAAGACAAAAACCTTTTTCACCGTGAATCGATGATCAAATTTTCTTTTAGTTTTGATATCACAAAAAATAAAAAAGATCGTAAAATAATCCATCCACCTTTCAATCGAATCGAAATTTGACGAAGAGAGAGAGAGAGAGAGAGAGAGAGAGAGAGAGATCCGAATGATTTAAGAACAATAAAAATCAACGTGTCGTAAGGGTAAAGTTAAATGTGAATAAGGTGAAAACAAAATATTTTGCTTGGGGGTTTTTTTTCCCTTTGTTCGCGATACCGCGCGTGTGCTGCCGTAGAACGTAATCGCAATGCGTGCGTAATACGTAAACGTGAGAAGCGCTTAAGCGTGTTCTCCATTGATGGACGAAAACAAAATTGAAAGGGCGATAAGAACGAACGTAAGTCGCGACGATCCCGCTAACAGAAACGCCGATGGCGACTGGGACTCGAAATTCCTTCCTTCTCTTGGTTGCCTGCCTGCCTGCTTTGCTTGTTTGCTTGCTGGCTGGCTGGCTGGCTGGCTGGCTGGCTAGCAGGCTGACGCACACGACTCGTCGAATGGTGGAGGGAACATCGTCGTCGTCGTCATCGTCGTAGTCGTCGTCGTCGTGTGGTGGCGTTGCTTCGAACCAACCAGTAAAAGAGGGAGAGAGTGATCGAAGTGAACGAAAAAGAGGGAGAGAACCAAGTTACCCCTACCCATTGGGTATCAACCTATACACATTCTCTTTATCTTTCTCTTGTAGCCAGGACGAAAACAATTTACCTACTTACTATTCTTGGTGTGTACATATATCTAATATAAGTATTGAAGTATTTAACTATTTATCCTAATACTTAGAAATTAGGAAGTTTCAATAAGTGTGTGGGTGTATTGGTTTTTTCAAGTGAAAACTTTTTTAGAATCAAGGTGATTTGTTGGAAATTGTGAAATGATGCTACTCAATTTACTTTTTTGATTGGAAAACTAACGATGGTCAATTATAAAAGTAAAATATAACTTTGCCGTTTCTCACAGGTCAACATTTTATATTATGATATATAAATAAGATATTCGAAGCTCCAGAAAAACATTTCAAATCTCACCGATTCTAAAGAAGTTTTTAATTGAAAAAATATAAAAATGGAAACAAACAAAGTTTAATTTGCGATAAGAGTTATGGGGTTGGGTTGATAGTTGTATTAAAAACCAGTTTTGAAAAAATTGCAGTAACACTTGAAAGAGAGAGTGGGAACGGGAGAATTAAACGCATATACACACACATATATAACATGTGTCGTTTTGTTCTGGGAACTCTAAATTTATCGGTAGTTCGGTTTGACCGGGCGAGAACAGTGTGGGAGAGTAAAAGAGATAAACTGATGTGAGAGAGAATGAAAAAGAGAGAGAAGAAACAACTTCCTCCAGCTGTGTCGTTACCACCTCCTTTACCACCTTATCCCCCCACCATCACCCTCTTTCTACCCCTTTCTCTTTCTCTTTCTCTATGTTTCTCTCTCATGTCAGGATGAAAACTGGCTTCCCTTTTTCTTCTTTTACGGTTCCGAAGCCGAGTGGGATCCGGCGTTGTTGAATATCCTCTGAATTATGCATGCATTCGAAATGCGTGCACACTGGGTATAAAGTATAGCTTGTAGCCAGCTTCTGTAGCTTCAAACTCATCCCATACCATCGCCATGTCTCTCAACATGCGATTTAAAAAGCTTCTACTCTCTTTCTCACTCTTTTTCTCTTTCTATTTCCACTACGGAAACTACGGTTTTCATCTCAAACGACTCGCTTTTCCAAGTGTAAAACATTCCTATGTATATATAATATATATATTCATATGTTTCTATAGATGCATATGTGTTCTATTCTGTAATAACGAAACGATCGAAAGTGACGTTTGATTCATCACAAAAGGTTCTCTCTCTCTCTCTTACTCTTTCATGGTTATTCGAAAATTCGCATGATCGAACTTTCGTCTTGTCTAGTCTTTTTAATTAATGAACGATGACGCCGCAAAAAGAAAAAAGAAAAATAGA
Organism: Polistes dominula; assembly: GCF_001465965.1. The sequence goes on along the minus strand of NW_015148975.1, from coordinate 2,499,830 downwards.
TAAAGGGAACAAGGGACCAAGATATTGTTTCTTTTCCTTTTTTTTTTCTCTTTTTTCATTCTTTATTTTGCCGACAGCAAAATCTTTCCTGTCTTTGTTCGCTCTCGAGTACTTATTACTCGAGTAATAAGCAACTTTCGAGCTTTCAAGTTTCGAAAGAAAATAGAAGAAGAAAAAGAGGGAAAAAGAGAGAGAGAGAGAGAGAGCGAGAGAGGGAGGGAGGGAGGGAGGGAGGGAAGGAAGGGTGAAATCGGGTTATTCTCAAATTCGTTGTTACTTCATTTTCATAATCCGGAAGAATGCTCGCGAAGTATGTTTTTCATCAATTTGTTAAATAAACAATGTAATAAAGATCAAAGAGTGTAGTAGATGAATATAACTTTGAATATATTATAAAACATACCCATATTTTCTTCTTTTCTTTTTGTCTCATTTGAAATGCATATGTATGCATATTGATATGCAGTTTGTAATGCAGTTGTTGAACCGGTAATAATAAAAACAGTCATATGGTATCATTTATAATATTAAAAAACAAACTTGTTCTTGATAATTAGGTAATTATTCGTAACTAAGTAAGATAATCAACATAATTTTTAGTAAAAGCAATGTGTGGTGGTTAAAAATAAATATAATAAAATATGTTGTATTTTTGTTGTTGATCAATTTTAAATTAATTTATTATTGTAATATTTGTTACTTACGATGTAGAAGCTCTCTCCGGATTTTATTATCTGAAGTGAAGAAATAATATAATAATATCTCATTTAATCAAATAAATAACGATAGGAGACATTTATCTTATTTGACCGGGAACGAGAAAAGATATGAAAACTTTTTAAACCAATCCCAAGACGACAAATATAACAAAGATTTAATCTTCATTCGTTGTGGGCGATACAATGCAATATAAACGATTTAAAAAATAATTCTTACATACTTTATATATTCAACGTTAGTAGATATATAAAAAAAAGAAATGATTAAAATGAATTTTAATGAAAACAATTATCGAGGTTAATTAGAACCAAGTCCGTGTGTCACATTTAACATTTAAATTTATCCATGACATAGAAATTAAATTCATAAAAAAAAAAAAGATAATAATCTACCTGAGTTCAACGTGCTTCGTTCCCTTGATAGAAATCCTTCATAATATCTTCAGTAAATCCTTATGAAAAGCAATTTTCTTTGCAATATTATCTATCACGAAAATATCGAATTTCAATCGATCGGGGAGAGAAGTCTTTTATTTTATTTTTTTTTTTATTACGAAATTTTTTACGATAATAAATGAAAAATGAAAATAATATACGGATGCACCTGTATATAAACCGTTGAGCGATTTGAATCACTACTACCACCACCACCGCGGAGTAAGTGTATGATTTTTAGTAACAGACACACGTGGTGTGTCGTGACGACCGGCGTCGCGATGCGTTGCGTTGAGTTCGAACCTGGTATGGTGGTCTCTTTTATGAACATTCTCTTTCTCTCTCTTTCTTGCCCTACCTCCCCAAGAGTATTCACCGTGAATGATAGAGAGGGAGAGAGAAAGAAAAATAGAAAGAGAAAGAGATAATGCGAATCTCCTCTTTTCCTTCCAACCCATTCCCCCACCATACCATTTTCAACCCATTCCTTCGTTCTCTTGAACCCCACCACTGTACTAAAATCCCCACCATCAAACCCAACTCATTCTTTCCCCTTTCGAATCCGATGGACGTTCATGGGGTTCCCGAGCAGACGGCTATCACAAAAAGGGACGTGCTATCGATCTCAAGGACCTCGTCCTAGGATAGGACTTTTTTTTCCTGTTTTTTTTTTATGTTTCTTTTTCTTTTTCTTTTCTTTACAACACCCTATATCTCTAACCCCCTTTCTAAACTCCCATACCCTCTCGTATTTACGTTCAATCGATCCAGTTATAATACTATCATATTTTATTATACTTTAATATTATTTTTTTCTTTCTTTTTTTTTTAATTACAATTTTAATATTAAATTGAACGAGATAATTTGTACCGTGTGTAGTCACATGACTGATGTGTTTGAAATAATATTTATTTTTATATATATAATTAATGTGCAGTTATTGATTTATATCGTTATTTAAATTCGTTGTTAGATTATATTAAAAAAAATTAATAAAATAATTGTAATTGTTTGAAAATAAAATATTGACAGTGGAGTTTTAATTGAATATCGAAAACCGATCGTTTAACTGGTCGATTTATATGCGTTTAACGTTTGATAGGAAGTCTTACTTATCGATTCTGTATATCAAATGCATGCAAATGGATTTGTACTGTATAGAAGGAAGGTTCATAGATCGTAGGTAGTGGTATTAGTTTCTAGATGTTTGAATTAAAATTCTAAAGCGATGAGTATATATATATAACTTTTGAGTCAGATAGTTTTATAGTTTTAGATAGAATAGTATTGGAAAGTTTTAGAACTAAGAAAAAGTTCTTGGATCTATGTACAAAGTGCGATAAAAATAGATTACAAAAGTCAAGTGTAAGAAGAAGAAGAAGAAGAAGAAGAAGAAAATGTTCAAGATGTGTGCCGGCATCTATAGGAGGGTACGATAACTGTAAGATCACATTCAAACTTTAAATCACGAAAATGATATCTGTATAATACACATTAAACTTTGAATTAAAAATGATTTTTCTATTATATAATAATGAGTTTGACTAATAATTGAAATATTTGTATTCAAAGAAACTTTGATTTACTATAGATATTATACGAAAGTATTGATAAAAAATATAATGACTTATACCTAAAGTTCATTGAACCTTCATCATATACATCTACCAATTATATAATCAATATTATTAATTATATCTCAAATTTTAGTAAAAAGAATGTTAATTAACACATTGTTGACTGGTTACCTCGTTTACATTTGCTATACATTATTATTGAAAATATTAAATAGAATATTACAATTTATAAACATAAATTTATAAATATAATATTAAATATTTAAAATATTTCTAAGCTGTGTATTTTTTTTTTTGGATTTTTTAATCATTTCACTGATTTTTCATCGAATTGTTATAATGTTAATAATAAATTATTTCATTACGAACTCAAATTCCTTAATTACTATTCTATACGTGTATACAAAATAACCAGTCGACAATTCGCTTTGTAGAAAATTAATTAACGTAGATAGAAAGTGATTTTTGGATTTTTGTTTTCTTACCAACACAAGTAGGCAACTTATCGATGCTCTCGTTCCATTTTCCGTTCTTACACTCAAGTATTCTATTCTCTTTCCTCGTGTCGGGAAACACGGTGCCGGATTTACACGAGAATGTTCTTGACGTCACTGTATCATTCGATATATAACTTCCGTTTGGTGCTGAAACGTTTGGACAGCGTAACACTGAAAACAGTATTGCTATTACTTTATGTAAATGCAAGATACTTATTGATATCGATTTTACCCTTAAGAGAATTGCAGATAAAATTTGCCAATAAGAAAGTTCTATAATTTTTAATATTAATATCAAATATTTAAAAATCATAGAACTTTGGTATTTATTTTTTCTCTGTACATTTAATAAAATTAATTAATTCAATTTTTAAATTGGATATGATAAAATAGTATATTAAAAAAAAAAAATAATAATATTATTGTGTTACTTTTAATTGATAAAATATCTATAATGATAAATTATTTAATCAAAAGGAATTAAGTTATATTTGTAACGTGTCGCGTTGGTGGTTTAGTAGTCTATCGTCTATCCAGAAATATCCAATGCTATTTCTGGGATAGAACAACCATACGTTTTGTAATCGTTGGTTGGTTGGATCTATCTTAAAAGCCAGTTATCTACTCACGACATGTTTGAATTACATTTTAGTGAGTATCAAACGTAATGTAAATGTTTATAGTTAACAAGTTAAATAAAACATAGTAGTAATAGTAGTAGTTGTAGTGTTCTTAAAGTATGCAGTGTAGAAAGATTGCATACAGATTGAAATGATTCATAGTTAAATCAAATAAGTCATAGACCGACCTTGATATTGTAGAAGGAATCCTCGTGCAGGATAAAGTCTTGTCGAGGCTATCAGGTCAAGGGTCACCAGGTTTGAATTAGAGATTATTGTGATGCCAGCTGCGATACCACAACGTTCGAACAAAGTGTTTCCATTTTCTCGAATTTTAACTACGTCTACACAAGTTCCATTCGATTCTGGGCCTGATTTCATTAAAAATCATACAATTAATATATTTCAAGTATTAGATCTAGAATCAAACATACATCTACAATAATTTTATTAATTTCTGAAATATTAGAAACTTACTGCGAATATTTAGGTCGTGAAAAGTAAGGACTATCCTTTCACCCGGTGATGATTTAAAGGTCCAACCACAGGAATAACCTCCTGGATAATAGAGTGGGTATCCTGGAGATTTTAAATAACCTCCTTCCTCACCTTTGGGTATTTTTACTTCAACGTTGCAATATTTACAAACCGCTATCTCTGAAATCAATAATATTCGTCATTATAATTTACCATATAAAAAAAAAAATAAATAAATAAAATCAACAATTCCAATCACACCTTCTGTCATTTATAATTGATTTTATTTATTAATTAAATATTACTATAAAGAGAAAATATGTTTTTCTAATTTGTTTAGAATGATTCATGCGTTTTTCAAAAGGCAACTTTCTTCAGGGTTAGAAAGATCGACATCTGCGTCGGTTGCGGTCCATTTGTCGATCTGGAGCGTGACCGTAGGATCCATTAGAACTGTGTGATGTCAGATAGGTGAGTGGGGGTGGTGCATGCGTTTTTCAAAAGGCAACTTTCTTCAGGGTTAGAAAGATCGACATCTGCGTCGGTTGCGGTCCATTTGTCGATCTGGAGCGTGACCGTAGGATCCATTAGAACTGTGTGATGTCAGATAGGTGAGTGGGGGGGGTGTGTCGACGAAGATGTCGTCGAGGTCTGTCCTTGCCCTACTTTCATTCGGAGAGTGCGCTCAAAGTAGGGCTTCTAAACGGGGATCCGGACCTCCGATATTAGGACGCCGAAGGGGTAGTTTCTACCCTTCTACCCTTAACCTTTCCTCTATCTCGTAATTACACTCAAATAATTGATAATCTTTAGTTGGAAATGAAATTTCAAGTATAGATGAACGCAAATTTTCTCTAAAGTTTTGTAAATGAACGATTACATTTATTATAATAAAATGCAGAGAAATAAGTATTTGAAACAAATGAATAATAAATAAATTTTCTTACTCAAGTAACATTATATAAGTATCTTCCCTTGAGAATTTTTCCCACGTTGTTTTATCGATTACCTTTTACCACTACTACCCACGTTTCTATTCTCATTTATTTCAAGTCATCGAGATTACCCCTTAAAAGCTTCTAGTTACGTTAGCAAGCACGTAGTTGACAATAAAAAGGAAATAAAATCGATGTGAATCGAGAAACGAATCTCTAACACAAAGTAGACACATACGACGTATCAATAGAGAAAATCACTGAATCAGAATCGTTTCGTTTCGAATTCTTTTATCTAAGGATTTTATTTCGTTTTTTTTTTACTCCTCTTTTTTTCGTTCTCGTTATAGGTCATTTCACGCCGATTTTCATGGAATTTTCGATAGTTCTGTCCAGAAGTGAATTACATAGAAAAGAAAATCCCTCCATTAAGCTTTAGGGATTTGTAAACCCTGTCCCCATTTCTATTTTGTCAGGGTCCCATTCATTTCGTACTTTGCTATGCAGCTGTCCCTGATTTATCTACGATTAATGGTGGGTCCAATCGATAACGATCCAAACGATATACAACCATCAATGGATTCGAATCAACACATTTTTTTTTTTTATTTGATTGCTTTTGCAAAATCAATTCGAAATAAAATAGATGACGGTATATTATTTTATATTCCTGTTCAATGATCGTAAAAATGAATGACACGTTTAACATAATTTCACGACTAACAATGAAAAATCATTTCACGTATTTAAACGGTAGAATATTATTATAATAATTTGGTGGAATAAAATTCAATAGTTGTATAAAGTTTATATCGAGGGTAGATTTTGAGAGAAATTTTGATAAATGAAATAAATAATTGGTCAGGTAATCGATGTTACGGTTTAATTTTGTTATCGATTTTTAATATCATCCATAGTCCAACGTTTAAACATATATAGATATGTAGTATTGTGTATATACAGGGTGATCTGTAACTGGTGGTACACGCGAAAAGGGGGTGATTCTACATGAAAAAAAAAAATCGAAAAAATCGAATAAATATTTTTCGTTTGACGCTTTGTTTTCGAGAAAATAAACTTTGAATTTTCGCAAAGTACGTGGGCCACTTGATCATGTCTCGTTATTTCGGAAATACCCTACGAACTTTTCGGAAATACTTTACGAACTTTTCGGAAATACTTTACGAACTTTTCGGAAATACACTACGAACTGATCAGATCAAGTAGACCGCGTATTTTGCGAAAATTCAAAGTTAATGTTCTCGAAAACAAAGCTTCAAACGAACAATTTTTATTTTATTTTTTCGATTTATTTTTTCATATAGAGTCGGCCTCTTTTTCGCTTGTACCACCAGTTACAGATCACCCTGTATATAAACGCGTATACAACTAATACATGGAAGATTAATTACTCGTCAACGTCACGCAGGATACGGGTCACGTCGTTGAGAATTATTATTCCTGTTGTACTAAAACATGCACCACCGATGTTTTACCTCTCAGCTTTAATATAATATTAGCGATAATAAATCTTTCCTCGTATGATAAAATAACAACAAAACAAAAAAAGAAGAACAAAAAATAATAAAAAAGAGAATAATTTAAAATACAATGATATTTCGTAAATAAATGCATGTGCATCCTTTTATTTTTTTTTTAGAGAGAAAAAATGAATATAAAAGATGCGAAATTGAAGAAGAAAAATTAAAAAAAAAAAAAATAAAAAAAGAAAAAAATTCATTCGAATATCAAATACTCACCAGGAACACATGCGTATTTGAATTTGATAGCAGCTGGATGCCAATAAGTCGTTCCTGGGTGGTCGTTGCTCAAATTGTACCGACAATGATGTTGACCGGAACATCTGCAAAAAAAAAAGAAAAGAAAAACAAAAAATAAAAATCATTAGTTAAACTTTAAACATAAAAATTTGATTGACGAATTTTCGTGTCAACCTTCCATTTTAAATTACAGAATAAATTCTAAGTTATAAAAAGTTAATTTCATTGTCAGTTGACATGAGAAATGATAAGGGTTGGTGCAGTGCACAGAAATAAAGGATGCATTCGATCGTTAGTCCTTCAAAAAAAAAAAAAAAAAAAACCAAACAAAATAAAAACAAAACAAATGGTGCAAAAGAACGGGAAATAAAAGAAACAAAAATCGCGATTCTAGTTGCTATCATTCGTATCGAACGAACGAACGAACGAACGTTAAATGCAAGAGTTGAGCTTAAATATGAAGGGGAATTCTTTGTTTTTCACCCTCTCGCAAAAGGGTTCGTTAACGTAGTTACACCCTTCGATCCATCCCCCTGCCACCTACTCTTCTCTTACACCCCCCATGTTCGACCCTTTTCCGCTTCGTTGATTTTATCGTCTCTTCCTACTCCTCTTCCTATTTTTTTATTTTTTTTTTTACTGCAAATAAAATAGAAGGAATAAAATAGCTCTCTCTCTCTCTCTCTCTCTCTCTTACTGTTTGTTTCTTTCTCTCTCGTGTCAGACACGACTGCAAATTCTTATGAATTTTTTAAAGCTAAAAACCCTTCCTTCCGAATGAAATTAAAGAAAAGGTTTTTTTTTTCCTTCCTCTCCTACGACAGATAACGAATCTCTTGCAACATGTTACAGAAACAAACCGTAAATCTTTTTCTTTTTTTCTTATATAAATTTGCATTTTTATTTTATAATAAAATATTAGAAATTAAGTTTGTTAATTTATAAATTATATTTTTACATATTTATAATATTTTAAATTTAAATTTTATATATAAAAAATTTATATATATATATATATTAGAAAGAGATAATAAAATATTTTTATTATAAAAATTAAAAATAAATATTATATTAAATATTTATATTATTAAAAAAAGTTAATATTTGAAAATTAAAGTTATTTCATACGTCCGAACTATAAAAAATCTTCCGGATGTATTAATCATTGCTTTTCCTATTTTTCCTTTAAATTTAGTGAATTTATTTACGCGTCTCTGGTTAATATTGCATTTTCGTAGTTGCTTTCTAAGAAAATAATGTCTAATGTAAGTAAACGTTATAAATTCGAATCGCATAACTTTTTTAAACAACCATCACACACATCTGGTCTTTTGAAATAAATAAAACGAACGTATACGCGTGTGAGTTTAAAGTTTTCTTTAACTTCTTCGTATTTCAATCTTTTTTTAAAAATTTGTTTTTCAATTTTCTTTTTTTTTTTATTCCCGTTTTTAATTTTCTCTCAATTTGTTTTTTTTTTTTTTATTATTTGACAAAAATTGTATTTAATTTAATCTTGATGATCGAGAAAAGAAAAGATTTTCGATGACTGATGATGTTCTCTTCTCTTCTTCAAAGAAAAGTATCATCCATTTTTGTTTTTTTTTTTCTCTTTTGTAACACATAGTCAGTCAGTCGATTTACGTCATTTTTCAATCGACCTTCGGTAACTTGAAACCAACCTCCTCCCCTATTTCTTCTCAACAGAAGCAATTAAAGCTCTTCGACATCAAAGCCGTGATTTGATTCCACCCTCTTGGACGTGCATCCGAGACGCAATAAGCGTTTCTCAAGTGCCGTTTCTCATATCGAGTCCTTGTTCAAGATGGAAGAAAATGAAAAAAAAAAAAAAAAAGATATTTGTGCGTGGGTTGTACGATTAATCGAATATTGAAGAAGAAGAAGAAGAAGAAGAAGAAGAAGAATTAAAAAAAATAGTTCGATGCATTTTTATTTTACAAAAATTATTCTCACAGGATACATTCATTTTTTTTACCTATCATTTTTATTCAAAATTAATCTTTATTTTTATTTAGCAAAAATAAATTCTTGAAACATGAAAAATTGATATAAAATGAATTAGAGATAGTAATAGTTGATTGGTCATAATAAAAATAAAATATAAGTTATATACCTTTTGAAAGGTTTTTTTTTTCTGCGGTCTCAGCAACTATCGTTCAACCGTAATCGAATATTCTCAATTACTCTCTCTCTCTCTCTCTCTCTTTCTCTCTCGCGGTCATTGAGTTTCGAAATATTCTAATATTAAAAAAAGAAAAGAGAAAATAAGCTTACTTTCTGTTGAAGGAAGCCCTAACGTCGAAAAGATTACGTTCGTCTTCCTCCTCGTCTTTGATATAATTTCCACGTAATTGTCTGGTATCCTTGACCCGTTTATTATTTCCCAATTGAAATTTGTTTTTTTTCGAAATTAACATATGACTTTGATATCCACAAAATTCCGTACGATTTGGTTGATATTCAGCTTCCAATACAAAAATGAATGCTCTTAAGGATCTACACGTTAAACGTAACACACGATTTGAACATTGTATCTCATTGATTATTTCCATATTACCCGATGACAATTTGACAGCTTTGGTCGTACGTATAAATGACGAAGGATTACTCGTTGGGACAATGATACGACTGATAACAGGTACAATCAATTGTCCTAAAAATGTAAGAACAAGTAGTGGTAAAAAAATAACGTTGGGTATCGTGGTTCTTCTAACCAAACCCATGACTGATCATCTCACGAGGATACCTCGGCTCTTAGGCTTACTTTCTCAAGGATCTTTTCTTAAAATTAGCCCTCTCCAGAAAGATCTCGAGGGTTGAGTCGAGTGTTTTATCGATAACGTTCTCTCGTTAGCTTCTTTTTTCTTCTTTCTCTTTTCTTTTTTTTATTTTTTTATTTATTTATTTCTAGTATCCAATTTGGAAGTACACTGGCGCGTGCGTTGTTGTGCGTCAAGAAAATGATATAAAAAATTAATTTTTTTTTCTTCTTTTAATTTGCTACTTTATTCTTCATTTACTTTTACACACATACACACACACTCGAGTTCCTCTCTCTTTCTCTTTCGTTTTTATTTATTTTCTTATTCTTTTTGTGTCAAGCAAGATCATTGAACTCTTTCCTTTTAGTCTCCATTCGCCTTTCGTGGGAACCAATGTTTCTTACGATCGTGTTCTTGTTTACCGTACGATCCAGATCGATGTTCGATATCAATTATCACATACACACACACTTACACACATAATATATTATTACTTATTTTGTTTTTGATTAAAAAACAATTGTTGTACTCTTTTGATGTTTAATTAGATCAAACGAATATACACTTTTCTTCTTTTTTTGTTTTTGATAATCGAGAAATCTGATAAAATGACGCGTTCGAATGTGACGATGCATCGTCGAGAAAAATCGTAATGCGAATAACGATTTTCTTGTACGTCGAGTTTTTTTTATAGGATATGTACAATAAGAAAAAGTACTCAGGTAACGCGATCTGATTAAATAAATAAACGATTAAACCCATCGAATGGCATCCTTGTTGTAAATGCTAATTATTGTCATGGGTTATCCACACGATCGTTATTAATTAATTATTAAAAATACTAATCGATATTGATTGATTTAATAATACTTGAATATTTTTGTTGTTGTCTTTCAAATTATTTCTCACTCTTTTATTTTTATTTTTTTATTTTTACAGATAAATTATTATTTTTGTTATTAAATATTGATCTCTTTTTTTCTTTCTTTCTTTTTATTTTCACAATTATTTTTCATTCCTTTTTTTTTTTTATATTTCCATAGAATAATTTATTATTTTTGTTATTAAATATTTCTCTCTTTTTTTCTTTCTATTTTCACAATTATTTTTATTTTTTTTTTATTTTCACAAACAAACAAATGATGTTCTTTTTTTCTTCTTATTAACTTATTTATTATAAATATTTATTTCTTTTTTTTTCTTTCTCTCTTTCTGGTTCTACTGTCACAATTATTTGTCTCTTTTTATTTTCACAAACAAAATATGTGTTATTCTTTTTAAATAATTATAATTTCGTTTTTCTCGAGTTATATGTTTTGAAGCAATTGTAAACGTAACTTCTGTAAGAATAATCACAGAACGACTGACACGAAAATCTTTCAAAATTCCGAATTATTTTCCAATTGAATTCTCTCTCATTCTCTCTTGCTCTCTCACACACTATCTTTGGCTCTTAGCTATTTCTCATTTATTTTCGGCATGCGTGGTAAGATTTTAACGAGTGTTTCGATAACTTAACGAGTATCTTATCCCGTCGAAACGTTTTGGTTTGTTGCTACAAAGAAGAAGAGGCCACCACCTTCTCCTCCTCCTCCTCCTTTTCTTCCTCCTCTTTCTTCTTAGTGGGCGATAAATCGATTACGTTCAATTTCCACACTGTTTTTCAATGAACGAATTAAAGTGAGAGAGAAAGAAAGAGAAAGACTAACATAAGTGTATTTTCTATATATCCTTCTCTCTCTCTCTTTCTTTTTATGTTTTCGTCCCTTTCTTTCCCTCTCTTCGAGCTTTTAAATTTTTTCGTTTCAAGGACGCGATCTAGAATAGATCGAAGTATATATATATATATATTTATGTATTTATTTATACATATGTTAAATATGTATGACCTCTTCGAACGTATCTTCTCGGAATTGTCTCTCTTTTTCTGTTTTTTTTTATTTAAATTTTATTTTTTATTTCTCTTCTCTTTTTATTCTTTAAGCAAAAATAAACTTTAATTTTTTTCTTTCTTTTCTAATTTCAATTAGAAAATCAAATGAATAAAGTTTAATACCACATGTAATATTATCACTCGTTTCAATAATTATTAGTAATATTATTTACAATAGCAAAAAACTTCGTGATTTTGTCTTCTTCGTTGATTTGGTTTCCCTTTCGTACGTTCACCAAACTTCAAATTGAAATCAAACACACTCACGTGTTTCTTTTCTCTCTCTTTTTTTTTTATTTCTTCTTAATTATTATATATAAATATATATTTTTGTTTAATACCACGTGTAATAATATCACTCGTTACAATAATTATTATTAATATTATGTACGATAGCAAGAATCTCGTAATTTTGTCTTCTTCGTTGATTTGGTTTCCCTTTCGTACGTTCACCAAACTTCAAATTGAAATCAAACACACTCACGTGTTTCTTTTCTCTCTCTCTTTTTTTTTTATTTGCTCTTGATTATTATATATAAATATATATTTTTGTTTAATACCACGTGTAATAATATCATTCGTTACAATAATTATTATTAATATTATGTACGATAGCAAGAATCTCGTAATTTTGTCTTCTTCGTTGATTTGGTTTCCCTTTCGTACGTTCACCAAACTTCAAATTGAAATCAAACACACTTATGTGTTTCTTTTCTCTCCTACTTATTCTCATTCTCTATATATATTTCACTCTTCTTCTTCTTCTTCTTCTTCTTCTTCTTATTTATCTTCCTTTCTTTTTCTCTTGTAATTTTAACTTCGTCGAGACGAGAAATTACGATTTCAAGGCTTTCACAAATTACAATTTCATTTCTTGGAAACCGGACGAATAAATTCGTGCCCGATTAGTTACACTTTTACCAAGTAATATCCATATTTCCTCCTGATATTTCTAAATCAACAAACTCTTTTTTTTTCTCTCCTCCCACATCCTCCTTCAAATCTTTTCTCTCTTATTCTTTCTTATTATCACAAGGGGGTTACGATCAACGAATAAATTGGTGCGTTTTTGAATGAATTGTCGTTCACGTTTCATCGTAAATAAAACACTGGAATAATCAAATTATAATCCATCGTTGAATAAGATAATAATGTCCATGACGAATCTGACAATCTTATGGTTAATTTGATGGTAATGTTTTTGTTCAATATAATTTTTCGTGACATTGTTTTAATAACAACACACTCTTATCATTCCCATTGATATTGTGTCATTTCGCGAATAAAATCACACTCCACGTTTGCTACTTGGTTCTGATATGTTTTGTGTGCTGCGATTCGTTGCGTTGCGTTGCGTTGCTTACACTGATCCAACTTTCTCAAATATCTCTTTTACTCACTCACTCACTCACTAACTCACTCACTCACTCACTCACACATTCGTCTCTCTTTCACTACTATCATCATAGTCTCTTAGCGTGTTCGATGTTAGGTGGTAGAAACGTTTGTGGGTATTCACCGGAAGCAACGGTAGCTTTAGTAGAACCAGGCAGGGACCGATCACCCTTCTCGCCCTTCGAGCACGTGTACATTGCCAAGAGGGATGAAGGATAGAAAAAAAACGGTGGAGAGAAGGGAAAGAATCGAGTTAGGGAGCAAGCCACGTTGGTTTCTAACCCTCGTAGGGTAGGTTCGTGCCCACGTTGTCCTTTCCCCCCACCTACTAACTTTCATTTTTGGGACCCCAACTCCCCTCCAACTTCCCTGTCTCGATTTTCCTTTCTAATCTCGCGCGTGCAACACCCCCCTCACCTTTTCCCGCCTTTTTCCCCTTCGTCATACCCACCCCATTTTATCTTTTCACGGATCAACGCCAATCTTAGCAGCTGCTCTTCTTGAAATTTCTAATTTTCATCTTACGTATGGTCTAATTGTATTCTGAACCGAAATTGAAATAGATTGAAAAAAATGATATTCTTTATTGTTCTCTCAGTTGTATGGAGGGGTTTCCTTTTTTGGTTGATTATTTTCTAAAAAAATAAAATTGAAAAAAGGTATTGTTTTATATGAAACGTTTATTTATTGGAAGTGGTGTCAATGCATTTGTTAATTATTATTTTCCAATTGCCTGTGGTTACATAGATCATATATAGTTGGTAATCTGATTTTTAATTTTGAAATGAATGAAACGCAAACCCTTCAATGTCTCGATCCAAACCTAAATAGAGTTAGGCCACTTTTAAAATAAACATCTCATAGATTAACACTTTAGTGGCCGCTCACACAATACATGTGTGATGGCTGGGACAATCTTTAACATCCGTTCACACATTTGTGTGATGTTACTGCTGTTTAAATGAATTTTTCAAAAATATTGCCAACCCCTGGCAACGTTTTATTGCGCAAACGTGTGGCCATTAAATAATTGTATACGTGTTGGACGATTGGAAGAAGAAAATTAGTTGGTCCTTTGAAAAATCTCGAGTTTCCAATTGGCTGAATTTTGGATATGTTCCAAAAGTGGTAAGGCATTGTTACCAAGATATCTTCCGTTCTAACCATTGTCCTTAACAAGAGTACTCTTCCGTAGTTAGGAAGAAAAGTTGATGTCCTGCAATCGCTATTGTCATTGGCACGTGGTAGTTATGATGGTGGTGATGGTAACCAGAGTATTGGCAATGCATCTGCGTCGATAGGTTGGCAGGAAGTACCCATATTTCTTGTTCCTGTCATCAATCCACCACCACCACCACCACCACCACCACCATCACCACCCTATTCATTGTCCTTTGAATAAGGAAATTCTATTTCTAAAGATTTAGACGATAACATCTGCGTCAAAGTAAGTGCATGTGCACACACATAGATATACATATGCACGTTAAATGAGAAAGGCATTGAAATTGCATCTGTTTTTGTGATATTCGATATTAGTATTATCATCAAATTTCTAGATCTCGATCAGGATCACGATCACGATCACCATGATCCATCCTATCTCACGAATATTTCATAATATTTTATATTATTTCAATGTGTTATATATTTGTGTGTGGGTATGTTGCATGAATATACGAATCTGTAATTTAAAAAAGAAAAAGTAGGACATTTATTCGTTACAAGTAGTATCATCTTTCATACTTTAGGTCCTTGATCAATATTCGTAATCGATACACCAGAGAAAGTTATTCTTCATATTACTGAAGTTACATATTACGTTTTGTTCCGTGTCTAGATTAGTAATATGTGCATAGATCATTATTTTTTTCTTGTCTTTGAAAACTTGAAAAAATGACATTGTCAAGTACATGTTAAATATATGTATGTATATGTATACGTAAGTGTAAAGAATGGTATTAAAGTGTTAAGGTTTCTTTCCTATTTCTAGTTAGTCTTTCATAGTTTTCTGCACTTATACGTATATGGTATTCTAATCGATATATATATATATCTTATAAACATTAAAAAAAAATTCTCGATGAAATTACTATTGGTTAAAATTATTTTATTGAGTAGAAAATTAATTAGGGTTAGTTTATTTTTATAATAAAAATTAGATTACTTTTATTATATAATTATATAATATAATAATTATATATATATATATATATATATATA
>NW_015148975.1:2394562-2408230 GCF_001465965.1 Polistes dominula | reverse complement strand
TCTCTCTCTCTCTCTCTCTCTCTCTCTCTCTCTCTCTCTCTCTCTCTCTAGCTATCTGTCGATAGTTACAAAATACGAAACAGAAAAAGGACAAATAAAAAAGAAAAGAAAAAAAAGAAAGAAGAGAGTTATAGCAAACGATGGGGTTGCATTAAAGCGTGACGAGGAACATCCGAGGAAGCGGAGCTGCTGTGGCCATTTTGTCAGAGAACCCGGTGGTTGTACCCCGCCTGGATCGATAAGCTTTGCTTTTAAAAGATTTATGGAGTCAGCGACGCGACGGGAAAAACGATTATACGCTCGATCGCATTGTAGGGCTAAGGAAGATAGGCTAAAAAAAAAAAATAAGGTAAAAAAAAAAACAAGAACGAAACTAAACGAAACGTGAATCGAAATGGAAACAGAAAACTTGTTTTCTCTGTTCAGACGTAAGTAGTTTAATTTATTTACCTGTCCAACCGATTTCATGTTACTGCATAGTCAGGTGTTTCCATTTTAAATGTCGGAAGATCATTTTACAAAGCATATCTCTCATTTACGATACTAAAACTTCCGGAATTATGCGAATTCTCTCAACATAAACGCTTTAGTTTCAACCCCAACATCGATTCACCCCCCAACCCTCGCGCCCCTCCCCCCTACCCCCAGTTCTCTGCCCTTATGCAAACTAAATGCTCGAGCACTGTGGTTAATTTATGAGCACCACGTTAATCGATCTATCTATCTGTCTCTCTCTCTCTCTCTCTCTTTGTATATACAACATACATACATATACATATATATTTACATATATAATTATTCATGCATATATACATATACTTCAGTTTCAGTTAACAGTAGTGTAGTTCTCTGTATATAACAGTCAATACAAATTAATAGGATTAATTATTAACAATAATATTTCGAATTAAGATTCGTATATGTATAGTTAGTTGTTTAATAAATTGTTATTTTTATTTAAAAATATACGAATTTAGTATTAAAAATTGAAAATTTCTGAGATACATCACCCTACTTAATTTCATGCTAGACGATTACATTTTTGTACGAGTAGAGATGTTGTTGTTATTTTTGTTCTACCTTTTTGTTTGTTTGTTTATTTTTTATTAATAAATATCCTACAACTGTTGAAAGCATTCATTGAAAAAAAAAAAAATATATGAATACGACGAGGTACGATTATTTATGCGTATAATATGTACACGTGCTTCGTATAACTATATATATATATATATATGACATTTGAATCACGATGAAGTATTGTAACGGGGAAAAATGCAAATTTATTAAAATTTTTCGACTACACTTTACGAATGAAATTAATTTTTGATTTATTATTGCATTGTAAAAAAAAATAAAAGAACAAATAGGTATTTTTTATTTTATTATTTAGAGAAAACAGTTTCTTTTAATTTTGTCAAATTATAAATCAAACTCATTCGTGTGAAATTTTTAAACGAGAATAATAAATAAGTATTATTTTTAACTCTAAACAAATAATATAAATAATTATATATATATAAACCATTACGATGAATAATTTTTCTTCAATCCCGTATGATTTCTTTATTCCGAGATGCTATTATTCATCATTTAACCTCCCACGTGTATTTTATGATCTTCCTGAGATTCAAAAAAAAAAAAGAAAAAGTTCTCTCTATATCTGCTAAAAAAAAAAAAAAAAAAAAAAATAATCTGAATAAATGGTTATAGAAAAATGCAATGTCAGACAAATATATGAAAGATAAATGAGAAAGATCTCAATCGAAGTTATNTAATTATATATATATAAACCATTACGATGAATAATTTTTCTTCAATCCCGTATGATTTCTTTATTCCGAGATGCTATTATTCATCATTTAACCTCAATATTATTTAATATTATTTATTTATTAATTAATTTAATAATGTGCACATTTTCTCTAATATTTATTGTAAAAAAAAAAAAAAAAAATAAAATAATCTGAATAAATGGTTATAGAAAAATGCAATGTCAGACAAATATATGAAAGATAAATGAGAAAGATCTCAATCGAAGTTATTCACATTTTTGCTGAATTTGCAGTTGGTTCTAACGTAATCTTGATAAATAAATTACACTCTTTAAGAGTCATAAATGATGTTTCAAAATCTTTCACAAATCCAATTCGTTCAATAAAATGTACTAATTAATAACAATACGTTTGTTTATTAAAATATAGAATGGTAAAAGTTTCAGAATGACTTATTGACTAACCTCGATACAAATGGAATTAAGGGCCTAACTTAAAACATCTATACATTTGTCCTATTTTAATATAAATATCAAACACTCAAAGTTTTAACATTTACTTATTGGCTAACCCCAATAAAAAGTGGAATTAAGGGCTAACCTAATATATATATATATATATATATATACTTGTCCTATTTATTATAAATATAAAATATACAATAAGTATTAATATTATTCATTGACCAATTGAAACATAAATGAAGTTAATGGTCAATATTTACCTTAAACGTATCCTATATATATATATAGATAGATAAATAGATATATATATAAGATACGTTTATATTTATATATATATATATATTATATAATACTATATATTAATTATATATATATTATTATATATATTAGTATATATATACTTGTCCTATTTATTATAAATATAAAATACAATAAGTTTTAGTATTATTCATTGACCAATTAAAACGTAAATGAAGTTAATGGTCAATTTTTACCTTAAACGTATCCTAAATATACATATACATATATATATATATATATATATATATATATACAACAACTGTCCCCCTTGATTTACGTGCTACTTTTTCTACACGAATATTTTACATAGAAGGTAAAAAAAAAAAGAAGAAAAAAAAAAGAAAATTAGGTCGCTTTTGAAATAGCGACACCGTATGAAACGATAACGACAGTAAAATTTATTTCGTTATTTTGTTATTTTTTATTTTCTTCATTACAATTTTACAATATTTATTTTTAACTTGTACCATGGGAAATAAAAATATTTTATCTAAACTACCTTTCTGAATGTGGTGGCTTCTCTCTATAAAAAAAAAGAAAAAAGAAGAAACGTTTAAGTTCTTCTCTTCTACGAATAGAAGAATTCTTTTTATCAATCATGTAAAAAAGAAAAAAATCCATACAAATGACCAATGATATATTTTTTGTTCAAATATTCAAGTAAATTTATTGCTTTTATGCTTACGTTATAGATATGTACACCAATAATTTTCTTTTAGTTAGTTTTTAGATATAACTCTTTTGAGAATAGAATAAATACGTTTATCACGTAGAGTAAATACACATATCTACATACATGGTTTTATAAAAGGTAAAAGAGCGACCTTCTTATAAATGTAAATAGATACTTAACGATAACTGAAGATGTTTTTCTATTTAGGTGAAAATATACGAAATATGTTATTCTGAAGAAAGAAGAAAATACATAAGAATATGTGTTGTGTATGTGTGCGTGAGAACACGAGTGATAATATCATAAGGGTCAATATAAGAAAGTGTGAATAATGAAATACTTCTGTTCGTTGTAATGAACGAATAGAAATAAGAATATTAAAAAAGATTTTAGAAAAGGATATTATAATAAACAATTATAATAAAAATGTTGCATTAACCATTTGCAACTCCATTGTCGCCACTGAGGCGACATTAACATCTAAGCTGATAGCTCCGTTGTCGCTGCTAAGGCGACACGGCACGTCGGCATAAATCAAAAAGAAAGAAATAAATATATAATAATAAGTTATATATTTATATATAATTAATATTAATATTAATAAATATAATATATAAATAAATTGTACAAATAAAAATGGAAAATAAAAATAAAAATAAGGAAGATGAAAAAGAAGAAGAAGAAGAAGAAGAAGATTACGAAAAGATATAGAATGAAGAAATCACTTCTAAGGTAAAGAAGAAAATAAGAAAAAATGCAGAATGGGGGTTGGTGGTGGTAAGAGAGCAATCAAGCGTGTTTCCCTTTCTTTGGTTCTCGAGGTAGTAGAGTCTGACCTGACCTTGACACTGACGATGAGAGAGGGAAAACGATGAGGAAGGTAGCTTGTTTGCCGGCGGGGGTTTGGCCGTGTTGGAAGTTGCCCCTGGACGTTCCTAGGGGTGGTTTGCTGGATGAGAAACGTAGGATGAGAAAATGTGGGAGTAGAATATACACGAGAGTAATAGTAATGGTAGTAGTAGTATTAGTAGAAGTAGATGATAGTGTCGGTGTGAAGGTGCGCCTTCGGAGAAGGAAACAGAAACAGAAAGAGAGTGAGTATGTGTGTGAGAGAGAGAGAGAGAGAGATGTGCCGCGTGTTCCGTTGTACGAGAGTGGGCCGATCAATACTGCAGAACTTCCTCTGAAGCTGCTTTCCTTCATTCAGGAACAAACCCTCCCGTTC
Organism: Polistes dominula; assembly: GCF_001465965.1. The sequence continues at coordinate 2,403,793 of NW_015148975.1, read as the reverse complement.
TCTTAAATCACTGGACATACCTAACGAACATCCCCGCGTGTATCATCTTACCATACGTAAGATATAACAAACTAAATTTCATCATTGAAATACTTTGGAATTCATATTTTTATTAAACGATCTTATTGGTGTATTATTATTTATATATATATATATATATATGTAGTATATGTACTGCCGAAGCTAGTACATTATTATTTATATATTTATATGCAATAAATTCTATTTATTTAATTTAATATTCAATTTTTGTAATATATATATATATATTATATATTTAATAATATATAATTATATATATTTATATATTTCTATATTTATGTATTTATAATATTTATATATTTATGTATTTATAATATTTATATATTTATATATTTATGTATTTATAATATTTATATATTTATGTATTTATAATATTNATTTATAATATTTATATATTTATGTATTTATAATATTTATATATTTATATATTTATGTATTTATAATATTTATATATTTATGTATTTATAATATTATTTTTAATAATTTAAAATATATTTAAATATTAATTTAAAAAATTAAATATTAAAATTTAAATATATATTTAATAATTTAAAATATATATATATTTAATTTTTGTAATTATATATTTATATTTATTATAACATTATTTTTAATAACCACTTTACAGAACAAACAAAATAATATTTTTAATTATTTTATAAACACTTTAGCAGTATTTCAATAAAAAAGAAAGAAGAAAGAATTGATTATATCTCAACGTTAAATAAATAATTTTCAATAATGTTGAAAATTGATAAAATAACGTAGTAGAGTAGAACAAAATGTCCTTGTTAAGATTTAATTAGGAATAGAAAGTAATTGCTCGTAAACCGAGCTTTCTATTTTATCGTCTGTTATCTTCGCACTTTAGACAAGTAAAACGGGTGGTGTTGGTGGTGATGGTGATAGTCATAGCATAAGTAATTGTGAAAGCAAGGCCAGATATGATGTTACAACTTATACTTCCTCCTTTAGCTTGTGTTATCGTTAATATAATACATTTCATACATATACATATATATATATATGGAAGTTAGCTTTTACAAGTTGGATCATCTGTGTCGTCCATTAAACGACATAGGATCTAGATCAACTGATCTCACTACGATTAAAGTTACGAAGTACTATAAGTAATGGTAAAAGCATACGATGCTAAAGTTGTTTGGACCACTGGCTCCACCATCAAGAAATCAAATCTTAAAATATTTATCCCTTGAGTGCTACTTACTCTTCCTATAAGTATCCCTAACACGATCTTCTACTTTTACAAGATAAAAAGCTTCCTTCCTTTCTTCCTTCCTTTTTTTTTTCGAATCTAACATTGAAACTCTTTGAAACATCGATAAATCAATTTCAATTCTAATTTTATACTTCCATTCGTTTTAACAACTAAATGTACAATACATTAGACTTTACACAAGTGTTATTACATCTTTCACTTTTACAATATAAGATTCATGTTTTTTAATGTAACTTTCATGTATGTAATGAAATCATTTTGATTTCTTATTGATACGTTAGACTTATTCTTTTATATTTTAGAAAAATGTTTACTATATTTTCAAATCTAATATTATAAATTTTTTAAATGTAAAATCAAAAATCATTTTTATATCTAATTTTATTACTATAATTTCATACGATTTATCAATGTGAAATAATAATTAAAAAAGAAATGAAACATTCTTCGATTTTTCTTTACACGTGAGTATCCATGTATCATCTTTAAAAAGATCAAATTTTTTTGCCATTATCTTTACTAAATGAAAATAATATTTCTCTAATCTTTTCTCTACTTCTTATATCATCGTTCGATTCAATAACTAAGTTATAATAATAAAAAAAAAAAACCTGATATTGATTTAACCGTAGAAATAGTAAAAAAAAATCGAAGTGCAAAGGAAGAGACAGGTATAATATACCTTAGTATAATATATATGTATATATAAATGTATGTATGTATGTATGTACGTATGTATTTACGTATGTATGTATGTAGATACCTATGGACTCTCGCCAAAGTTCAGAGTCAAGGTAAAGTCGCGTGCAATTGAGCTTGAAATTATTATCCCTGAGATAAGCGAGTAAGGCCAACGTAACGACTTCTTCGTATCCTTTCATTCTTCTTCTTCTTCTTCTTCTTCTTCTTTTAATTCTACTTCATCTACTTCATCTACTTCTTCTACTTCATCTACTTCATCTACTTCTTCTACGTTTTTTACAAGCCAGTTAAATTGATACATACATACATCAATAATTTAATCACGTAAAAATTTCAATCAATTGACAGAATGATCTTTGATAATCAATCAATTGATATTATTTCATTTTTTTAATATATATTTTTTAACAAAATAATAATAATTATTATTATTACAATTAATTTAATTTGTATTAATATTAAATTACATTTATATAATATTATTTTTTTATATAAATATTATATTAATTTAATTAAAATTAAAATTTACATTTATGTATATATAATATTATTTTTTTTTTTTTATATATAAATCTATTATTATTACAATTAATTTAATTTATATTAATATTAAATTACATTTATATAATATTATTTTTTTTCTATAAATATTATATTAATTTAATTAATATTAAAATTTACATTTATATATGTATATAATATATATATATATTTTTTTTATATAAATATTATATATTTTTATTATATAATATATTTATACATTTTATATATTTTATGTATTATATATATTTATATTTTTTAATTTTATATTTTAATTATATTGTTTTTAAATTATATAATAACGTATTTAATAACGTATTAAATAACGTAAATTAATTTAATTAATATTAACTGTAATAAATATTATTTTAATTTAATTAATATTAAAATTTACATTTATATAATATTTCTTTTTCTTATATAAATATTATATATTTTTATTATGTATTAATATATTTATATTTTAAATATATATTTTTTATATATTTTTAAATTATATATTAATAACTTTATTGATATTAATTGTAATAAATATTATATTTAATTTACCCCCCATATTAAATTTAAATTAATTAAAATAAATATAATATATTAAATAATAATAATTATTATTATTATTATCATTACTATATTATTCTTATACTAATATTCATTTTATTACGTATATATGTAAATATATCTATTTATATACATTTGGAATAATCATTCCTGTATTCTAGAGATATTAAAGACAATGTACACTGTATTTCATTATGACGTTGATTATATTCAAACAAAAGTTATGGAAATAAATTATGTTTCACACACACACATATACACACAGAAACACTCTTTCTTTCTCTCTTGTTCTTCCTGTCTTTCTTCTTGTTATTTTCCTGTACCAGCATTGACGTAAAGAAAAGAATTCTCTCTCACGAGAGAAAGAGAGAGAGAGAGAGAGGAAGCGTGGGCGGTACACCTTGCAATTTTCACCTCGTTCCACGATGAATTCCATTGATCGAATTAATTCACCGGTTAGGCTACCGACACCTTTCCGCCCACATCAACGTCACCAAGCCCCGTTTCTATTTAAGATCATCGTTGTGTTAAACCCCGATGGATGAATGAATGAATGAATGAATGAATGAATGAATGAATGAATATCCAGGTTACTATTAATGATAACAAATCTTTGACAAATATTTTCACATAAACTACAAATATTCATTTTTTTTTTTTATTTGATCATCCAATTAATGACACTCATGACACTCTCATCACCACCCTTAACTTTTAACATAAATCTTACGATATAAAACATCGTTAAGTTAAGTTACGTTTTATTAAAAACGAATAGAAACAAATCAATTATTTATTTGAATGTAAATTATTAAACACTTTATCAATTATTTCTCATGTAATCTATGAAAGAATATGAAAACCATTTATTCTCTTTCTGTCTGAACTAACTTTCTCATTTTTTCTAATTCACATTTTTTTTTCCTTTTCTTTCTCATACTCTCTCTCTCTCTCTCTCTCTCTCTCTCTCTCGTTTTTTTCTTTTTTTACATCTAGCTAGGATACAGTGAAACTTTTAATAATCGTGTTATTAGAAAAGTTATCGGTTCATCGTGAAACCATTTGTTTGTACGATGACGGTGATATTAAAGTGAAAAAAAAAAAAAAAAAAGAGAAAAAATACGTCGAAACTCATATAGATAGAAATTGATACAAATTCGAATTTTTCTATTTAACATGTTCGTCGCCCAGCCCGTTTCGTTTGAGTTTCTCGCCAGGCCCAAAATTCGACTGTCGGCGCGCCGTAACATAAATAAACGATAAGTAAAAATATCAACAATGCGACCCCGAGTATTATGGTTATATTATATTATGGTTATGTTTTATTTACCGAAAATAATAAAATATAAAAATATCTTTTATTTATCGAAAATAATAAAATATTTTATTATATAATATAATAAATCTATAATTCTATAATATATATATAATAAATAAAATTCCAACTAAAATTCCAACTAAAAATACTATAACTTCAACAAGAAGAGTGTCACCGTATACGGTGACGGGGCCCCCGGAGAAGCATGCCCGTCTCCGGTATACAGTGCCATGGCGACGAACGTATTAAAGCTTGTTAATAATCGTAAATAAATAATTTTACATTTAGAAATAATAAAAATAATTTATAACAAATTAATGAAACAAAATTATTGAATTCAAATTACAATAAGATACAAATTTGTGCGTTAACACGACTCCACATAATTTTGAAATTTAATATATGTCATACTTTAAAATATATATATATATATATATATATAAATTTTTGAATAAATGGAAATAAAGAGAGAGAGAGAGAGAGAGAGAGAAAGTGAGACAGACAAACAAATAGACAGGTAGAAAAAGAATCAAAAGAGGTGTGTGTGTGTGTGTTTGTGTGTGTATGGAATGTGTTCGGAAGCACGCGTTAGACCAGCAAATCATCTTAGAGGATTATTGGGCACGCTACGAATTGCGTTCTTTTTCCTATTATGAAATTAAATTATAGGCAACCTGCAAAAGAAACCATGGGGATAATTGACAAACACGATTGGGTTCATGATCTATATTCGTAATTGGTATAAACTAAACCATAATTAGCTTTAACTTGAATGTTCAAGAAAAAAGAATATTCTTACAGTAGAAAAGAAGTTTAATGAATTTTACAACTTTTTTATAATTATTTTTGAAAAAGATAAAAATTATAAATAAATATAAAATACTTGTGTCTTTCTTTTTTATGTAGAATGATTTAGAGAAAATTTTTAAAAATAAAATACATTGAATTATAAAAAAAGAAATATTTTTACGTTTGCGATTTGGTTTTTTAAAGTTTACATAAAAATTTTCTTTTATTATTTAATATTTAAATACCTTCTATGTATACTAATATCAAAATTATAATAATTATGTTTTTTAATGTTTAAACAAAATTTTAGATTTAATATTTAATATTTAAATACCTTTAATACTATCACCAAAATTATAATAATCGTGTTTTTTATAATTTATAAAAATTTTATTCTATTATTTTTAATTATTAATTTATTTATTTTATTTATTTTTATTTTTTAATATTTTTACTTATTTATTTTATTATTTAAGGTTTAAACAAAATTTTAGATTTAATATTTAATATTTAAATACCTTTAATACTATTACAAAAATTATAATAATCGTGTTTTTTAAAGTTTACAAAAATTTTGTTCTATTATGTTTAATTATTAAGTTATTTATTTTATTATTTAATATTAAAATACCTTTAATAGTATCACCAAAATTATAATAATTATGTTTTTTAAGGTTTAAACAAAATTTTAGATTTATTATTTAATATTTAAATACCTTTAATACTATCACAAAAATTATAATAATCGTGTTTTTTATAATTTATAAAAATTTTATTCTATTATTTTTAATTATTAAGTTATTTATTTTATTTACTTTTATTTTTTATTATTTTTACTTATTTATTTTATTATTTAATATTAAAATACCTTTAATAGTATCACCAAAAATGATAATAATCGTTGAAAAAAAAAACACACACACACACACACACTCGATTAATAATTTCTATCTTGTCTTCTGTTTTATTCTTCCGTCTACTAACTGAGAAGATTTGACAAATTATCCTCTTTCAAAAATTACAGCTAGTGAACATTACGTCATTCTTTACAACAAGACTGATGGAAACATACTAAGGAATATAAACGAATGAAAAATAAGTCGCATGATTGAAGACAAGAGACGTAATCATTGCAAATGACAATGAATATGTACTTGTAAATTAGATCAAATGTTTTTTTAAAACTTATGACTAATCACAAACACATTTGTATTTTTTCTTTCACTTATTAATCCTAAAAGCGTTTTAATTTTTTTGATGTACTATTGACATTACATTACATATTACACGTCAATTTATTTTCTTTTCTTTATTTTTTTCTTATTTTTCATTTATTAGATCGAGTCATAAATAACTTCCGTTTTTTATGAGACAAAGAATGGCGTTTCTGCGACTGTTAAGTGCAAGACACCTTTCATGGAGTTTTTTTTTTTTTTGCACTCTTTACAATTGTTCAACGTATCTATTGGATTTTGCTCCAATATTACCTTTAAAAGGTTCATCAAAGTCGAAAATACGTTGCTGCACTCGGTTCATCTTTTAAGATCGTATCTCCAGAACGGAATTTTACAAACCAATTTCTGACTGTCCTATCAGTTATCAGTCCTGCACTGTATACGCTGCATATTTTTTCAGTTGCCACTTTAGTGCTATTGCCTTGTTTCAATTCYTAAAGSATTACATRTCGAATATGCACTTTTTACTATCCATTTCAGTGGTTAAGAAAAACGTTTAAATGTAACATTGACTGCATAAAAAAGTTGACAGAAAACTAACTGAATTCTCATCGATATAGTGATATCGAAAATCCGTTTGTTTCGGTGACTTATAATAGGTAAATACGACAAATAGATTCTCTACATAGTTGCATCGGAAGTTACTTATGACTCGACCTAATAGTTGTGACATATGTTCAAACTTTTAACATAAAGAACACAATTTCTTTCGTAAATGTCACCAGATTGATCATCACGCCTTTACACACGTATTATATCATACGATATATATATATTTTTTTTTGTTTTGTTATTAAATCGAAACGCTAAATCAAGTTATAAAAGTTTTCTTGATAGTTAAAAGTCAGTTTATTTTCTTGCAAAACGATTGAACTCATTTATTTTAAGAACACGAAGGTTTTCTACCACTACACATCGAGCTATATTAATCTTCTGACGTCATTGATAAATAGTTTACACGTTGTGTGAGAAAGATAGCATGATATTAAATGTTAAATCTCAACGATGTCTCATTGAAAAAAAGAAAAAAAAGAAAATAAGAAAAAAAATTGTCTACTTCTGTTTGTATAATATCATAGAATACAGATTTATGAGAATGATTATGATCATTTTGTAATAATGTTTCTTTTACGAATAATACATAATGTGAAACGTGTAATGGTGGAACGAGGTTTATTTTTCAATGATCGAACATTCTCAATAATATTGTTTTTGTACTTTTACAATTCGATCGTTGATCGATTATTTTATTATTATATTTTTGTAAAATTATTCCTTGAAAAATATGAACAACTTTTTTTCTTCATTTTATTCAATGTATTTATATTATATTGATAAATATAATTAACAATATAAAAGATTAGAGTTCAATGATTTATTATATATAATTAATTATAATATATTATATTATCTTATATAATTAAAATATAATTTGTTATTATATAAAATTGGAATATTAATATAATAATTTATTATATAATATAATATATTTTATATAATTAAAATATTAATATAATTTATTATCATATAAAATTGGAATATTAATATTATAATTTAGTAAATAATATAATATATTATATGTAATTAAAATATATTTTTTTATTATATAAAATTGGAATATTAATATTATAATTTAGTAAATAATATAATATATTTTATATAATTAAAATATAATTTACTATCATATAAAATTGGAATATATTAATATTATAATTTATTATCATATAAAATTGGAATATTAATATTATAATTTATTAAATAATATAATATATTATATGTAACTAAAAATACAGTTTTTTATTATATATAATTGGAATATTAATCATATAATTTATTACATATAATTAATTATAATATATTATATTATATGTAATTAAAATATATTTATTTTCAGTGATAGAGTAAAAAATAAAACAAAAATTGTAAGAAACGTCACGCGAATAGAATATAAAATAATTTAATCTCATCTTTTGTAGAAGATATGGAATTTAGAAAAAACAATAAAAATAAGAGTAAGAGAAAAGAAGGTAAGTTCTCGCACCTGAGCGTTACTGGTGAGAGGTCAGGCATGGATGCCCCTTTTCTAGAAGGCACCTAGTGAAATATTGCTACTGCAGGTTGTGCCGCAGTGTGTTGTGTTCGAAGTAGAAAAGAGCAAGCAAGGAAGAAAGTATTCCAATGGTTAGGAAAACACACGGACACATATCCTCAGGGAGAACTTGCCTACCTACCAACCTACCTACCAGTAGTAAGTTGGTAGATGCGTTTCAGGTTTTACGATCCTTTTTACGCGCTATATCGTCCGCCGCCCTATCCCTGACCCTTTACACATCCTACTTTATACCATGCCTTGTGATAAACTGGAAAAAACGTACAAGCTACCACCACCTACTGTGACCGAACACGGATATCTTCTTTCAACTATTCATTCTTTCTATTATTATTCCATTGAGAAAAGAAATAAAAAAAAAGAAAAGAGAGAAAGAAAGAAAAAAAGAAATACAAAATATACATTATATAAATATATAATATATGTATGTTATAATATTATAATATTATATAATAATATATTACATAAACATATATATATTTATATTTTATTATGTAATATTATAATATATTATATATATTATAAATAATATATTATATTATATGTATTATATTACATATTATACATATATTATATTATATATATTACATATAAAATATATTATAATTATAATAATATATTATTTTAATATAATTATTATTAATCTAATAAATAATAATTATTAGTTAATAATTAATAATTAATAATTATAATCTAA
>NW_015148975.1:2374078-2385618 GCF_001465965.1 Polistes dominula | reverse complement strand
AATTATATATTATATATTATATATACAATATATATCATAATTATTATAATAATAATGAAAATATATATATTACTTATATACATAATTTTATAATAATTTTCTAACTACCGAAATTACTTTCTTACCAACTCAATATAATAGAAAACGGAATTTGATATCTAATTCTAATCTGATCCATTTAAATCAATATATTTTGGATATATCCAATTATTATATCATTTATTATTTATGTATTTTTCATTTACTCGATTATACACGTTCCTTTGTGTACAACCGAGTAAAATTCAATAAAACATTTACCTCTATTTTCTTTCTTCCGCTCTTGCTTCTATTTTTCATCTACCATAGTATTATTATTCTTTTTTTTTTTTTTAATTTATTTAATTAACTACTCTCTCACTGTCTCTAACACATTTTTTATTTGTCAAATAACAATAGTAGAGATCAAAATAAAAAATATATTCATCGTATTTTACATTTGATTTTTAGAAAACAACTAAAATATTAATTGACGTTTGATTATTCCCAAAATTCAATGGGGTTGAGATGAAGTCTGGGGGTGAAATGGGAGATAAAAAACAAAATGGGAAGTCGTCCATTCGATGTAAACGAATTCGAACATTGAATTTTACATTTCTGTGTAAAAAAAAAATTAAAAAAAAAAGAGAATTCTGTCAATACGAGTATCTCTAACTATTCGATAATAGAAGAAGTAAACGAACAAAAGGATCCCCCTGCCCCCCACCACCCCCTCCCATAGTGATGCTGGTGAGTATCCTCCCTTCTGCATTCGGCAGTCGAATTCAACCAATAGGTTTTTTTTTTTTTATTCTAGTTAAACGCAAATAAAAAAAATAAAAAAAAGAACCAAGCAAGCACCGGTGGTTCTTTCTCAACGGTTTAACAAAAGCCGTGTGTCGTCGTGGAAAATGTATTTCTCTACCATTGTAAAAGTGGATATGCGCGCGCACAATTTCCCCGGATTACTTCTAACCGAAGGGTGAAAGAGGACGAAGGGGTAGGAAGAAGAAGAAGAAGAAGAAGAGGAGGAGGAGGAGAAGGAGGACCTCGTGTCTCTCGGACTGTTCTCGACTTTCGAGAAAGAATTAAAATGAAACTAAAAATCGTTTACTTTAAGATCAAAAATTATTTATGTAATATGTGTGTATGTGTGTCTCTGGTGTGTATGTTAAAATTTATATTAATTTTTAAAACACGAAGAGAGTACTACGTAAAATTTGGAAAAGTACAAATTCAAATATATTTTTCATTATTTTGTTGTGTCAATAAAATCATGAAAAATTAAAATTCTAAGGTTAATCAATTTAATATCTAATAACTAAAATTATTTTTAATTATTTAATAATTATCTTAAATATTAATTATTAATATTATTTAAATTTTAATTATAAAATATGAATATGTTTATTAATTTAATTTAAATATTAAAATAATTTTTAATATTTACTGTTAATATAAAAATAATTTTAAAGAAATTAATAAATGGTAATAATAAATATAAAATATATATAATATATATTAATTTAAAATATATAAAATTAAAATATATAAAATATATAAAATATAAAAAAATGTATTATACATTAATTATTTTAAATTTGATATATAATTATATAGTAAATATATATAATATATATATTTTATAATTATTTTAGTAAAATATATATACGCAATATAATTATTTTATTATATATTGGGTTGACAACTAAGTAATTGCGAATTTTTTACTATGTGTAAAACACATTTTTTTGTCAACACATTTTTAACACAATAAACTACACTTTTTAAGAAAAATAATTAATAAAATCCACTATTACCTAATTATCAAGCCAACATAATAATAATAAATAAATAAACGATATTATTATTAATTAAATCATTCAAATCAATTTATGTATAGAATAATAATAATAATAATAATAATATTGTGTTTGTGTGTATGTGTGTATGTGTATGTGTGTGACTATTTCATATAACCATTTGTACTTTTTCTTGACGATAAACTAACATAAGTGATGTGTATAGAGCAAGATAAGAAAATAGAGAGAGAGAGAGAGAGAGAGAGAGAGAGAGAGAGAGAGAGAGAGAGTCCATAAGGGTAAAATAACACATCGATTCTACCAACTACAACCCTTGGATATTATACATATCTTATTACATAGTTTCACGAGCGTAGAAAAAAAAAAAAAACATGAAACAAAAATGTAGTATTACCAACAACACGCGAAAAAGCTTTCAGTAATTTGGCAAGCGAACGTATAATCTACAGGTTTTCGAACAACCCCCTCTCAACCCTTACTGGTGGTGTCTGATTTGTTGGCATGGAATAACGACGAACATTTTTCACGCATCATAAAAGTATTTTCTTTTTTTTTGGGAGGAGGGGGTGAATTTTTTACAAACTTAACTTTTGTAAAAAAAAATTCATTAATAATATTACGCGTAAAAATTGTTGAATTTTATTTGAACATTCAATTTCATTTCATTTCACACAAAACAACCGTTCGTTTCTTCAAATTATTTTTTTTTACCTTTATTCTTTTTTTTGTTTTTTTTTATTTAAATATTATTTATATCAATGAGAAATAAATTTGTAATCTTTTTATTTCATCCCGTTAATTCTTGATGGTAAGATAAAAAAGGAAAGAAAACGGTTGATTAAAGAATACTAATTTTATGATAGTAATGACGCAAATGTATGTGCGTGTGCGTGTGCGTGTGTGTGTGTGTGTGTATGTGTATTACGACGGTCACGGTATTTTTTTCTATCAAACTTGTAGAAAGAAATAAAAGAATTAAAATGTATGTGTGTTTCAAGGAAACAGTTTCACAAAGGAAATAAAATGTATACGATTTTACTATACCAAGAATAATAAATAATAATAATAAAATACTTTACTAAACTGAAATAGATGTGTCTGAGATATTACATATTTTATATTACGTTAATATCATGCTAAAAAAAAAAAAAAAAAAAAATAAGAAAACCATTTCTTTTAATCTGTTAAGCAAGAAAATAATAAAATTTGTTCGAATATACAATCAATCTATAAAATTATCTTACTAGTAAGATAAATGTCATTTAGTTCTTGATAGAATTATAAATGAAATAACTTAGCAAGTATAAGAAAATAATTCAAAAGGGTAAAAAGAAATTGTGCAAAACTCTGTGAAACGGAACAACGATCGCGCGCCATTGCTGTGTTTAGACTTTCAAGTGCTTCCACGATCTTCGATCATAATTCGTGGTGCTCGTTCTTTCCCAATATCTTGAGGAATTATAGTTCAGCGTCATAAGACCTTGACGATAATAATCCGATTGAAGTAACCGATGATCTTTGTTAACACTTTGTTCTTTCATAAATAACCCCCACCCATAACAGTTTATTCATTAATTCATTAATTCATTCATTTATGTATCGTAACAAGAGGCCGATACAAAAGATGCAACTAATGATTGAAAATTTGAACGTCAAACTAACAACCAAAGAGATATAAAATAATTATTTATTTAAACACCAATTTATTAGATAATATTTCAATTGATAATTTACCCCCGTCGGGTTTAATCACCACTCAACATCCTACTAAAACTACCCCCTACAAAATAATCCTCTCTTGAAACAGTCAAGAAATGAAAAGAATGGAAAGGAAATAAAATATAAAATATAAAAAAAACAGTTAGTTAATTTCACATTGATTCTAAACTTACGTCTATTATCATCATCATGATCATTATCATCATCACCATCACGTTTGTAGAAGAAGGTCGTCGTATTCACGTGTAGTATCAAGGTGGATTATCGTAGTAGTAGTAATAGTAGTAGTAGTAGTAGTAGTAGTAGTAGTTGAAGTTAGCGAACCGATCGCTATGGCGTCCCATAGTAGTAGTAATAATAATAATAATAATAATTTAATTGACAAAAGTCAAATTTTGAAATCACGAGAACAATCAGTAATACGAAGAATAAATTGTTAGATAATTAATAAGAAGATGAAGAACAAGATATTGTTTGATAAATAATATAAATAATATTAATAATAAAATATATAAAATAATAATAATAATAATAATACGTTTTGATTAACTTTACCGACGGCACCACCAGCAATGGCGAACGTTCGTAGTGAATCGCGTAAACGAATGACAAGCAGCAGCATCGCCCCAGTTGAACACCGAGCTCGCGACTGTTCGCGACTGCCGCCACTGCTGTTAGCACCGAGGCCGAGGCCTCAGCCGGGGGTTGCATATCCTCGAGTTCACCGGTTCAATCGGCGACTACATATATCTCTAATACTAGTTTTGTCTTACTTATACACCCCCCACTAAACTAACGATGCGCCATCTCACGAGACTTTACTTCAACTACCTTTCTACCAACCCCTTTCCTATTCCTTTACCCCTTAGTGCTGGTATTGGTATTGATGGTGTTGGTATTTGCTGCTAGTGGTGGTGGGTATCGTTCAACCCTTATTCTCAACGCGCAAACTCATTTTCAACTGACACGAGACTTTATATACCCCATTCGGTTTTTTTTCCTTTTTTTTTTTTTTTTTTACTTCCAAAGATACTTCAGTTTTTATGTTGTTATATTTCGTTGAGATTTTTTTTTTATAAATTATTCCTTTTCTCCGATGATAAATAATCTAATAATGTGATACTAGTATTTATATGAAATTAATTATATAATGATAAATAAATAAAAAAATAGAACCGATCAATTGTATTAAGTTTGTATTTGATCTGATCAACTAACTTTACTTCAATACGAAAGCAACAAAATCCTTAATAATAAATTATTCGAGAGTTTCAGTAATTATTATAAATAATACATTATTTCATTTTTGTCTAGAATTTGTGACAAATTATTTACCCCGTCAATAATACCCCGTAAAAATCATGTTCTCTTTTACTATCTAAAAAAAGGAAAAAGAAAAAAAACAAACAAATGTCTATATCAATCAAATCGTTTTTCTTTTCATCCCTTTTTCCGTATGTGTTCATTACCACCACCAACCATTGGTTTTTTTCGATTTCAGAAAATTGTACAAGAACACAACTTCGATACGCACAAACAACAACAAACGTCGTCAATTGGTACGATTGTCTTTGCTCGAATACGCCTTTATACGTGACAGATCAAAAAACTATTTTTAACATGCGTTTTCCTATTCCCATTAGCTTCTTTTTCTTCTTCCTTTTCTCATTTTCTAATTTTTCTCTCTTTGATAAAAAAAAAACATAAACCAGAAACATTATCATTTACCCCCTGTACACATGTATTAACATCAGACAACACAAATCAAGTTGTCAGTTACACAGTAGAAAAAGCATAAATATGATCAGACATATTTTAATTGAACTTTTACAAAATGCATGAAAATATTCTTTTTCCCATTTAAAACTTCAAACTATGTTATACAGATAAGTACTAAAAAGTTATTACAGAATAAATATAAAACGAGTGACAGCAGTGAAAGAGAGAAGATGCATAAATTCATTGGAAAAATATACATATAAATCAATGAAAGTGTAAGCACGAAATATGTATGTAGGTGGTGGTACAAGTCTTAAAATTCAAACAGTTAGCAAAATTTCTATCTCTGACGTATTTGGTCTGACCTTGAACCAGTTTCCTAAACTCGTGGCAACGTCTAATATCAACTTCCGTTGTCAGACAATACTTCTTCTATTTCCTCATAGTCGTCATCGTTGTCCGTTGTTGCAGTAAAAGTAGCTTTGCTTTCATTATCACATTGATTCAGGAAAGAAGAAATATATATATAGGAATAGTGAAAGATATAGGGTAAGACAAATCGTTCAGGAACACCATTTAACTTGGGTTTTATTCTTAGCACGACCTAAAGACTAAACTAAAGACTTTACCTACCTGGCTTTGAAATGAAACTTAAGGTACTTGCACTCTCTCTCACACCCATTTTAACCTTGGCTCAACAGGTTCGCTTCGCGTGCCGGATGTACTTGCATTCCGGAAGTCCACTCATCGGCTTGGTGGAACGAGACGTTATCGCATTTAACTCAACTAACGCATCCAAGTTCATCCAAGAGCGAAATTTTCCACGATTTTAGGATATTAATGATAGATTTACAATTGATTGAACACACCTTTTCAATCTATCATTGAGAAAATGAAAAATATATATATATATAAATTTATCTTACGATTAAATTAAATTGAAAAAGAAAGAATATTTTGTTACTGTTAACTCTTTGAGGCATGGTGTGGATTAAAAGTGTCCCACCTTTTTGATACATCGTAATGCACATGGTGGAACATTTTTAGTCCCAGCTCGAAATAATATTATTGCAATTTCTACACGTGCTCATAAGTTTCTATTCATCTTCTTTATACAAAGCAATTGATTATTAATTCTTCGTTATTAATTTTTTTTTTTTTATCTTTTTACATTATGTTATATATTTATTAATAAAAAATATATAAATTTGGTTTCATTTAAAACGTAATCAAATTTTGTATGCAACATAGGGCTATTTTATTATCTGAAATTCTGTGCCGCAAAGAGTTAAAGGATATTAAAGGATAAAGAAGAATATTTGAAAATATACATGAGATTATCGTGACACAAAATGATACCAGAAGTTGAAATTATTTTACGATGATCTAATCATATTTGACAAAAGAGTATGTATATAGATATATATATATTATTATTATATACATCAGGATAATATAAGAAACCCTGGAAACATGATCGTGGATTACGTGGATACGGAGATTTGTTTTTTTTTTAGGGCCGATATATATTTAGGAATCCTTCGATAAATCATAAAAAAATTTTAGGCCGTCTATTTTCGTTTTTCTTATCGGTTTCACATTATACATTCATTTTTTGCACGACGTAATTTTTGTCATCATTATCGGATAGTTGTTTTATATATATATAACAAACACGTATATTATTATTATTATTAATATTATTATTATTATAATTAATAACTAACTAATCAGCACAAAGGGAGTTTCGACGAAGATAAGTACAAAATTGCTTAAAAAGCTAATTTACAAAAAAAAAAAGAGGAAGAAAGAAAGGAATACAAAAAAATACACACACACACATACACATATACAAAGAACGCTCAACTAGGATCGAAAAAATTATAAACTCGATCGGGATTGTGCGAATGATCAAATCTTTCTTTCTTTCTTTCTTCTTTTTTTCTTTTTTTTTTTTTTTCTTGAAACAGTCTCCTCTATCGGTTTTTTTGTTTTTTCTTGTTTCCTTTTCTTTGTTTGATATTCCACAATTTTCTTATTAACAATTTTGCGTATTAAAAATTTATCGACAATGTGTTTTTAATTAATAACAGATAAAACATCGCGAAATAGAATCGAACAATCGAACGATTATACAATCAAGTATTGTTTTTTTTTTTTTCTTTAGAACTCCTAGAATCCTCAACCGATTTGGGATGTGAAATTTAGTTCATTCGATTTATTCGTGACACGAGAAGATATAAAAAGACGTCAAAAGTTTGTAATTTTTTTTTTTTTTTTTCTAGAAATGAAAACCCCGATCCTCATATTTTGGTACAATGATTTCATTATTTCTATTTTCAAGGCCAGAATAAGAGACTCCAGATTATCACAGAATTCATTTGCTCATTTTTTTTCTTTTATTTTCTATTCGGTTCTTTTCGGTTCTTTTTGTTTCTTTTTATTATACACACCGTTTCTTCTTTTTATTTTATTTTATTTTATTTTATTTTATTTTATTTTATTTTATTATTTTTTTTTATATTCTCTTCTCCCTCGTTTTTATATTTCATCTTTTTCTATTTACTTAAAATAATTCACACTCGGAACGAGATGACTATAATCACTAATATTTATAATACGTTTGGTCTTCCATTTTGTGAAAGGTTTCTTCTGCTATACACCGACACACACATATGTAATAATATTAAATTTCTTTCATTTCGTTGAACGAAAGTTAATAATTGACAATATATATTTATGTATGTATGTATGTATGTATGTATGTATGTATGTATGTATATTACCTATTTTAATTTATTTTTATTTTATATTCTTTCAATGGATGATTTTATAACTTGGTCCACTTTGCCGGTTCTATCATTAACGAAACCTTTCAACACGGAACTCCTAAAATGATTTTTTTTTTTTTTATATATACAATGATCACAATTCATCTTCAACTTGAAAATCTTCTTCAACTTCTTCTTCTTTTTATTCAAATTGTTTCTTTTTATAATCTCAATATAACCGCTAGATCAATGTAAATATAAATACGTAGTATATACGTGGATAAATTTATGTATGTATGTATGTATATATATGTATGTATGAACGTGTACTAAAACGTTTGTAAATATGCGTTTTTCTTTTTTTTTAATATTACATTTAGTAATATTTAAAAAAAAGAATCTTTCATCATGAACTACATTTTCTTTCTCGACTTAAACAATCATTTTTTTTTCTTTCTATGCGTTAGATAAAAACCTATGATCCATGATAAACGTATTCCTTGCACTAACACATTAATTAGTCCGTTGTTGGTTATTTTTTTTTTAACGTTGCGATAAAACGATTAAAAAAACATGACGCGAGGGGAATGGTAGCTTAAAAATTAAATGCATTTCACGCGATCGTTCGATTCGATTTACGAAGTGTAACGAATGATTGATACGGTTTCTATGTCATGGATGTTAACAAACAAAAAAATAATTTTAAAAAAAGGAAGATAAAGAAAATGAAAGAAAAAATAACCGCTAATATAATAATGAGACGTTATATCAAATGGCAACGTTAAATGAGATTCAAAGAGATATCGAATTGTTACAAACGATCGCATATATAATATGTACTTGCAATAAAATATAATATAATAAAATAAAAATAAAAATAAAAATAAAAATAACAACAATCGACGAATGTTATCGAGAAGATGAAAATTCGTGGGGGAACGTAAGAGAAATGAAAAGAAATCCGGGGATATTTGTTTTCTCTATCTCTTTCTATTTTGTTGTTGTTGTTCTTCTTCTTCTTCTTTTCAACTATCCATCGTGATCGTATTCAAGTTGCAAAAGACGATCGTGTCTTATCGAAAGTTTGGAGGATAGACCGAGGACAAGATGATCCTCGTGTAGCCAACACTACCGTTTGTGATTATGACTCGTTTTACTTTTGGGACTTTCCGTGGCAGAATCGTTGACGTCTCTTTTAGGTCTTAGAATAAAATTAAGATTGTGCGCAGTATTGACGGCATAATAAACATTAGCCGAATGTGGTAATACCATTTCACGATCGGGTAAAACTTGAGCTAAAGTATATTGATCGGGACTACCCTCAATTCCTAATTTAAGCATAGCGTTTCTTATTACTTGGGGAGTCCTCTCATTGTTAGACAACATGATGGATTTATAAAGCACCACACCGTCCGTCTCAACGTTCTCGCTTTCCATGGTAACCTTGATGATATAAAAATCCGGTGAATTTTTATGGGAATGACTCGGACTCGAAAGTCCAACCAAATTCGGTGTACTTCCATTAGCCGTCAACGAAGAAGTTCCACCACCACTAGATGGTGGTGCCAAACGATTTGTTGCCATCGTTCCTCCCCCTCCTCCTCCGCCACCTCCACCTGAACTCAAGGATACGTCGAGTGATGGTAATGACGAACTAGACGAGGAACTTGACATTTGAGACGGTGACGTACGACGATCCAAAGAATTGTGGGGTGAACTTGGTAAAGAATCGAGATCGCAGTAAAATTGTGAACTGCTCGAACTAGAAGTCGATGCTATCGAATCGTTCTTCCGATGACCTTGATGATTCTATAAAACAAATTTCGATTCAATCTTCTTTTTCAAGATTAAGGCTAAGACTACAAATGAGAATCAATGAAATAGAGTATTAATGATTTGCCTAACCTGTTTCTTCTTGCCCCGGCTATTTAAAGTGTTACCGGGTGGTGGTGGTTCTATTTGACAGCTCAATTTATACGCCTCACGATCATCCAAAACCACCACGGAATGGAACCAACGATCGAACGATTGATCCCTGCTAAAGTTGTAAGCGTTCGCAGCACCTTGAAGCAGTCTTATTCTTGCGAGTACCTCAAACTCCTTTCGTCTCTTATCGAAATTGATCAGACCGTCAGCTATCGTATCCGGGATAGCAGTGTCGATCATCGTGAGATCCGTCAGGAACGTGCCCAAGTACGGTATCGTGCCGTAACTGATGTTCTGAAATTAGTTTTCAACAAAATCTTTACAAGATATTTTGATTTTCTTATAAAAATATTCTAACCAATCAACAAACCAACCCATCAGAAAGATGGGTGGGTTATAATTGATAATATTTACATATTATAATAATCGCTATTTTAACGATTGATTGAAACTTACTCCGGCGTGAGTATTTTGCTTTTGAAATAATTTCTGAAGATGTCTGTCACTTCTACCAGCCGTATCAGCAAATTTGGCAGTACCTTCTTTAATTAACAATTCGCGTTGGGTCCATGCGTTATTTTCCTCAGAAAATATTCTTTCGAGTTCACGGAAAAGTTCGTGTTTTTCTCTTGGCATACATTGCCAAGATTTTTCCAGCCTGTAAACCGGATTACTTTGTAGACCGGAAACAATTGCCTTCAGGCTACTGAAATTCTTGAGGACTCTCAATTCCTGTGCTATATCGATCCACGTTTCGAGAATTCTAGCACGATCTTGGGATTTCATCGTTGGTTCTGTCAAAATTGTTGAGATAACTCTTAACGATACTGCGTTGAATTGATTGACCGTTGCCAAAACCGTAGCTGCCTCGTGATTCCTCGAACGATCTCTTCTCGACCAAACTGCACCTAAACATTGATGTGCTACGAGTTTTTTAAAAACTTCAGCATCCATACGTGTCAATTGTTCGGCAAAATGTCGTTGTGGAACTTCGGGGAACGTATAATTGACAATTCCTTGATCACCGTTCGAATTTGAACTTCCATGAACTCGATGATCATTGTCGTACACAACGCAATCTGAAAATTAATAACAAAATATTCAATTAGTATATTTACGTATTATGATACGTAATATATAATACACATTCAAATTAATATTTATTTATAATTGCAAATTAAATAAATTTATCTAATTTAATTTAAATATATAAAATATAAATATATAAAAATTAATTATATAAAACATATAACTACATTGAACTAAAATTTATTAAGACAAATGTATAAATATTAATTATTATATTATTTAACCAATTTAATATAAATATATTATAAAACATAAGAACTCGTTCGTTTATAGTCTCAAACACCTTTTTCTTTTTTTATCCTTTTTTTTTTGCAGTGCTAATAATCATTAACGTGGAAATATAGAAAGATGATATCATCGACTAAACGTCATTAACGTTGTATTACGTTATTTCCGACCATAGTTAGTATGACACATCGAAAATGCGTTAATTATAATCCATCATATATATATATATATATATATATATATATAT
>NW_015148975.1:2357345-2371533 GCF_001465965.1 Polistes dominula | reverse complement strand
ATCCTGATGGTTTAATATTATGTATAATTTGTGTAATACATGTACATATGTACAATATATTAAATATTATAAAACTTCAAAAAAAAAAAAAAAAAGGTGGAAAAAAACTTTTTGAATAAAAATCCGTAATAATTGGAACGTAGTTTTAATTAAAAGAAAATGAAAAATGTGACAATAAAAAAGAAAAAGAATTAAACTTACCGATGCGGAAAGGCTTCTCGTAGGTCTGTGATAACGAACTTTCTTCAAATAGACAGTATATATGACGCCATCGCCCCTTTCCTCGCCCCATAAGCGCCACGTGGGCTGTAAAAAAAAAAGAAAAAATAGAGAACGGTGCCAACTTGATTAGGAAACGAAGCGAAAATGCTAAAAGAAACGGGGGTAGGGGGTAGGGGGTAAAGGGAAGGGTGGTTTGTAAAGTTGGAATAGTTGGTTGCAGTAAACTCGTGAAAATACGAGTATTTGGGAGAGTACTATAATAATAACCATAATAATAATAATAATAATAAGAATAGAATTGCATCTGTTGATAATTAACGTACCTAATTTCACGGACTATGAAAATTACATGCATGCATTCTCCTTTAGTCTATCTCTTTCTCTCTCATACTCTTTCATAATAATAATAGAGAGGAGGCTAATCAATGAACGCGTTATTGTTCAACCATGTACCCAGCGAATTTATTGGGATAATTGAAACCCCCTGGGTTAGTTTTCACTCGACAGATTTGACCTCGCGTATTCTTTCTGGTTCTTTTTTTCGTTCGTTCGTTCGTTCGTTCGTTCGTTGTATGTAGACGGCAACTGACAATGAACAACAACAATGATAACGATGACGATGACAACAACGATGACCACGAAGAAGACGATGATGATGATGATGATGATGATGATGAACGGTTAGAGTACCCATCATTGATCCTTTTATATGTACTCTTCTAAACTAAACCGGATGAGACATTTTATCGTTGAACAACGATACTCGTTTCGCAAACCATCACACGAGATGTATCATCAATTGTATCAACGTTACCGAAATGATAATGTCAATGGTGGGGTACTAATGGTTGTGGTTTTATTAGTGGTGGAGATGGTGGTGTTTGGTGTCTTTGAGTTTTCTGTTCTATTTATTTTTTTTTTAATCTAAGAATTGAGATCTAATTGAAATCACTTTTATTCGTCGAATATAATTTCGGTTTCTTTATTTTATTTCTATTTGTTTTGTTTGTTTAAAGGTTATTATTGGATAATAAATTATCAGCATGCAATGGGACAACATATGTATATATAACGTGCAAGTAAAAGGAAATTATAATAGCTATAATATGAAAGTATGATTATAGAGGTATAAATATGAATTAGGTTAATTAAAAACGTCTATATAACTCTAATAACGTAACTATTAACTTACATAAATATATATAGAATAATTTTTATTCTTATTATGTATTTAACATTTCTATGTAATTATTATATAATTATAACAATACTGTAATAGGAAAGGTGGATTTTGAAGAGTTTTGAAACTACATTGAAAAATAAAAATAAAAATTAGACACCCTCCCCAAAAAAATGAAATAAAATTATTTCTACATCTAATTAAAAATTTGTCAATCCACCCACGTTATTTATTTTACGACATTTAATATTTAATAATTATAAAACTATGTTAAAATATTTATTTAAGATTGAATGTGTTCTCACAAAATAATTTCTACGTCAAATTAAAATCTTTTCAATCCATCCACGTTATTTATTACGACATTTAATATTTCATAATAATAAAAATATTGAAAGATATTTATTTAAGATTGAAAATGAACACTCTTAAGTTAATAAATAAACGAAATCCTCTACTTCTTCTTGTTCTTCTTTTTCTTTTTTAAAACACTTTAGTGAGTAATAAACCAAAGCCGATCGTGACTCGAGGTCTTCGTACCTCCTCGTCCTTGAAAGTAGTAGCCCTGATAGGATTGACTTTACGAGCAAAAGTCTATTGTTCGAAGAACAATCCGATTCTACGTGTCAAAGTCTCACACAGTACTGAACGATAACAATTAAATGTTTCTTTCCTTCAATTCTTCCATCCCCCCACACCCCACCTTCTTCTTCTTCTTCTATCTCATTTTTTCTTTACGTGTATCGTAAAACTTTACTTTTTCAGTTATTTCTTAAAGAACTTCTTATATAATATCACGTTCAGGTAAGTGTATACGTACACAAAACAAGAAATATAATAATATTGAAATGATATTTGCATTAATAATTGTAATTTCTTCAATAACAATTTTTCTAGCATCATCTATATTTAATCCTTAAGCACTTCGCAAATATTTGTACCAGTGTTTGTAATTAACAATAACCAAGTATTATTTTTCAATATTTCTTACTTATCGAATTTTTTCAATTTTATTTTTTTTTTATTGTTCTGTCCTTTCTTAAATTCTTTGCGACATAGAATATTCAGATAATAAAATAGCCAGCCCTATGTTGCATAGAAATTTGATTACGTTTTAAAAGAAACTAAATTGGTATATTTTTTTATTAACCCTTTGACTGCGGCGCGTTCACGAACCAATCCATTAATATGAACGGCGCCGATTTTCGCATGTCAGTCGCTGCGACTGTTTTTTCCATTCGACTACTCTGACCAAAACAGATAATAATGGCAAATAAAATAAATATATGAATTTTTTTTTAATTTTTCTGAAAAACTCCAATTCCACCCTAATACCTTAGCTAATGAACTGCTTAACGAAGTTCACGATTTACGCCGCTTAAAAAGATTCAAACCGATAGACAATATAACTAGATTTTAAGTATATTTCAAGTAGTCTGAGTTAAGGTTAAATATATAATATTATATTTTTATTACATTAAGATATACATCATACATGTGATATTAATATTAAGAAGGTATTAGCTATTGAGCGAAATACCTGCATGTTATTCTTGAACTATTCTATTTTTACTAACAAATTTGCTTATTGTTACTTTGTAATAGATTGCAAATAAACTCTCATATATAAAAAAAAAAAAAAATTTTTACGTAATTTTTTAACCTATTTTAATTTATTTTCTTTATTTTGTGCATTCCTTCAATAATAATCGATAATTTAAATATCAAAGAAAAAATACAAAAATTATAAAGTAACACAAAGTATAATAACTTTAACAGGATATTTGAATAATTTTAACCTAATTATAAAAATAATAAAACGATAATGTGAACGAATAAAGATAAATACAATTAAAAATAAACGAATTTCAAATATAAAAGCAATTGACCAAACGACATTGAAATAATTGCCAATATTTAGTTGCTATGTTAAATAATACAATAAATTTCATGTTAAATAATTCGGTAAAACAGCAATAAAGGTGTTATAGTAAAAAAAATACTGAGGACGTATATTTACGCCTTTCGTGTATATTGATGGATTTGTGAGAGCGTATATATACGCCTTTAGCAGTCAAAGAGTTAATAAAGGCATTATATAATGTAATAATGTAAAAACATAAAAAAAAAGAGTTAATAACTAATTGTTTTGCGTAAATAAGACGAAATGTAAACTTATGAGCATATGTAGCTATTGCAATAATATTTCGAGGTGGGACTAAAAATTGTCCCACCGTGCATTATGGTGTATCAAAAAAGTGGGACACTTTTAATCCCACCGTGCCATCCCAAACAGTTAAATAATGCATTAGCACATTTTAACTACTGATAACAATTATCAATTAAAGATATTGTAGCATCTTAAGCATAAATCTTAAAAACATTTGGTTCCGCCACGAAGCCTACGGAGCTGTAAGGGTTAATATATCGAAATTCTATTTGCATTTATAATTTTTGCATTATCTACATTGAACATTTATTTACTCGTTTAATTAAAAAAAAAAAAAAAATGCAATTCCATGCACTTATAACTTTTTATAAACATTTTTGTTTACGAGCACGTTCCCACAGTGTTTTCTTTTTTTTTTTTTCATGAAATAAACAACGAAGTTTCATTTTATTTTTATTTTTATTTTTATTTTTATTTGAAACACCGAACTCACAAGGATGTATTCGATTTTAATTATAAACAGGTAATAAATGAAATATTATATTTTGTTTGTGTCATATTTATGTTGTTCTCATTTTCAAATAGAAGATCAAAACAACGAACACGCATATTGTGCACCGACAAAAATGTTTACGAATTTTTAATGATTGAATTAAAAAAAAGAAAAAAAAGTCACGTGTTAAAATGTTATTACGTAGTACATCTTGAGAATAATTTATCAGTGACTGTTACATTTCTACGTACGTTTGTTTAGTCGATGAAAATATAGATCGCTATAAAAAGCATCAATCCACACGTAATAGTTTCAACTACAAGGATTAAAAACGTATAAACTAATAATACGATGTTTAATCTTGATCTATTTTTTACAGTCATATTGAGAGAGAGGTACGTTTTAAATGTTATAAACAAAACAAAAAAAGAAACTAATAGGTGTACAACTTTACATTTCACCATTTTTCTTATGGAGGGTAAGGAGTAACATCTCTTACGAGAGAAAATGTCAAAAAGTGTCCAGCGTTTTCTAAAAATAATAGTTCAAAAATCTTCCAGAATGGCGCTGGTGAACGTAGAGGTTTAGTATGAATGTAGCAATTGTAAACGAATTGAAGTAGGCCGAGTTATGTAATAATGTAGTAAATATAACCTTAAAGAATTATTATGAAAAAACGTGTAGCTAGAGTGATTTTATTTCGTGAACTATGAATAATACGTTTATTAATTTTTTATCATTTAATTTTATGAAAAAGTATGTGAATAACAAAACAGTTATGGGTAATATGTTGTGTTATGAAATCTGTATGTTCCTTGTATATTCCTCAATCCTACTCTAATAATATTTGGCGCTTACTTTAAAATTTACCTTTTAGCTACTGTAGCGCCACTCTAATTGAATGTATCTCGACGGACACTTTTAATATACACAGATGATACTCATTACCTATGGAGGGTAGAGGTAAGGAGTAACATCTCTTACGGGAGAAAATGTCAAAAAGTGTCCAGCGTTTTCTAAAAATAATAGTTCAAAAATCTTCCAGAATGGCGCTGGTGAACGTAGAGGTTTGGTATGAATATAGCAATTGTAAACGAATTGAAGTATGCCGAGTTATGTAATAATGTAGTAAATATAACCTTAAAGAATTATTATGAAAAAACATGTAGCTAGAGTGATTTTATTTCGTGAACTGTGAATAATACTTTTATTAATTTTTTATCATTTAATTTTATGAAAAAGTATGTGAATAACAAAACAGTTATGGGTAATATGTTGTGTTATGAAATCTGTATATTCCTTGTATATTCCTCAATCCTACTCTAATAATATTTGGCGCTTACTTTAAAATTTACCCTGTAGCTACTGTGGCGCCACCCTAATTGAATGTATCTCGACGGACACTTTTCATAAACAGAGATGTTACTCCTAACCTCTATCCTCCATAAACGCTGTAAACAAAAAAAGAAACTAATAAGTGTACAACTTTGCATTCCACCATTTTTCTATCTTCTTTTTCTATATTAAAAAAAAAAAAGTTAGGTTATATTCAAATGTTTCGCGCATTCATCGAAATCTATAGTCAACAGATGGCACTGCTGGATGAATCTGTATCCTTTTTTTATTATTATTAAATTAATTAATTATTTTCTAAATAAATGAATGTAATCAAAACCTAGTTGTATGCAAGTGCAACATTGTGTCAAAATTTCAAGACAATTGGTAAAGTTATTTTTGAAGATTAGAGGTTAGGAACAAACGAAATTTACATTTTTATGTATATATATATATAGATTTATGTAAACAAAACAAAATATAAAATTATGAAAAAGAATTATTTCTACAATTAATGTTAAGTATGACAATGAGATTATTTGAAACATCTAAGTGTTGCAAACAATATTGCAAACATGAATTTGCAAATACACGCGAATTATTTCGAAAGACAAATTTAAAATATTCCATAAATTTATGGGAAATGTATAGACGAATAGAATAAACCTAAGAAGGGTAGAAAACTTTCTCTTCCTTGTTGTGACTCTCTCTTTCTCTCTCTCTCTCTCTCTCACACACAATCGATATTTCTAATACAAGATTCCAAGAATGTTTCCGGAACCGATCGATTTGTTCGATACTATCATTTTTGTACTTTCTACGAAACGATTACACGAACAATACGATAAAATTCACAACTAGATCTTAAACTATAATTTTTCTTTTCTATGTTATATTATATCATTAATCATTTATTATTAATTATTTAACGACACAATGTGTGTTTTCAAAGAAACAAACTTAGATTAACACTTTTAATTAATCATTTTTTTTTTTCTTTTTTTACAAACACTTTCGTAAAAAATGAAACAATCATTGTGAATTTTATATAAAATTTCTATACTTTCTAAATTATTATCATTTATTATTAAAGTTTCTCTTGAATGATATAGTTCAATAATAAAAAAAGAAAGAAATGTAATAATGTTTCTAACTATTAATATTACGAATAGAAAAATGTACTTTTCAATGTAATATAGTATTTTTTATCAAAATATGTAAATTATGTAAATTGTGATATTTAGAGTTAAAACCTTTCGAAACCCAAAACCATCAAAATTTATTACTTGAAAAGTTAGCATACAACCAATCAAAAAAAAACTTAATAACGTTCCAAACTATTAATAAACATTTTTTCCAAATTTTAATATTACGAATAAAAAAAATGTACTTTTCAATGTAATATAGTATTTTATCGAATTATGTAAATTATGTAAATTATGATATATATGGAATTAAAACCTTTCGAACCCTAAAACCATAAAAAAAAATTGATTACTCGAACAATTTATATGCATCCAATAAAAAATTTGATTTTCACTTATTCATTTTCAAAATAAAAAACACTCGGTATGCGTATGTGCATGTGTGCGTGTATGTATTTATGGATATAAAAGTAACACAACATGTGTACTGCTAAGAAGAAGATTACTATGAAAGAGAGCGACAAAGAGAGAGAAAGAGAGAGACAGAGATAGAGACAGAGAGAAGAAACATTTCTCGTGACAAAGTAGTCGCGTGGGCAATGAAACTGAACGGAAGTTCAAAGAGCGAATGATAAAACAGAACATTGCTAATTCTAAAGACGGAAAAGATTCATTTAGTCTATATTAAAATATACAATGTTATACTTATACATGATACGTATAAAAATAAAATTAAATTTGTCTAATGAAAAAAATACAAAATAATTGTATGACAAATGAAATTAATTTCATAATCGTATAATTCATAAAGTCAATTCAATTTTTGTGAATAAATCAAATTTTGATTGGTGTATTTAATAAAACAAAGTTGACCAATAAATCTGGAAAATGTGACTGAACTTAGAAAAAAAATTTTAATGTCATATTGTAGTCCTAAGTTTTGCATGCAACTTTTGTCCTTTATCCACATTTTCCAACTATTATACTTTCGGAGTTATTTAGATGGCAAGAGTTGGTGAATCATCCTGTATATATTATACATATACATATAACATATTGTAACATAACATATATTTAAGAATAAATGATAATATCTAATACAAAAATACAAAATAATTGTATGACAAATGAAATTAATTTAATAATCGTATAATTCATAAAGTAAATTCAATTTTTGTGAATACATTAAATTTTGATTGGTGTATTTAATAAAACAAAGTTGACCAATAAATCTGGAAAATGTGACTGAACCTAGAAAAAAAATTTTAATGTCAAATTGTAATCCTAAATTGTGCATGCAACTTTTGTCCTTTATCCACTTTTTTTGCAACTATCATAATTTCGGAGATATTGGAACTATATCATTCATAAGAAACTTTAATAATAAATGATAATAATTTACAAAGTATAGAAATTTTATATAAAATTCACAATGATTGTTTTATTGATACTTACGTATTAACGTCACCGTAACAAAATTTCTCTAATGCGAACACCGTAATTTGTTGCGACAAATCATAGAATAAAACACTTTATTTAAAATCAAAACACTTTCAAAAATCAAAAAATTTTATTTCTAAAAAGTAGTTAATCGGATTTCGGTGGAAAATGGGCCGATATAAAATTTAACATAGATTCAAAACAGTCTCTATTTTCTTTCACCTGATGCTGTCGCCATAAACCTGACGAAACCCTGACGCAACCCTGACGGTTGCTGTATGCAAACAACAAGGTTGTTGTGTGCGAACAACAAGATTGCTCTTTATTGGCGCATTAGCGGAATTTTTGCTGCGGTGGCGTTAATACGTAAGTACCATTTTATTTTTTACGAAAGTGTTAGTAAAAAAAAAAAATAATTAATTAAAACTATCATACTTATGTGACAAGAGTTGGTGAATCACTCTGTATATATTATACATATACGTATTGTAATATAACATATAGTTAAGAATAAATGATAATATCTATTAAAATCAACTAAAGTAATCAAATAACATCGTCAAACAAATTTTTCTATTCTTCTTAACACTTCACAAGTGTTTCACAAATCGTTCTCAAATCAAGTTTAATATATTACAGTGATCTCAGTCACGTGGAATGCAACGGAGCGTGAGAAAACGCACAAATCTTTACGCTTGTTTTGTATTATAAACAAATAATAGAACGTGGTCGAGAATTTCTATTCAATGTTCTATTTGATAATTCGAAAAAATGCAAATATATAAAAGTATGTGGTAGGGATAGAAAAATTTTGATTGTAACATTGGAAACAAAACGTTTTTGTGTTAAAAATATCACATTTATAGAAACTTATTATATTTTGAAGAAAAGAATTGAACAGAAATATTTTGGAATTGTATATTTGTATTTTTGGATTAAATAGAAAAATGAAATAATTTATAATTTATTTATTTATTATAATAAAACGTTTGAATTTATTTCATGATTTATTATGGAACAAAATAAAATTATAAAGGTATTTTGATTGGTGTATTTAAAAAAAAAAACGAAGTTAACCAATAAATCTGAAAAATGTGACTGAACTTAGGAAAAAAATATTAATGTCATATTGTAGTCCTAAGTTTTGCATTTTTAATTTTACTTTTTTGCAACTATCATACTTTCGGAATTATTTAGGTGGCAAGAGTTGGTGAATCACCCTGTATATGTTTTATTTATTAAATTTTTTATTAANTATATATATATATATATATATATATATATATATAGAATTAGAATAATAATTTTTGATTTAAAATTCGATCAGAGTAGAGATAACAAATGAATTAGGAACTAATGGAAACTATTATATTCTATTTTGTGGGATTTATGTTAAAATGAAATTATTAATAGAATATTATTATTATTATTATTATTGGATCAATCAATTGATCGATCAGATTCGATTCGTGTTTGTGGTTATTCGTAATTTCCGTTTTATGATTGAATATTTAGAAATGAATTTGTTCTGTGGTGAATGTGTGGGATGATGTGTTATACGATATGTGTGTTTGCTAGCGGATGTTTGCTCATGTTTCTTATCACGATCGGTTCGTTGAGAAATATCGATAAATATGCTGAGGATAGCTGTTTCATTCGTTTGTGTGTACCATAAAAAAGACTAACTCAACTGAATCATTTTACTTGTGACTGGATAAAGAAGCAGCTTTCTTGGACTAACAATAAGCCTCACTCACATCAGTGGTGTTACACACCTGTTCAGTTTAAAGGAATTTCGCTTTAATAGGATCGTATGAATCAAATCTTTCTTTGTTTATCTATATTATTTGCCTAGTCATAACTTTTACAAACATTAGTTTAAAATGTATTTTTAAAATCAAACAAAGAAAGAGAGAGAAAATTAGATCACACGAGAAGATGATATACAGTCGGATACAAAAGTAAATGTGATTTGACAGTGAATTAAAATATGATTTATAAGTGCAATTAATTGTTAATATTATTCAACGTAAATTTCATTTATATGATTTATTTTATTAATGGCGTTTGCTCGATGATATCATTTTTCCACGTTAATGATTATTAGCACTAGAAAAGAATAAAAAAAGAAAAAGGTGTTTTAGACTATAAACGAACGAGTTGTTCTATCGAACCATTTAACGATTATTCATAAAATTAATGAAAACAAAAATTCATTCAAATGAACTACTAATTTACATGTTGTATAACTATTGAACGAATATCAAATGAATGTTTTAGCTACAATTGAATGAGTGTCTGGAAAAAAAAAAAAAAAACAGTTTACACGTTACATATTGCAAATTGCACAAGATAATAAGAAAAATTGATGAAATATAATGAACTATGAAATGAAATGGCCTGAATGACAAGTCAGGTAAAAAGGGCTTGGCACGTAACGTGTTAAATAATATATTAAAATAAAATGTGTATAATAATAATATCTTACCAACTTTATCCTCACGTTGGAATCTATGCAAACGATGCCTAGCCTTGAGCTCGAGTTCCGAGCCAGGTAAACGTCTATGTGCAAAATCGAGAAGCCTAGCTAGTAAGGGATGATTCGGTGGTGTCTTCCAATCACCTGGATAGGCGTCGAGCCAAACGTGAAGCGCCTGAATGAGGGTTTTTCGATGTTGTTCACCGGTGAGGGCACCTGTACTTTCGTCGAGAGCATCGTACCTGGCGAGAAGCAGTTCGAGGACTTCTCGCGGTGTTGTAAAAGCACGATATGTTGCAAGGAAGACGTTGATGTAGGTCGACTCGAGTTCCCCATCGTCGTTGGCTAAACTCTCCACGAGACGTTGAACGGTGCCAGCTTTTAAAAATCTCACTCTTACGGTCTCCCATTCTAAATGTGAAATCTCGTCGTCCGAATCCTAAGAAATAAATTCATTCTATCAATCTTTTCTATTTATATATTTTATTTATATAATATTGTATTATAATAAATTATATATATAATTTACAACATAATTTATGATATTTATATGACTATATAATTTTAATTTTATATAATATAATTATATATATATTTATTTATTTATTATATAATTTTATTTATATAATATTATATAATTATAATTTTTATTAAATTTACTATATTATATTATATAATTTTAATTTTATATAATTATAAAATATATTATATATAATTTATAAATTTTTTATTATATAATTATTTATAATTTTATTAAATTTATTATATTATATTATATAATTTTATTTATATAATATTATATAATTATAATTTTTATTATTTTTATTATATTATATAATTATAATTTTTATTATATTTATTATATTATATTATATAATTTTAATTTTATATAATTATATAATATATTATATATAATTTATAAATTTTTATTATATAATTATAATTTTATTAAATTTATTATATCATATTATATAATTTTAGTAAATAATAAATATTATATTGTACTATATTATATATAATTTTAATTTTATAATATAATTATACAATTTTTAAACATCTATTACATATAAAATTTTCTAACAAATTTTAATTAATTTACTGTATAAGATTACAAATAAAGAATTTGTTCTTAAAATTATATTTCTTTTTGAAATGAATATTTCTCATAGTAAAAATTGACATGTGACATTAAAAGAGAAAGTGTGATAAAAAAAAAAATCCGACAGTTGATCAACATTTAAAATAAAATTACGAAAGTGATGTCAATCCTGATGGTTTAATATTATGTATAATTTGTGTAATACATGTACATATGTACAATATATTAAATATTATAAAACTTCAAAAAAAAAAAAAAAAAAGGTGGAAAAAAACTTTTTGAATAAAAATCCGTAATAATTGGAACGTAGTTTTAATTAAAAGAAAATGAAAAATGTGACAATAAAAAAGAAAAAGAATTAAACTTACCGATGCGGAAAGGCTTCTCGTAGGTCTGTGATAACGAACTTTCTTCAAATAGACAGTATATATGACGCCATCGCCCCTTTCCTCGCCCCATAAGCGCCACGTGGGCTGTAAAAAAAAAAGAAAAAATAGAGAACGGTGCCAACTTGATTAGGAAACGAAGCGAAAATGCTAAAAGAAACGGGGGTAGGGGGTAGGGGGTAAAGGGAAGGGTGGTTTGTAAAGTTGGAATAGTTGGTTGCAGTAAACTCGTGAAAATACGAGTATTTGGGAGAGTACTATAATAATAACCATAATAATAATAATAATAATAAGAATAGAATTGCATCTGTTGATAATTAACGTACCTAATTTCACGGACTATGAAAATTACATGCATGCATTCTCCTTTAGTCTATCTCTTTCTCTCTCATACTCTTTCATAATAATAATAGAGAGGAGGCTAATCAATGAACGCGTTATTGTTCAACCATGTACCCAGCGAATTTATTGGGATAATTGAAACCCCCTGGGTTAGTTTTCACTCGACAGATTTGACCTCGCGTATTCTTTCTGGTTCTTTTTTTCGTTCGTTCGTTCGTTCGTTCGTTCGTTGTATGTAGACGGCAACTGACAATGAACAACAACAATGATAACGATGACGATGACAACAACGATGACCACGAAGAAGACGATGATGATGATGATGATGATGATGATGAACGGTTAGAGTACCCATCATTGATCCTTTTATATGTACTCTTCTAAACTAAACCGGATGAGACATTTTATCGTTGAACAACGATACTCGTTTCGCAAACCATCACACGAGATGTATCATCAATTGTATCAACGTTACCGAAATGATAATGTCAATGGTGGGGTACTAATGGTTGTGGTTTTATTAGTGGTGGAGATGGTGGTGTTTGGTGTCTTTGAGTTTTCTGTTCTATTTATTTTTTTTTTAATCTAAGAATTGAGATCTAATTGAAATCACTTTTATTCGTCGAATATAATTTCGGTTTCTTTATTTTATTTCTATTTGTTTTGTTTGTTTAAAGGTTATTATTGGATAATAAATTATCAGCATGCAATGGGACAACATATGTATATATAACGTGCAAGTAAAAGGAAATTATAATAGCTATAATATGAAAGTATGATTATAGAGGTATAAATATGAATTAGGTTAATTAAAAACGTCTATATAACTCTAATAACGTAACTATTAACTTACATAAATATTTATATATATATATATATACACAGAATAATTTTTATTCTTATTATGTATTTAACATTTCTATGTAATTATTATATAATTATAACAATACTGTAATAGGAAAGGTGGATTTTGAAGAGNTTTATTTATTAAATTTTTTATTAAATTCATTTGCCTTTTGTCCTCATCTACTTTTTTGCAACTATCATACTTTCGGAATTATTTAGGTGGCAAGAATTGGTGAATCACCCTGTATATGTTTTAAATACATAACGCATTATAAACAATTGGAGTAATAAATTTGTATGGTTTTGGGGTTTCGAAAGGTTTTAATTCTATATATTATAATTTACATTGTATCATTTAAATACATAACGTGCATTATGTATTATGTTCATTTTACAAAATTTAATTATTTAACAACCGATGATGAATTTGAAATTGACGACATGTAGATATATTCATAAATAATTAATACGTATATTCCAACTAATAATTATATAGTTTGAAATACAATAATATATTTCGTATTTTGTAAAATGAACAAAAGAATTTTCTCACCTCCCGGGTTTGTAATTCTAACAGAAAAATCTAAAGTTCAGGTTTCCGGTCAGGTAACGCATAATTACACGGTTCCGTAGTTAGCTGTCGTTGTTGGCCATCACGTTAATTTAAGTATATTACTAATGTAAGTAGCGAATAGACAATTAAATTTAAAAGTTTGTTGCTAAAAGCCTTAAGGGCTCAGGATGACGATGATGATGATGATGATGATAATAATGATGAGTCACGTGTCAGGAAATTAAATGTCATGAGTACTTTAAGATTATAAACTCAAGTTGCGTGTGTAAACTCACATCAACGTGAAATTACATTTACTACATTTATTTCAATTATTATTTCAATTATAATGCAACAAATAAT
Source organism: Polistes dominula (assembly GCF_001465965.1). Next base: position 2,357,480 of record NW_015148975.1, on the reverse strand, counting down.
ACGTGTGCTTGAAACTTTTTAAAACTCGTTGAAAGTACAACGTTGCTTACTTTAAATAAAATACAAAAATATTTGTGAAATGTGCGTTCACGAATAAAAACAACAAATGAATTATTCTACAAAAATATAATATAA
>NW_015148975.1:2336090-2351669 GCF_001465965.1 Polistes dominula | reverse complement strand
TAATATATATATTATTATAATAGTATTATATATATAATATATGATAGCTTAAGATAACTTTAGTAGAAGAATAAAAATAAACGAAAAAAATATTCATCAAAAGTTCTCCACACATACGCACACACGTACGATAAAAAAGTGTCGATGCCCGTGTACGCCTCGTTTTCGATAAAACTCGAACTGCCTGTTACGACTTGTCACAGAAAAGAAGAAGAGAGGAAGAAGGATGAAAAAGATATTTAAAAAAAAAACACACACACACATTGACGGAGAAAAGATCGTAAATAACTAACACAGACACACACACACATACACACATATATATACACTTTATACGATAAATGGGATGAAGAATCTTTAACGAACCACCCCAGTGCAATTAAAATTTTCGTCTTGGTTAACGAGCAACCGATATTAATTAAAAAAAAAAAAAAAAATGGAAAAAAAAACAAGCTTTGCACTTTAATAATTTTGGATAAAGTTCAACGAACTATTTTCCTCCACCTCTACTACCTTTTCGTACTTCTTCACCCCCACACCCCTATTAAAGTTTCCTACTCCTCGTGAATCATTTAATAGGTGAAAACTGTTGTTGAAAAATGTTTTTTCTTTTTTCTCGTAATGAAATCAATTAAATTTTACTGTTTTTTTTTTCTTCTTATTTTTCTTTCAATCAAAGTTTCCTGTTTACAATTATTTCAAATATATTTCTAGTGAAAAGGATAAAAATAAAACTATGACTTTATGAAAATATTATTTAGTTGTTTTTTTTTTTTTTTTTTTTATCTGTACTAATGTAGTAATTATAAAAATTCAAATTTATATTAGAATAAAAAGTATTTAAAAAGTATTTAAAATCAGTAAAGATTTTAGATTTTTGTTTTCTAAATTAATAAATAATTTATTTAGAATATGCATCAATTATTTAGTTGTTTTTGTGTTTTATCTATACTAATGTAATAATTATAAAAATTCAAATTTATATTATAATAAAAAGTATTTAAAAAGTATTTAAAATCAGTAAAGATTTTAGATTTTTTTTTTCTAAATTAATAAATAATTTATTTAGAATAGGCATCAATTATTTAGTTGTTTTTTTGTTTTATCTATACTAATGTAATAATTATAAAAATTCAAATTTATATTTGAATAAAAAGTATTTAAAAAGTATTTAAAATCAGTAAAGATTTTAGATTTCTTTTTTAAATTAATAAATAATTTAAAATTTAGTACTTATTTGGAAAATATGCATCAGTAAATATTGTAGATTTTTTTAAAAATAAATAAATAATTTAAAATTTAGTATTTATTTGGAAAATATGCATCAGTAAATATTGTAGATTTTCTTTTTTTAATTAATAAATAATTTTATATTTAGAATTTGTTTCAAATCAGTAAAGATTTTAGATATTTTTTTAAATTAATAAATAATTTAAAATTCAGAATTTGTTTAGTATATGCATCAATCAATAATTTATGGTTAATTTTTTTTAAAATAAATAAATAATTTAAAATTTAGTATTTATTTGGAAAATATGCATCAATAAAAATTGTAGATTTTTTTTTTTTTAATTAATAAATAATTAAAAAAACTTTGAATTTGTTTAGAAAATATGCATCGATTAAATGCTTAATTATTGACTAGTACGACGTAGAAAAAAAATGTTTTTCTTTAGAATTTGATCATATTTCTATGAGAGGTATTGTTTTCTATGATAAGAGAATACGTATTCACGTTTAAACGTATATACATCTATATATCTAATATATATATATATATATATAAATATATGAGATAAGTTCATAAATAGTGCATAAATATATATAATGTGATTTCAAACGATGCAACACATCCTGTCAACGTTCTATTCTGACGAATATTATATTTCGTTAGAAATCTAACGATAAATACGACGCCGAAGAATGACTAACGTTTCCTCATATGATGATAAATCCTATCATACTATTTATTATATTATTTTATTGGTCATCTAACTTCCACAGATACAACTTATCTTTAAACACATATGTATTCGTATGTACATATATGAAGAATAAAAAACAAAAAACAAAAAATAAGTAATTTAAACAATTATTTCTTCTTCAAACTAATCTGACCAAAGTAATAAAAAACAAATTCAATTTCAACATTTTATATACAATATTATAATTACTAATGAAAAATATATTATAAATAATATATAATAAAAAAAAAATAATAATAAAAAATACATAATAAAAATAATTAAAAAAAAATATTAATAATAAAAATAATACATATATATTTGTGTTTGTGTGAGATATACATCTCACAATGCAAATATGCAAATATATATAATAATACATATATATATAATATATATTATATATATTTACACAAAAAACCTTTCATTATTTTATATATTTTATATATTTATATATTTATATATTTATATATTATATATGTATTATATATATTTTATATACAATATTATAATTATTAAAGAAAAATATATTATAAATAATATATAATAAAAAAAAATAATAATAAAAAAATATATAATAAAAATAATATATATATATATTTACACAAAAAACATTTCATTATTATTTTATTTTCTTTATCGTTACTCTTCCTCTTTATTATTATTTAATTATTTAATTTACTTTTTTTATCATCTAATTTTTAATTCACTATTAATTTATTTAATTTCCTTTTTTTTTATTATCTAATTTTTAATTTACTTCATTTACTTCATTTACTTGATTTATTTCATAGTTTTCGTTACACATTCGATTTCTTTTTTATAATACATACTTGATAATAATCAATGAATGAATTAATGAATGATGAATGAATGGAAAAAACTATAAATAGATAAACGTACATTTTCATGAATGAAATTATTAACTAAACTAGAAATTACAAATTTCAACTTCTTTGAATATTTTTCTTATCGTCTAACTTTCAAACTGTTTCTTATTTAATTCTTCACTTGTCAGATTAAATTTTCTCTATCTTTTTTCTTTTTTTTTCTTTTTTTTTTCATTTATACATCACAAAAATATCAAACTATACGAATGAAGGGGGTTTGTAAGATACGGAAGAATAAAAGAAAAAAAAAATAAATAATAAAAATATAAAAATATAAAACTAGAACGTGTTGTTGTTTGTTGTTACAGGTCGAAAAAAGGAGCGGAAAATTTTTCACAATCTCACACAAACACACACACACACACACACACACATGGTTCGCGAAAGAAATAATTTTCCCTGAGAAAGAAAAACGAGGGCAAAAAGAAAAAAAAAGAGAAAAAAGAGAAAAAAATAGATAGAAAGAAACAGAAAAATCCGCAAGATTTTTGCACGAACGCGTTTCTCTCTCTCTTTATCTCTCTTTCTCTCTATTTTTCTCTCCCTGTTGAGAAAAGTCTGTCGTCTAATGGCAACCACCCCCATTTCTGTGTTTTTATCCATCCTTAATAATTTTTCTCTTTCTTTCTTTCTTTCTTTCTTTCTTTCTTTCTTTCTTTCTTTCCTGTTGCCATGTTGTTCACACAAACAAGCAACTTTCTTCGAGCGTACCATAATCTTTTGTATATGTGTATACACCACATGAATTTAAGTATAATATATGTATATATGTGTGTGTATGGGTGAATGTCTCTATGTCTGTAGTAATGAAAATTATGCTTCGTTGACGCGTGTCAAATTAATCAAAACATTCTTTTTTTTTTTTTTCTTTTTATTTTTCACACGCATTCTCGAGTTTTCGTTCAAGTTAGCAACATCCTTTTAATTAAATTTAATTTGTCTGCTTTTGGTTTTTTTTTTCTCTTTTCTTCTCTCTCTCTTTTATTTTTCTTTTTATTTTTTAAAACGGAGAAAATATTTATTTCTTTTTTTTTCTTTTCTTTTTTTTCTATTAATTGTTTTAATTTATTTTACGAAACAACATTTAACGTGGGACGACAGTGTGCTAAAATTAAAACACAAATCAAATGTTATTTTATTACAACGTAAAAATGGAAAACAAGTAGTTTTGAAAGAAATCCAATATTTACATATTTTTTTTTAAAAAACCGATCTAACGAATGAAACAATTTAAAAAAGAAAAAAAGAAAAAGAAATCTTTTCCTTTAGGCGAAAAAACTAGTATTCAGTCCTTCTGTTTATATTCTATTTTTTTAGAAAGGAAAACTCTATTCAGAGACTAAAAGAAAAGATTTAGGAGGGTTATAAAATCATTAAAAAAAACCTTAAGAATTATTGGGACCTACTGGTGCGATGAAAACCCTTTATGCAAGTGTCGGATCCTTCGGGTAGTTTCGGATTTCTATGGAAACACGTATGACACATAAGAAGAAAGAATACTCCGTTATTTTAAAAGAAGTTCCTTTATGCATGATCTTTCACTACGATCTTTACCTAAAAAACATAAGCTCCACCCATCGATTGACTATAGAGGGTGTACCCTTTTACTATTGGTCAAAAAGATTCATAGTTTTCTTCCCTCTCCAAAGGGGTGTAACTCATTTCTGATATAAATATGTGGAAAGAAGTAAGAAAGTGTGCTTTGTTAGTCTTTTAGTCTGTATCAGTCCTTAGGCCTTAGTACTCAGTCTGTATCTGTCCTTAGTCAGTCCTTAGTCAGTCTTTAGTGCTCAGTCTATATCTGTCCTAAATCTTCAGTCCTGAGTTAGTCCGTCTGTATCTGTCTGTCTGTGTATAATCTGTTATTCTCAACAAATTATTTAAATAAGTCAGTCGGTCTTATATTTGTAACTCTTTCGTATTCTGTATTTTTGTAACCACGCCACTTTGTGTAAACTTATGTAAATACAGCTCGACATCACATCATTATAATTTAATAAACAATTTACTAATCCTTTGTGCAAGTGTCGGGTCCTTCGGGTAGTTTCGGATTTCTATGGAAACACGTATGACACATAAGAAGAAACAATACTCCGTTATTTTAAACAAAGTTCCCTTATGGATGATCTTTCACTACGATCTTTACCTAAAAAACATAAGCTGTACCCATCGATTGACTATAGAGGGTGTACCCTTTTGCTATTGGTCAATAAGATTCATAGTTTTCTTCCCTCTCCAAAGGGGTGTAGCTCATTTCTGATATAAATATGTGGAAAGAAGTAAGAAAGTGTGCTTTGTTAGTTTTTTAGTCTGTATCTGTCCTTAGTCAGTCTTTAGTGCTCAGTCTGTATCTGTCTTAAGTCTTCAGTCCTGAGTTAGTCTGTCTGCATCTGTCTGTCTGTCTGTCTGTTTGTGTATTATCTGTTATTCTGCAAATCAGTCAGTTCTGCAAATCAGTCAGTCGGTCTTATATTCGCAACTCTTTCGTATTCTGTATTTTTGTAACCACGCCACTTTGTGTAAACTTATGTAAATACAGCTCGACATCACATCATTATAATTTAATAAACTATCACACCCATATTTCAGTTCATCATCAGTTCAGTTTATTATTAATATATTTCTCTCTGTCTTAACCCCCCCCCCCACATTCCTAAGTTTGTACATTTTTACATATTTTTCTTTCCATTTGGAGAAAACAATATGAAATGAAATTAAAATGAATCGAAGTAATGGTTAAAAAATGTGACATAAATAAAAAAAAAAAAAAAAATAAAAGACACCTTGAAAGAAAAAAAAAAAGAAAAAGAAAAAACAGTGAAAGAAAAAATTAACAACATAACAAGGATGAACTGTGAAAAAGTAAAAGTCGAAAGAAAGTAAGAAGATACCATCTTCTACTTTTTCTTTTTCTTTTTCTTTTTCTTTTTCTTTTTATTCTTCTTCTTCTTCTTCTTATTCTTCTTCTCGTTTTATTAGCATACTGGTTCAGAAAAACATTCCTACCTTGAAAATCTGCACAGGTATTTTTCTTCAAATTCATTCTTTATCTCTAACTGGTTTACCAAAACGCACGATTCTCATTCGTTCATTTATTATTTGTCAAATGTTTCTTATCGTATATATTCTAATCTTTTAATTCATTTTTTTTTTCTTACCCCCTTAATCGCTTAACAAAATTTCACGAAACGTATATATGTACTTTGGACCAATATTTACAACAAAGTATACTTTCATAAATTATCTTTACTGCAAAATGTGTGTATATATAATCTTAAATATATGATGAGCCAAAATATAAACTGAGATTATGGAATTCATCCAAAAACTCTGTCAAAACCTTTTGTCAAACTTAATCAAACTATTCATGCGTTATTTGTGTCTAAAGTATCTATGTAATATGCCTAATGTATTATTCAAAATTTAAAAAGAAATTTATTTTACAGTTCAGTAATTATTAGTACTCCTATACACACGTGTATATATACATATATATATAATAAAATAATAAAATAATAAATTAATATTATAATAAAATATAAATATAAAATAACATATAAAATATTTAAAATAATATATACAATATATATATATATATATATATATATATATATAAACACATTATTTTTAAAATTATTTATTATATATATTATTTTAAAAATTATTATATATATATATATTACTTTAAAAATTATTTATTTTATATATATTATTTTATAAATTGTATAAATATATATATTATTTTATACAATTTATAAAATAATATATACAATATAATATATATATATACATATATATATATGTAAGTATTTTTATATATATTATATATATATATGTAAGTAATTTTTATATATATTTTATAATTGTACTTTTAAATAAAATTATATCCTATAACAAAATAACAATAATAAAAAAAAAAATAACATACAACCCACCCATACATATAGAAAAAAATTACTAATAAAATATTATTAATAAACAAATTTCAACAAATTATTTTTCCACTACATACATGGATAAATAATCTTTATTTTTTTATTCTATATCAGTCTGCATTGATTAAAAGAATTCCAAAAGAAAATAATCATTTTTTTTTTTTGTTATAGTTTCTTCCAAGATTACACAAAAAATATGTGACCTCATCCTGGCAACATACCACATACTACTCTTCTTGGATCTAGTTTCAAAGTTATTCTAAGGAGTATCAATTAAGTGCTAACATATGCTTGCTTCGATGTCGACGTACTAAACACTACGTCTTGCACGACTGACTTTTCTAATCTATACATGAACTATACTTTACGAACTATATAGTATAAACGAACTCTATGTTCCTAGGTATAAACCTAAATTCCTATCTATTAAATATAAAGAAGAAAAAAGAAAAAAAAAGAAAAAAAAAACAGATGTGTGCAGATCACACATGGTAGAAGTGAAACCTTCAAAGAAAACCAAGCTTTGAGACGTGAATATATCGAAATAATTGAATTGTAATACAGTGCCATCTATTGAAAGAACCTTACACAGAACCTAGATAATCTCTAAATAAAAATCTTTTAATTAATAATAAAAAATAATAATAAAAAAACAAAACATCGCGATAAAAATTGTGCTATGTGCTAAGTTGGAAAAAAATCACGTGAAATAAAATAAATTTCATTAAGGTAAGTTGAATAATTTCGGAATTATTAATGGACAAACATATTGTAACACTGAATTTTTCTATACAGAATTTTATTAATTAATTAATTAATATATAGAATTAAATAAAAAATATAAAATTAAATATATAGAATTCAATTATATATTGAATTTTATTAATTAATTAATTATTTTTGTTTCATCGGTTTCACGTTCTTCCGTTTCACGATTTTCAAATCACCGTGATTCTAAAGAAGTTTTCACTTAAAAAAAAAAAATAAAAAAAGTAATAAAAGAAAATGTTGTTGCTATGTCAAATGTTGTACACTTGTCCTCGTTTTATTTATGTATGTTTATGAGAACAGGTGTCCTTCTCTTGAAGAAGAAGAAGAAGAAAGAAAGAAAGAAAAAAAAGAAAGAAAATTAGTCTGTAGAAAAATAATCAAAATCACAAGGTGTACGACGACGACAACAACGCTAGTCAACTCAACTAATGATCCGTATAACACTGTTATAATCGATAAATAGGCTAAGGCCTATTCGAAGATTATGTTCCAATGACTTTTTTTCTTCTCTCATACTATTACAAATCCTATGTACGTGTAAAAAGTAAATTCAAAAATTATTTAATTATAGAAAACATGTTGAAATACATTCAAATTCCATTTTGATCTAATTGATCTATATTTTATTTTATTTTATATTACTTTTCTTTATAAATTATTAATGAAGTTTAAATATAATAAAAATTCGAGATTTGTTTATCTTAATAAAATTTCTTTTATATTATGTGACAAATATAAAATATATAATACTTTGTAGAGATGATCTATATATATTGAAGAATTTTAATTACTATATATATATATATATATAAATATTAATATACATAAAAAAATATATATATATTTATATATATTTTTTATTATTATAATAAAATATATATATTTTATTTTATTTATATATATTTATTTTTATTTTATTTATATTTTATTTATTTATATATTTTATTTTATTTTATATATATATATATATAATACATATATATATTTTTTTATATAATATAATTTATTTATATATTATTTATTTGTATATAATTTAATTATTATTAATTTAATTTTTACTATTTTAAATTAATTATTTTATTCATTTTTAATTTAATTATTTTCAATTATATTTATATAATTTAATATTTAACGTTGAATACTTTTCGTTGTTACTTTAAAAATAATAATTGAATAAACCAAATTAGAATTGAAAATTTTGAGAATATGAATGAAATAGAAACTATAAGAAATAAAAATGATGCATAGTTAGATGAACGAATAAATAAATAAAAAATAAATCAAAATGATTATCAATTTCAACACAATATGAAGTCAATCAAAAAAATTGTACAAAATAAATAAATTAATGAATAAAAAGAAGTAAATAAAAAAAAAATGATTATCAATTTCAAGATAATATGAATTAGAAAATAAAAATGTTTCATATACAAAGTATTATTTTAACGTTAAAAAAATAAATAGAAATGTGATAGAGTAAATGGAATGGAATGGAATGAAATATTGCCAAAGGCTAATTGTAGCTCTATACGAACTGGCACATGATAAATACGAATTCTTTTTACAAAAGTATTCCTAAAAAGCAATGAAGCGTTTTACGAAAACACATACTCCAGGTCTCGTGTAGCATTATCGTCGAAAGATCAAAGTGAAACTGACCGCTTCGGGGCACACGTGTGCTGCACACGTTTCAAAACATATATATATATATTTTTCTATAAAATAATACACAAATGTTATCGAAAGAATTTCTGGGTAGTCACATATGCAATGTTACGTTACACTCCAATTTTCTCTTTCATATATATTTTTAGTCATTAAAATTCTTCAATATATATATATATATATATATATTTTGTTATGTTATTTACAATAATATACGATCAACTATATATGCTTTTTATTATTTTTATACTCGATACATATGAGAATGGGGGTTGAAATTTTGATGTTTACAAACTTCAAAACTTTTCAATTCACCCTGTAATATTATTCAATAAAATAAAATAAAATAAAATACAATAAAAGAAAATAAAAAACAATAAAATAAAATAAACTAAAATAAAATAAATTACAATACAATAAAGTAAAATAAACTGAAATAAAATAAAATAAATTAAAATAAAATAAATTACAATACAATACAATAAAATAAACTAAAATAAACTAAAATAAAATAAAATAAATTACAATACAATAAAATAAAATAAATTACAATACAATAAAATAAAATAAATTACAATACAATANAATAAAATAAAATAAATTACAATACAATAAAATAAAATAAATTACAATACAATAAAATAAAATAAATTACAATACAATACAATAAAATAAAATAAAATAAATATTATTATACATATAAAACGTAACAAAATATATATACACAAATATATATATATACGAAAATACACGGTTACCATTGAAAAATGTGAGTTAAAGTTTGGATGCTTACAAACTTCAAAACTTTTCAATCCATCCTGTAATACTATTCAATAAAAAATGAAATAAATATTATTATGCATATAAAATTGTTTTGAATGAAAGAAGACAACTTTTGGGACGATCATTCTTCATTCATTTCAATACGTTTTTAATTTTGTTTTTTTTTTTACGATGCGTGATATATATACACACAAATACACGATTAACATTGAGAAAATGATAAGTTAAGCAAATTGATTTTAGATAGAGTAAAATACAATTTATAACGATCAATCGATTACACTTAAAAAAAAGAAAAGAAAACATTTTTATCTATCGATGACCCAACTCTTTAATCCTAATCCAAATCCTATTTACTGTGAAAATCTAATAACACACACAAAAGTTACTATGCAAACGTATCGTTGAAGATCTTTTTTTACGCGCGATAGAAAAAGTTTTCAAAAAACTAAACAACGTGTTTTCGAAAAAGACAAAAAAAAAAAAGAAACAGTCTTATTCGACTAGAAATCCAAAACAAAATTAAAAACGATGAAAACTATTTTTAAAAAATATTATATCTTTGTCCTCGAGCAATCTTTTCAACTCATGTTTTTTTTTTTGTTTTTTTTTTATCAATGAACGATGTATTACAAAACAATGTTTATGCATTAAATGTAAAAAGTAACCAAAAATATTGAAAGAAAATGAATGAATTTAATGAAACAATAACCTAGTGTGTTTTAACACGCGTTAGATTTCCATCGAAGAAACGATCGCCAGATGTTATTAACCGGTTCCTTTTTTACCTTTTACAATCCACAATTTTCTCTTCTTGTCTCTCTCACTCTCCCTTGTATCTCAGAAGAAAGGAAAAAGAGGAGGATGGAGAAAGATCGAGACCGACGACGCTTCAGCTTTTAATCGATATTAAATCGACGCACATAACTACGTACACTTATAAATGACTAATGTTTATAAAAAAAATAATAAAATAATATATAAAATGAAAAAGATCGTAACGAAAGTATACAATCGGAGAGTTTGATTTCATTCAAAACTGTCAACAATGAAGTAAACGACGCGACGTCGCGGCAATGACTGACGCTGCCGGCTGACGGGGTCTCCGTGCTGGAAGAAGTCGAACCGAAACAATCCGAAAGAATCCGAGTCAAACCGAACGAGTCATACGTACGAGATCGACCGCGTGCACACCGACCAACCCATTTTTCGAATTTTAATCATTTGCTTTATCCTCTCCCACCTTTTTTTTTTATAGAAATTATGTCCTCACACCCATGATTCATCTCTTTTTGTTTTTTTTTTGTTAATTATAATCAATTTTATACGAGAATTAAAACAAACGATTAGATTTACTTTTTGTTATATTACTGTTGTGAACGAATCAATTGGATTTTTTATTTTAAATTTCGCGCTGTTTTTTTATAATTTATCATGTGATGTATATATAATTTGAAAAGAATGACATTGATTTTACTGATTTTTACTTATTATTATATTTTTATTTTTACTATAAATAATCGAATACGATCTCGTGTAATCTTTCCATTTTTTAACTAAATACGGCACTGTGTTTTGACGTCGATAATATCAATGTTCGTTGTTATCGACACTATCGTTTCCCGCTCAATTGGTAAAGTCAAAAATCGTGAATAGAAAATTTTCTAGGATTTTTCTTATCGCTCACTTTTACAAATAATATGATAACATGTAACGTATGTATATAATCAATTTGACTCATTCATAAATACGATGTGACGTAAATGTATCAGTGAAATACATCGGCTGGAAATTTCGAGAATTAAAATATTGTTTTCTAACTAATATACGCATTTCGATAACCAATACTTGCTTGCGTCAATGGTATTAAATAATACGGCATATGATATTAAATAACTCGCCTATAGTTGATAGTTATGATCACGTAACGAAAAATCTTTATATTACTAACTACTATATTTATATTTCCGTCTAAAATAACGTTATGACTCAAACAAAAATAAATTTCAATTTTACATAACGTTATTTAATATATACAAGTTTTATTTTATGTTTTTCTTTTTTAAAACTCCTATTATATTTTGATCAAATGAAATGTAATTTCAAATAGCACGAATTATTGAAAAATTCTAAGCCCACAGAGATTAAAGCTTTTACATTAATAATAATAATTGTTATTATTATAATGATATCGAACGTAATTTTGGACTATATCGTTAATTTAAAAAAAACTGCAAGAAGAAGAAGAAGAAGAAGAAAAAAAAGAAAAAGGAAAGAAAACAAGAAACATATAAACGATATTTTCTTTGTCAAAGAATGTGAGTCACCAATAAGTATCGTCTTATCTTTCGCATTTTATTTCAATTTCCATTTGGTCTGTCATATCCAACGTATTTGTTTTTCCGGGGACTTACCTCGCTAACACTTCTTGTAATATATTAACCGCATCTAATTTGCATTTTACACTAAGTCGCATTCGTTGCAACATACTTTGAAAAACAAAATGTAAAAAAAAAAATGGTGGAAAAAATTGCATAGACTCCGGATATATGCATCTTTCTCGTTAATCGTCAAAGATTAAAGTGTTTCATACGAATAAAATAAAAAACAAGGACAGGAAAACAAAACAAAATAATAATAATAAAAAAAAAAACAATAAACCTGCTATTCTCATTTACGAGATCAATATGGAAATCGAAAATGAATTTAACGAATGTATATTCTGTCTCACGTCTGACAGAAAATACAAAGCCTGCTAGACGACAGTTTACCCTCGTGTTATTGCATACCCTTCCCAATAAAACGTTGAGTCGTCGAACTCGACCACCCTCATCCCTTCAGACTCGAGAGAACAAGAAGTCGTCTCGATGTACGAAGGGTGCCATGATCTTTTGCTCTATTCAAAGCTTTCAGACTAAAATATCTTCTCTTCCTCTCTTTCTCTCTCTCTCTCTCTCTTTTTCTCTCTGTATTTCAACGAACCCTTCATTTATTATACAAATCCAACTACATATACAATTTATCATTTGATTTTTATTAATTTACAATTTCATTTTCCCAATAGGATTTATTTCTAAAATTTATTATTAATATTTACAAATCACCCCCTGGAAAAACAAAATTCGTTCAATTTCGATATAAGGAAAATTCTTTTTGTTTTTTTTATACAGAAATAAAGGAAATAAAAAATTATTTAAACGGAAGCTTTTATTTTCCCAATAAAATTAATTTTTTAAAATTTATTATTAATATTTGATTTTTATTTTATTTAGTGTATTAATATTTATATTATATTTATAATATTATAGTATTAATATTTAGTATTTATATTTATAAATAAGTATAATATTTATTTAGTATTAATATTTAGTATTTATATTTATAAATAAGCATAATATTTATTTAATATTAATATTTAGTATTAATATTTATATTAATATTTAGAAACAAAATTTGTTCAATTTTGATATAACGAAAGTTTTTTTTGTTTTTTTTTATACAAAAATAAAGGAAATGAGAAATTATTTAAACGAAAGCACGAAAATCATACGCACACAATTTTGATATTATATCAAATATTTCTAATAAAAATGACAAGAAAATGTGTTGATTATTAATTAAAAAAATAATTGTTTTAAAAAATACGTTTTTAAATCAATCATCAAAAACTATTATCGTAAACGTTAATGCAAATCGATACTTGATAGCAAAAAAAAAACAAGAGAGAGAGAGAAAGTAAGTGACTTTACAAATGGTTAGTATTCTTATTATTTAGAATGACGTCTCTATGTCTGAAATTTAAGTATAAGTACACACATACATACATACATACATACATACCTACATAAATACACGTTATACTTATAGATAAATATTTGAATAGCTAACGAAGAGATTCCAAAGCGTTTAAAATCTATGACGTAGACGAATTTCGTGACGTAATTTGCTGATAGAATGAAAACTACTTCTCTTACGTCATTCTACTCGTAACGATTCACCTTTTAAACAAAACCAACTAACTTTCAAGATAAAACAATTCAAGGGTAAAAGACCAACGTGTGCGATAACAGGTTTAAGATAAATATAACGTTGCATGTATACATATGTAATTGAACTTTTGTCGTATATAACTGAAAATGATTCACCAAATTTCAACGAAGGTAAAGAAATACAAAATAAAAAGACAAAAACTGCTTTAACAAATAATAATAATAATAATAATAATAATAATAATAATAATAATAATAATAATAATAAAAGTTTAGATTGAGCACCCCTGTGAAAAGGTTTACGGTAAGACCAGGACATTTTTGAAACCGCAAAGTGCGCGTGCGGATAATTATGTCTTGGCTTACATTAATCGTAGTTAGGGTCCTTCTTTGCTTTCGCATGAATCCTCTAGCAAATATATATACATATATATATAGGATACACGTTTCTATATCTGGACCCTCTCTGTCTGTGATCCAGCACTGTGTCTCGGTTGGACTATGATAAAATTTTAGCCTTAGGCAACGTACTAGAGTTCATTGACCTAATCGTTGATCTTCTGTAGTATACTGCTTCGAACGTTTTATATTATTCATCCGGTTATAACCCGTCTGCTAACTCAAATCGCCTTTCTAACCTATTCTCTCTGCATATCTTCAAATAAATCTTGCCATAATAAAACAACAACCAACTCTCCCCATACACTGCCACCTTATTCTGAACCCTCCCACTTCACCCCTTGTTAAGGTTAGTCGTTGAAATACGTATTTTGAAGAGATAACACACGAGACGAATGAATTTGCTAGACCAACGATTAATTTAAACGATAACAAACGATTGCAAACATCAAAAATCAACCGCAAGACAAACCCCATAGACTTAAAACCCGTAACTGCCATAATGTCAACGACCGAGAGAAGAAGAAGAAGAAGAAGAAGAAGAAGAAGAAAAAGAACAACTAAAAGATATTTTGTGGAAAGTAAATTATTCTCACAAGGACGACGAGAATAGAAGGGAAAATGAAGATTAGATTCTTTAGTGTCAGACCCCTTACGTGCCTTTTCTCCCCAATGCTCTTCTTACTTTGCTTGCTTGGGAACATTTTCTCCACTTTCTCGCGAGAATAAACAAGTTATACCTAGTAGTAAAGCTCTCCTACGAAATGCATAATGTTCTTTTTGTTTTTTTCTTTTCTTTTATTTTTTCTTTTACAAACAGTGATTCTCATATTTTAAACATACTTTAAACTCACTTTCTCAGAAATAATAACATCCCATGGGCAAAGGGTTTTAATATGCACTCAATCCTAACTCCAATATTTTGTAGGAAAAACAAATTGGTTTTATTTATTGTAAACTTTATGTTTTAAATATTAAAATTAATTAATATATTAATAAATTGTAAACTTTATGTTTTAAATATTAAAATTAATTAATTTATTAATAAATTATAAAATTTATTTTTAAATATTAAATTATATTCTGATATATATTAAATATTATATAAAATATTAAATTATATTATTTTATATATATTAAATATTATATTATTATATATATAAAATATTATATAAAATATTAA
>NW_015148975.1:2314591-2330437 GCF_001465965.1 Polistes dominula | reverse complement strand
GACGAGATCCGACGCGCCTCGTTAGACTTGACACGTATTACTTTGCATTCTCATAAACGCTTTACCCCGGCCTACCTTTCCCAATAAACACGATTTTCTTATATTACTTTTAATTAAATAAATAATTAGAATTATAAATAACTAATAATTTATCATATTTATAATTAATATAAAATGTAAGAACCCGAGTATGTTTTGAATTGTTCCAATTTGTTGAAAATAAAAATATTGCAGCTACCTTTCCCAATAAATGCAATTTTCTTATATTACTTCCAATTAAATAAATAATTAAAATTATGAACAATAAATAATTTATCATTTTAAATAATTAATATAAAATGTAAGAGTCCGAACATGGTTTGAATTATTCCAAATTGTTGAAAATAAAAATATTGCAGCTACCTTTCCCAATAAATGCAATTTTCTTATATTACTTCCAATTAAATAAATAATTAGAATTATAAATAACTAATAATTTATCATATTTATAATTAATATAAAATGTAAGAACCCGAGCATGTTTTGAATTTTTCCAAATTGTTGAAAATAAAAATATTGCAGCTACCTTTCCCAATAAATGCAATTTTCTTATATTACTTCCAATTAAATAAATAATGAAAATTACAAATAATAAATAATGTATCATTTTAATAATTAATATGAATTATAAAAGCCCGAATTTGAAATTGTTCCAAATTGTTGTAAATAAAAATATTCAAGTTACGTTTAAAAAATATATATGTTGTGTATGTGCATGTGTGTCCTTTTAAATGGAATAATATTTTTTCATTCGTTCATACGAAAATACTACTAATGCATTCCAAGTGTCCTTAAATGTTTGCTTAGCCTTGAGATTACTATACTATGTGCCTAACATAAAATATAAACAACATACATACTCGGTGAGTTTCAATTGACTACCAAGTAACTTACAAATAGTACTACTATTTGCATTCACTTTCATTTCAATGCGAAGATAAGTTTTACGTAAATCGATATCCATGGATCCCATGAATCTATATATATAAATAAACTAACGAGAGTAATATTACAAGACTGAAAGTAGTATTATAAGATCAAACTTATAATTACGAACATTACGTTACATATTTATATATGTACATAAATTATAGGGGAAAAAAAAAAGAAATCTTATACTTCCGTTGCAAGATTCTATAGACCACGAAAGAACTTGTTAAAAAAAAAAAAAAAGAAAAAACAAAGAATAGAAAAAAGAGTGTTCGATAAAATTAACGAGCATATAAATATAGTCAAATCGTGTCATAATATTTTAACTTACAACCTTAATTCGGAAGGTTTCATTGACTCGTGTTGATGTCGTTGAACGCGCACGACCCTCCCAAATTCAGACTGTGACTGGAATAGTAAAATAAAAAAGAAAAAAAAAGAAGAAGAAGAATCGATTGGTAACATAAAAATTCAAAAGACCATCCAATGAAATGTGAATTAACGTTTACACGTATATATGGTTTTATACGATTCTACTATAAATTGAAATAAATGTTTAACTGAAAGAAGAAACATCAAGTTACTCGTTTGATCACAAATTATGAACTCGTCGTTCTATGAATCTACAAATATTTGCGATCAAAATAAATATGCTTGTAAGAAGTATACACGCATGTGTTTGCATACGAGTGTGTATATATATACACGAATGAAGTATGATTATACGTGTGTTCGTATATTAATTATAAAAAATATCAATGTTCAAAATAACAAATTGAATTCGATGAATGATTCGAGAAACTCACGTGACTTTAACCACGTGCCACGTTGTTACGTAGAATTTTATTCCATAGATAAACCAGGGTTTCTCAAATTGTGGATCGTAAGTTCCCCATATGGGGTTTAATATAATTGAATATAAGATAAATTTAAACAAAATGAACAAATTCCAGAACGCAGAGAACGATGACATAAAGAAAAAAAATTCATTCAAAACCAGTTTTGTAATATTACAAATGTATAATATGTGTCTATGAGTTTAGAATAGTAAAAGAGAATTGTCTCTCACAGTAATAGTTGCGAAAATATTTGTTCATGCAAAGAGGGACATTGAGTGGAAAATTTTGTGAAATCCTGGGTGTAAAATTATACGTTGACAAATGTTATTGCAAATATAAATCGTTGTAAGTGTTTGTTTGAAATTCTTCATTATTCTAATACACGAATACAAATGTATATATAAATAAATATATTTCTTAATGAAGAACTGCAATGTAAATTATTATGATAATTAATGTAAAATTTATCAAACTTCTTGAATACGAAAAATAACATTATCAACGTATACAAAATTTGCCAGCATTGAAATGATTTTACTTTCACGAAAGGGTCATAAGAAGGAAGGACGCAACATCGTTAACGTTTCGCTTTTAGGTGAAAGCGCCTGCTCGAGTATATACGTCATACAATCTCGTATAAAGACATACCGGAAGAGAAATAACGATTCAAATTGAATTCGAATTTCCCGCGAAAATAATAATCCTCACATTTTGTGATTCTTGCTCTTCCAAATTAAACAAAAAAAACAAAACTTTTAATTAAATTAACCAAAAAAAAAAGAAATTAATAATAATAATAATAATAATAATAATAATATCGAAAAACAAATAGTATCACGTGTTGAGAAATTCTTCAATTTCAAACATCCCAACGATTGTTAACAATAATAATAATAATAATAATAATAATAATAATAATAATAAAAGATAACGATCTAGAGATGACCTACGATGTTTCATCGGGGATCTATTTATGTATAGAAATTCGTAATTAGACGTTTGATCAGGTGCATTGAAAAGTATACATATATATGCAGCAATCCGAACACGATAACGAATAATAACGCTTCGGTGTGTCTCATGGCTGTGGAGTATAACAAAACGAGACGATGAAAACGGAAACGATAGAGAACCGTCTGAGTGTACGCACGCGAGCGTGCGAGAGGAGAACGACCATATGAGTATATGTGTGTGTTCGTGCATGCGTGCGTACCCATGTATATGATGTGCGTGTAAAAAGGAAAGAAAGAGAAAGATATAGAAAAAAAAAAAAAAAAATAAGAAAAAAACCGAGTATAAAATAGGTTGTTTTAAAATCTAAAGAGAAAAAGAGAAAGGTATGATAATTACCAAGGAGTCGTCCCCATTGTCAGCGCTCATAGCCTGTCGCTAGCGCGAGGGAATCCTAACTCCTCCTGGTCTTCTTCGTGGTTTTCGTCTTTGCTGTTGTTTTTTATCCTCTTCCTCGGCGCACTTCCGAATAAACTTAAACAATGCTATACGTGATCTCGTCATTCTGCGAATACGGCAATATTTTGGAAAAATGCGGGAACGATCGCGTACCCTACGATGCCAAACACCAACGAGGACAATCTATCCAACTGCGCCTCGCACCTGTCATTTGGCATGGCAATAAAAGAGAATCTCTCTCTCTCTTTTTCCCTCTCTCTCTCTCTCTGTTTCTATTCTTTCGTAGTCCTATCCCTTCACGATGCACGCCAGAAAGGAGAGGAAAATAGATTTTTGTATAAGAAAGAAAAAGAAAGAAAACTAAGTAAAGGTAAATGATGCCGAATGAGAGGAAAGGAGAGGAAAGAAAGAGAAGAAACAGAGAGGACACTGACACACGAAACGTCAACGGCACTTGGGCTTACACGCCGTCGCTACACTATATAACACACTATATATTGCAATATACCACTCTCTTCTCACACTCTTCAAATTTCCCGTAAAAACCACCATACAACCAAAACCTTCGGAATATTATTATATACAGTGATATTTCTCAGCGTGTTGTTATTCGCCAACGTTTTCTTATTCATTCACACGCTGTTTAAATTCTATTCCCGTTTCTAACGAAATACGAAGAGACAAACACAAATAATAAACGAATTTAACTAAAAAACGTAAATAGGAAGCTCCTTGCTGGCTCACGGACAAACGCCAACTTCCAGACGTTCATTGGCGACACGAGAAACACACCACCACTACCGGGCTAGTACTCACCTCCACCTCCTCCTCCTCCCCTTCCCCATCCCCATCCCCATTCCCTTTACTATCCGTCCCTACCTCTATTCCTCTTCCTTTTACAATCCACTCCTCACAGTTAACGTAGTAGTACGTTATGGCTACTGGAAAGAGCCATGGTATTATTCTAGCCCCCACCTCATCCCTCTTCTACCACTACCCATTCTCTTTCCCCACTCTTTTATTTCCCTTCGAACAAATACCTCTAATTCCTAAATATGTTCACCTTTCGTTTAATTACATTAAGCAAACTATTATGTTTATTCCACGGATGCAAATGTAAACTAATGAAATTAACTATTACGTCGACTTTTATCAAAATAATCGGGAATAAAAAACTGCAACATTACAAACTCTCTAATGTTCCCGCTGCGACGCCATTTTCTACTTGTTGTTGCGCGCGCAGCTTAGCTATTACAACGGCGGCATATTTAAAAATAGCTATTACTTCTTTTTCTATTATTTGTTAAAAAACGTTATAAAAAAGTAATGATTAAAAATGTTATACCTTTTTTTAGTATCTGCATATCGATTATTTCTTTCATCACTTCCTATTTGGCTGGCAAATCCTCTTTGGAATTTTATTCGAAAGACAAATAGAGACAAAGGACAGACAAAAAGAATGAATACTAAATAAAAAGAACAAAATGTTCGTGATGACGATGATGACGGTGACGATGACGATGATAATGATAATAATGAAACTGACATTACATGCTTAATGTGTGTATATGCGTGTATGTCTGTGCTGTTATTGCAAAAGGTTAAAAGGGAAACGAAGGTAGAACAATCGAATAGAAATGCGGTTTTGAGTTATGCGTGTTCCGATTGTTCCTAAACAAAAAAACTTGGCGATAAATTTGATCATTGTCATTATCATTGATTTCAAACGGAACAATCGATGATTATTATTACATCGAATCGGTCGTTCTCGTTAGATTATAACGATTTTGTTTTTATTGTTCTTTTTTAAATAACGTTTAGATAAAGCGTTACACATGCATTTTGACGATGATATATGATAATTATGTCAATGAAGGGAGAAATAGAAATAGAAATAGAAAGAGAAAGAGAAAGAGAAAGAGAGATAGATAGATAGATAGATAGATAAAGAGAAATAGAAAGATAAAGAAGAACACGAGGAATGGGTAATGATACAGAGACGCGTACACAAAAGACAATACACGTTAGACGAGAGACGAGAGACTTTTTCACAACATTTAATAAAACGCTATCATCTATGTATGCCTTTTTTTTACTCAAATAATCTAAAAGTTACTTACATACGTGCTTAAATGTATTATTTATATGCCATTAGGAAGTGTCACATCCCACATAACGCGTATTTAAACGACGTTTCTTGCTCCTTCTTCTTAAAGAGACACGTCTTTATTTCTTTTTCTTTTTTATTTATTTATTTATTTTTTTTTTCTTTTTTGTATTTTTATAATGACGGACCTTTTCCTTTTCCTTATTTGTTTATTTATTTATTTATTTATTTATTTTTATTTTTTTTTTTTATTTTTGTAAAACGCTCGTCCAAAATACACGAATTATATTAATCGTTTAGGCACCGATCAATGAGAATAAAAATAAATAACAAGGGTAGGATTAAAGGAACAATTTTCTTTGTAGAAGGAGAGTTTTGGGAGTTGACACGTCCACGCAATAAGTATGTATAAATTTAATTACTAATCCTCATTTATATATATATATAAATCTATATATATATATATATATATATATATATAGAATTATTTGAATTATGGGTATTAGCGATCAACGTCCCGGGATGTTGAAAAGGTCTGTGTCGGAAAATCTACCTGGGTGTGTTTTAAGAATACGTGTTGACATCTGCCGCAAAAAAAAATAAGAAAAAGAGAAAATATATATATATGGAAAAGAAAAAAATTAATAAATAAATGTACATCTACGTATAGAACGAATTTCATTAATTTTTTGTTTTCTTTTTAAATCAAATCGTTTAATTTGTCGGAGACTATTATCATTTTATTCTAAGGCCTTCAATCTCCGAGACTTTCTTCTTTCAAATATGTATGTATGTAGTATACGTACGTAAACGCAAGAAAAAAAACAAACAAACATAAAAAAAAAGGAGAAAGAGAAAGAGAGAGAAAATTACTATTTCAAAATAACAATTAAAAAAAAAAAAAAAAAAAAAAAAAGAAACCTTCGATCAAAAGTTACGCTTATAAACTTTTAAAATGACATTTTTGCGCGCGCGTCAGTTATACATCAGCACCATGAAACTCTTCTTTCTTTTTTATTACTTACTCTTCTTCTTCATATTTTTTTTTTTGGGCGTTATTACAAATGGCCGTAGTATTTTGTTTCTTATAATTTTTGTTTTGTTTTGTTTTGTTTTCTTTTTTCGACGTTTGTG
The DNA here is from genome assembly GCF_001465965.1 of Polistes dominula. Next base: position 2,323,978 of record NW_015148975.1, on the reverse strand, counting down.
CTTACTTTTTCGTTTAATAAACGTGGACACTGTACAAGAGTTATGATCTAAATATATCTTCTTATTATCGAAGAATAGGTGTAAATCGACGATCGAAAAGACCATTTTTCAAATGCGATCTCTCGATCACGCATATAAAAGTTCCGCGATATATCTCTTATAATCTATGACCATTGGGTTGTGTGCAAAATTGCATCATACGCACGAGTATCACAATCGCTCATCATGTTTGATCGCGTCGTATTTTTGTGTCTAACCGTGGGGAGGATGCGCGTAATAATCTTTTTTTTTTCTTCTTTTTCTTCTTTTTTTTTGGTTTCTTTTTGCTTAATTTGTTTTTTCATTTCATTCACATTTTATAAATTTGTAAAATCAAATTTTACGATTACTTTTTATTATTTAATTTATGTTTTCATTTTGTTGTATGACTTTTATATAGTTCGTTCGTTCTAGAAATAGAATCAACGGATAAACTAAAAGATAAAAATAAAAAACAAAAAAAAATAAATATTTATATGTAAATTGTTTTTGTTTTTCTTATATAATCCAAAGTATCCCTTTTAAAAAGAGACATACGGTTCGCTCTGAGCTACGTTTTACAAGTATTTATATCGCTAGTTAATTATAAACCGCATTTCTATGCTGATCCCATGTTGTTTTTATTTGGTCACAACCACGTTAATTACCTACTCTAACTTCGGTAACATAACCGCCATTTTCTTTTTCTTTTATTTCATTTTTCTTTTCCTTTTTTTTTCTCATTCTGTTCTTTTTGTTTATTTATTTTTTCTTCTTTCTTTTTTTTTATATATGTATATATATATATAAGATTTTATTTCAATTGTTCTGCATCAAACGAGTATCCATTCTCCAAAAAAAAAAAGATTTTCGACGGAGACCTTCTTCTTATTGAAATAATCCTTCGGCGAAATATCAGGCGAGGCCCCAGATTCTCTTGGCATTGCTTCGATATAATATTTCTTCCAATGTATCTAACATCATCGTCAACATTTTCTCAACTTCGAAGAAATACTCCAGGGGATTTCGATATAAACTATTCAAGAAGGACGTTCCAAGATTTCCATCCCGGGCGGACGCATATGTAGCCGCAATATTTTTTCTAACGATATCCATGGGACTCATCGTTCATCGTCAGTGATTCTTCACGAAAGAAAAAGATCATTCTTTCGAAAAATCACGAACAACAATAAAATCGGATTTATCTAATCGCACAGTGTAGAAGTAACGGAACTATCACAGTTCCAATATTCTTTTTTTTCTTTCTCTATTAAGAAAGTTTTTTCTTTGCTTTAATCGAAACTCATCGACGGATTATCAAACACTCTTGAGAATATATATACATATATATACATATATATATGGATATATATGTCACCAAGATGCAATTATTGCAACACAGGAGACGTGTTTTGTCATGCTTAAATCACCATTAGACGACAACCACCAAACACTCGTCATATTAACGTAAATGAATAGATCTTAAGCGGACACAGTTTCCACCATAGATTTTTTAATGATTTCTCCAAAATTCTCGTCACATTCTTCCGTACTTTGCGATTGTTGCTCATCCGTCGTTTGATTCTTTTCTCCTTCCTTATTTCCATTTCCATGATAAGTACCATGCGCTTGCGGCTCTATTTCGCCGTAATACGAGTACCTACCGGATAGCAATTCCGAGAACGGTTCTAGCTTACCTATCTGTTGAACTCCACCGTTCATAGGCTGAACGGAATTCAAATTTGTATATTGCGATCCGGTCGATTCGTCTTGCGCGAAGTTTGCTTCGTAATTGGAAGAAGAATGTTGTCCAGGATGTACCTGACAACTATCCTGCACAGATGTACCATCTTGACCATAGACCGCGTAATGCGAGAAACCTGGGCTTCCCGACACCGGTTGAAATTGCGACTGAAATTGCACCCTAGACGTAGAAGGAAGATTTGTATAAGCCTGATAATCCTGATAAGCTGTCTGTTGAAAATTCATATTTGCACCTGCTGTTTGGCCCGAAAACGTTTGAAAAGTTTGATTAAATTCGGGATGCAATTTTCTTTGGCCACCTTGCGTACCATCAACCGTATCTTCGTTAGGATAACAATCGTCTCTTATAGCATAAAGATCTAAACTATCTTCTCGCGTACCAGATACTTCTGTTTGACAATTCGTACTACCGTTCCCGGTATCATGATTTTCATAATGTAACGTTGTGAAACCACCACTAGTTATACACGCTTCCGTATTTGAATTGTCTATTAGAGAACCCAAATTGATGTCTCGCAATGGTCCGCTTTTGTTAGTCTGATTGTCGGTGCCCTCTTGATCTGTTCCTTCTTCGTCGCGTTGCTTCTTCTCTAATTCGAGCCGCATCAATGTGTGTATGAAATGTGTCCGCACTCTTACCGGATTAAATTCTATTCTACCGGAGCTGTTGGCACAACCGTCCCGGGTACAACCGCAAGGAAAACCGGCACGATCGACCTAAACACAAATACACGCACATAAAGACGAATTCCAAAAATATACAAAAAAAAAGTTTATTATTGCTAAGATTGTCCATCCATCTACAGTGGACATAAAGACCCCCATTTTCCTTGATCAAATTTATTCACAAAGCCCATATAAATGTACCTGGCACTTGACGTTCGCTCTGCTACAAGGACAACTTTCCGGATCGCAGTATCCCTTGCATCCGCAGCCACAGTGTTCTCGACTTGCACGGATGTCTCGACATTCGTCCTTCTCAACGGCATCTATCCTACGTACACCGGCTGCACGAAGAAGCGCTCGTCTTTGCCACGTTGGTACAGGCTGTAGAAAATAATAACTATCGATATCGAGTTCTTCATTGTCACTAGGTTCTTCGTCTGTATCATCGCTCGGATCTTCCGAACTAGAAGCAGCCTCTGTAGTACAATTAGCTGCACGTTCGGAACGTAGTTGCGCCAATCTAGCCCTATGCAGTCTCCTTTGCTCAGCCGCATGCTCCGAAAGAGAAAACCTTTCCGCGTGCGTGTGCGTTGCACTCATGCCTAGAGTACTACCGCCCTAAAAACAAATCGTATTTTATGATTTACAATTCACACGTTCCGTATCGAATTGATTTCCTGTGTGACGTGGCGCATAGATTGTACATACGCCCAACATATAAATAACAAATATTTCAAAGTGGGGCGTATGCCCCATACTAAGCGACAAGGAATGTATTAAACACGTTGACTGTCACGATGGTCAAAAGCCGTGACCAACAACGCTTGTATTTTCAGTAGAATCTTACGAGTCATCATCCATGACCAGTATTACTATATTATTTCATTTCTTATTTTAGAATTGTGACCCCTACTGCGAAGGAACATATAAAACTATCGTGACTGTCAACGAACGAAATAAAAGAATGATCCTTACTTGTGAAGGAACACAAGTGAAACCTTGCGCTCGAGGAAAGTAGTAAACGGTGACGGCATCAAAATGAATATTTCGTTTCTTTTTGATAGGCTCCTCGGTAGTATTGCTTCTTTTAGGACTTGGTTCACTTTCTTCCATACAGTCGGTCAGTCTGCGTTTGAGATTGCTTTTCGAAGGGCTTCGAAAGGTCGTTAATGTCGTTTGCGATACCCCAGAGACACTCGTGTCCGGTACAAAAGCCTCCTCCAATTGATTAACAGCTAAAGAGAGGAGAATGATAAAATAGTTAGTAAACGTCGCGTTAATTGATTCGATGCAAGACTTATCGATACTCTTTTCTCCCATTCTGCCGGATGGCAAGGTATAGCGCAGCTCGGTGCTGGTTGATATTACACACGATTTGATAGGTACAAAATGAGAGAGTAAATGCTGATCCTTCTTAAGTTGGAGCTTGAAAGATATTGTGATTATCGTCAGGCGAAATGATACGATCTCCTTTTAAGGTCATGCATTTATTTCGTAAAAAAGATCACCATGAAACTATTGATTTGACAAAAGTGGAAACGATCGATTCTAGTAAATATCGTATATAGATAACTGTTAAATGGATCGATCGTGTTGAATAAGACGACAACGATGACGACAACGATAACGACAACGACCTTGTCGATCGACCGAGATAAGCGGATTTCGCGAACTGATAAGATAAAATCGAAAAGTGTATTTGCTCGTGTCGAGCAAGATAGAAATATTAGAAACAGAACAAGACAACTTTTCCTCACCTTTTTCCTTGTCGGATAGAATATCATCTGGTATTCTGTCGAGAAAAGAAGTCTCAGAATCGCTTTCTGGAGCCGGGGCTGGTCCAGGATCTCCAGGTATTTCGCTTCCAAGGCCAGAGTCGCTACCATCGGATCTAACTTCGTCTCTTGCACCAGTCGTCAATGCCAAACTCTCCGCGGAATCCTCGGTAAATGGTTCTGGCTTTTCTGGTTCAAGTCTGGTTATTATCTCGGAAGCTATCTCGTCGCAACAGAGGTTCTCATTTTCCGGACAATTGGTTGCATCGGTGATATCTTCTCTCGTCGACATTGACGATGGCAACTCGGAACTGTCTGATCCAGTCTCAGTTTCTGTTTCGGTATCGATCGCTTCTTGGATATCGGTATTAGCTTCCAGTGTTTCCCCGGGTGAGCCTGGTGTCGCTGTCTCGGACGAATCCAAATCAGACGAGTCGAGATTTCGCAGACGATCATCTTCGTTTGACAAAGATGAAGACGACGAAGACGCTACCACTACTATCTCTATCTCTTTTTCAATTTTCTTGATAACCACTGGTACACCACAAGAAATCGTGTCTTTACCAGATATCTGTACCACGCTACCTCTCCTCGTAATATTTTTTTCAATTCGTAATTCTTCCTTTTCACCAAGCTCCTCAACGACAGTTTTTGTTTTACTTCTCATAGAGTAATGATTAACTTCGTTAGATGACGATTCATCTATCTCCAATGAAATTTGACTGTCATATTTATCCACAATAGACGTCGTCGAAGAAGGAAGTGTTCTCGGAGTTTCTGATACTCCAATTTTCATTCCCTCAACCATTTCTTCGGCTGGCTGTAAATCTTTAATCTCATCGACATTACTATTTTCCTTCTCCCTTACAGGATGTTGATCTTCGGTTAGAGAATGATTATCTAATAATGCATTGTTTTCCTTATTTTTTACCGCGAATTCATCACTCGAATTTACAACATTGTTTTCCTGTAACCGTTCTTGCAGGGTTGACGAACGAGTACACATCTTATCCATTGAATTGACATTTTTTCTTCGACTATTTACCGGAGAATCAATAGATTCGACTGTATTACTACGAATAAAACTTTCTTCTTTTTCTTTTTCCTTGTTAATATCTTCCTTTATGTCTATACGATTTAACATTACGATCAATTTACGAGGTAACGGAGTACTCTTTTGTGTTTTCTTGTTCACCTTATCCTTCTTAGTTGTACCTTCACCTTCTTCTTCTCCTCCTCCTTCTTCTTCTTCTTCTCCTCCTCCTTCTTCTTCTTCTTCTTCTTCTCCTTCTTCTTCTTCTTCAGGAATCTTCCTCAGTTTTGTAATACCAAGAACGTTGTTTTGACATTTCTTAACACTCGGCGACTTATCTTTGATCTCTTTGTCTACACGATCCAGCATGACAACCAAATGACGCAGAGAATCTATATCCTCTTTTCTCGTATTTTTAACGTTAGAACTTTCAGGCTTAGAATCATCAATGACCCTATCAATATCTTCACTAGAAAAAATGTTTTTCTTGTCTAATGACGGTGACGACGACCAACAACAGGAAGTTTGTTCATTGATTTCGTCTTCGTCGTCTTCTTCGTCGTCATTCTTACCATTGATTTTATCCTTGATATAATTTAATTTACATTTAACGTTATTATCTGTGATTTCGGTGTTACTTGTACAGCACTCCTGTTCATTTTCAATCGTAGAGTCTATTTTAAATACCCTAGACCTTGAACGTGTCCACATAGTATCTTCATCTACTTCGGTAACGATGTCGTTTAATGGAATTGATTGATGCCTACTACGTCGACTTCTTGATACGTTGTTATTAGAAGACAATGGTGAATTTTCTGACATATTATTGTTGTCATTCTCATTAAATGATCGAGAATCTGGAGTCAATAAAATCTCACCTAACGTACATTCGCGAAGACTTATCTCAACAGGCGAAAGTCTCTTTACATCGTTTCTCAACTGATTCGTCTCTTCTTCCGACATCTCGACACCGATTCTCTTAATATCGGATTCGATCGACAGGAAGTCGCTACCGGCTGGCCTCTTTCTCGATAACGGTGATGCCGACGACGACGAAGACAGGGAAGACAAAGATGGCAACAACGCCGTTGACAAAGAAGTTGGATAAACGACGCCATTGGGCGTCTTTGTTTTTGATTCAACATTTTCATCGGGCTGCTTATTTTTTTCTTCTTCTTCTTCTCGAAGAAGACATTCAGGAACAAACTTCTCTGAAAGTGTAAAACTCGATTCGCTGGAAATTGTTGTTGTTGATGATCCTTGTGGTGGTAGTGGTGGTGGTGGTGGTGGTGATGGTGGAGATTGCGACGACGGTTGGACTGACAATGGTGGTGGTGTTGTTGTTGTTGTTGTTGATGTTGCAATTGTTTCATCTTTATTATTCCCATCCGTTTCCTTCACTTGCTGCTTATCCGTAATCGGATCCGTAGCTTCTACTAGGCCTCCCTGAATCTCCCGCGCTGCGACCTCCATCTCCTCACAATCCGAAGTAGGATCCCTCCTCGACTTTTCGATCATGCTCGTCGAATCACCGGCCGGCTTGACGGACCCGTGACGTTCCAAGCTTTGATCCAAGACATCCTTTATTTTGGAGAAAACAAACAAAATCAAAAACAAAAGGATAAGAACAAATTAATACAAATTTCTTTATAAATCAAATGGAAGACAGAAAGAGAGAAAAAGAGAAAGAGAAAGAGAGAGAGAGAGAGAGAGAGAGAGAGAAAGGAAGAGAAATATACAAACAAAAAATGTTGTTTAAAAAATATATAACAATCTAACGACCATCTTCCTCTTTTTTATCTTCATCGCGCTGTTACACGTTCGATTCTCGATTATCGTATATCCTTGTGTGCTTATTTTTTTTTTTTTTTTTATTTATTTTTCTTTTCTTTGAAAATGCCATAAACGTTGGAGTAGATGAAAAAGAGAAAGAGAGAGATATAGCGAGATCAATAATTCGCGGCGCTGATACCGGCGCACTGCTCGAACAAGGCCAGAAGGATACGAAGGAGGAAAATCAATTTCTACGTGCGAGGGAGACAGAGAAAAAGCGCATTCCTCTCTCTATCTCTCTCTCTTTCTCTCTCTCTCTTGTCCTCTCACACGCGCACTTTTATCTTGCGTATCTCAACCTTCGCAATACCTTTATCATCGCGATTTAGAATCCATGTTTATATCCGATATTTTAGCGATTCCCGATGCCTGCCTAGACGTGAAATAAATAAAAAAAAAGGAAAGAGAGAGAGAGAGAAAGAGAGAGATAAAAAGAGAGAAAAAGAGGAAAAGAAAGCCTATATATAATCGTGACCGGAGATTATTGATTCAAAGCTAGCTTGGGAGGAGAAGGAAGAGAGGAAAAGGGGAAGGGAAGGCTTCTGTCTGCCTGCCTGCCTGCCTGCCTTCGGTTACCATGCGCACCTTGTGTCCCTTATATACCTCCGAGGAACTCGAGCCAGGTGTAAATGGTTGCTCTGGCTGCCTGGCTGGCTGGCCGCCGTTGCTTATCCTACCCCTCTTATATCCTCCCCTTTCTCTATTTCCTTATCTTTTTCTTCCCTTCTATACTTTCCCATTTATTTCTTATCCTCTTGCTTTTTACCTTCCCTATTTTGTGTAACTTTCGTCTCGTCTCGTTTCGTTTCGTTTCGTTTTATTTTATTTTGTTTAGCAAGTCTCTTAGGTTTTTGTTTTTTTTTTAATTTGTGAACAGGAACTCTGATCACGATACAATTTTATTATTGTATATGTATATATACATATATATATATATATATATCACGCAATTTTAAAGTTTCGTAGCTTCAATCTTTTCCATTCTGATCGCAACCACAATCCAGGTCTACCGTCAGATCGACATTTCCAAACGAGAACGATCAGATTTGATTTGAACGGCATTCGAGGAACAAGAGGGTAAGAAAATGAACAAGCTTTTCTATCAAAGTGAACACCTTGTCTTTTTATGTGTTCTATGATCGAGAAAATATACTAAAGGTTAATTATGGAAGGAAAATCGATCTCTCGGAAAGTACCAACGAATGAACGAACRAACGTGAGGAATTTATTTGTCAGATTGTAAGAAGAAAAACACGATTATTTCGATTATGAACAATCGAAACTAGAAGGGAATAATATTATATCGTTGTTGTTAAAATGATTTAAAAAAATAATGATCCGCGTTCGAAGGGAATGACGATGACGATGTTGTTGACGATGAAAGATTTAAAAACGTCGAATTTACAAAAACTATGTAATCTACGAAATGAAATGAAAGACGATTTTTGTTATTAAATATTGGAAGCGCGAATGTATTTCTTTTGATAAATAGAAATAAAGAAAAGAAGAAAAAAAACAGGAAAATATATGTATAAGATATAAGTGCAACGCGAAGAATAGGATTTACACCCGTCGCGTTCGACAGCTCGAAGCAAAGTGAGCGGTGGTTCCCTCGACTCCTCTCGTCGATGATGTTGCTGTGCTCTGCTCTGCTCTGCTCTGCTCGACCCTCGGCAAGGTTCGACTATGTTCGCTCCCCGTTTCTCTACATCGCACTACCAAAGAGAGTACACGCGTATTTTCCGTGCAAGAAGTGCGTTCTGCGCATGCACTCTGGGATATTGCTATAAAACAGTGGTGCTCTGCTGCCCCTTCGAAATTTCGATCATGCCGTCCGTTCCCGTCCGTTCCCGTCCGTTCGTTCGATACGCAATTTTCTCTTCTTCATAGAGATTTTTTTTCCCCTAAATATACGCAAGTATATCCTCCCTCCCCCACCCCCTTTTTATTTTTTCCTTATACATATAATTATTATTTTTATTTTTTTTAAACAAAAAGAGAAACTTACTGAATTTCCATTGACAAATGTTGTAAAGTATTTTTTTGACGCGTGCGTTTTGTACGCGCAGCTGCCAACCTCTCTCTCTCTCTCTCTCTCTCTCTCTCTCTCTCTCTCTCTCTCTCTTTCTATCATAGATTCCGGCGTCAATTCAAATTACCAATGTAAGTTTACACAATTGTAAATCCAAGTATGCTGTTCTTTTTTTTATCTAATATAAAATATGCTGTTCTTTTCATCATATGTTATATATATATATATATATATATATATATATATATATATATATATATATATAT
>NW_015148975.1:2237168-2314581 GCF_001465965.1 Polistes dominula | reverse complement strand
TATATATATATATATGTAATATGTGCTTATAAACAATTAAAAAAATATTTTCTGCGACAACTAAACAGAACCAAGTCTCGTGACGTTCTAGCAAATCTTCTGTCACTTATCGCAATTAAATAAGCTATTATTTAAATCAACTATCTTTCGTTCATGTTCGTAAAGGTTCGGCCAAGATCGTACTACGCCAGTGAGAGCATCGCAAAACCATACGGGTGTGTACCACACATTTCTATATATATATATATATATATATATATATATATATATATATGTATTCGTATGTGTAAGAAAAACAGTGGTTCTCATTCGATAATCATAAGAGAAAGTACGCAAATCTATTATTATAGTCGATTCGTTTAATAATTTTAAATGAATTCATTGATAATTAACATATCGGAAGGTCAACATGAAAATGTATAATTCAAAAACGTTGATGATTTAGCATAAAATATAAAAAGTAATTTATCATAAACAAGGTAAAAATAAATTCTTAACAAGCAAAAATAAAAACATTTCAAATTCCACTTTAACTTTGATAATCTATTCGATAAGCATATAAATATAGAAATCATTGTGTAAACGGAATATCTATTTAACGATACGAACAAAAATGATAAAAAATAAAACAATAAGTAACTTATAATATCACCACCATATGGAATTGTTGTAGTTATATTTGAAATGATTTCAAACGAAACACTATTTGTTTAAATCGAAAAAAAGAAAAAGAAAAACTATTATAGTAAATTCATTCGTTACTAAAGGTAATACTTTCACAAAACTCATACCGAGAGATTCAGGAAAAGAAAGTTACATAGATGGGGCTGCCTATGGAATTGGCGCGGAATCGCCAACGAGTATCTTCTTTTTCTTTTTCTTTTTTTTTTTTCATCGTACTCTTTCGAACGACCCTCTTTACTTTCTTTCTCCTCTCCTCTTTACCCCGTTCCCATGTCTATATTTTTCTTTCTCTTTGAGGTATCTACAAACATACACACACACAGAAAAGTGAGCACGAGCGCGAACGCGGGCGCGGGCGGGCGCGGGCGTACATACACACATACATATACATATACATGTATACAAGAAGCACTATTCTCACAACAGTTGAACGAGCGAACAGATCATTGCGCTTGCGCAACTGCGCACAGTGACTGGTTGATGCTAGTGGTACCGCCACCGCCATCGTAATTATTGTTGCACACCTAGAAAATTGTGCATCTTTTTTAGATACGTTCCTGGATACTACGAGAGAAGAAAATCAACACATCTACCCGACCCAATATCTTCGTATAAATCTACGAACAGTAGACTACGCGAATTTAAAACCCTATAAACTTTTACGATTACGACAATCATAATAATAATAATAATAATGATAAATAACTTGGAACTTTAAAAACGCGTATTTGAATTTTCGCTTCATTGGATTATTTAGTATTTTATTTTTCTTCTTCTAAATTGAAGAAACCCACAAATGAAAGAATAACTTTTAAAGAAAAAGATGGTATGTTACAAAGATGAGATAGAAAAATATCAAAAAATAAAAAAGAGATAAGAGAGAGAAAAAGAGGATAAGAGTGAAAAGGAGAGAGAGAGAGAGAGAGAGAGAGAGAGAGAGAGAGAAAGAAAGAAAGAAAGAGAAGAGGAGAGAGATCAAAGGGGTTTTACGACACTGGCAGACGGTGCGATATTGCTTCGTCGTGCTTTCTGCTTTCTAGAAAAGGTCCTAGACACGCTTCTTTCTCTCTCTCTCTCTCTCTCTCTCTGTTCCCCCTTTTAGTTCTTCTCTCTTTACCGATCTTTCTCTCTTTCTCTTTCCTACTGATGGCAGAGCTTTCCCATATTCCGCCTGCGCAGCCCGTTATTGCTATATAGTATGGTATAGTTCTACTATAATGGATCGCTATAGTGCGCCATGCGCTTATATCGCGCAAACATACTACGCGCAACCAACCAACCAACCAACCAACCTCCTAGGACTGTATCGATGGATTCGAGAATCCCTCTCTCACCGTTGCGTATTTTAATATCGATCGGATATTTATTTTTGTCGAAACTAGTTCAATGATTGGAAAACTATCATAACTAACTAAAATGTAAATCATGAAAATGTTATTAAAATACATTATATTAACCAGTTAACTGTGACTGACAAGTATACTCGTCATGTAGAAGTGACTCGATTTAATGTATCAACGTGTATACTCATCGTGCGTATAAAACAGTGACCATTGGCTATTTAAATTGTAAACTTAAAGAATTTTTGAGAAAAACAAAATATATTATCAAATTTCAAGATGTTTGGAATATTTTGAGACCATGCAGGACTAAAACGTACAAATAAAAAATATAAATAATTTGAGATGCACTCATGCATTCCTCCATATGCACCGGCTGAAACAGCTTATCAGTTAATGAATAAATAAGTAAATATTAGTAATAAAATTGTTAATTTTATAAAATAAACCTATCTTTTTGATCCAATATCTTACCAGAGCAAGTTACTCTATGATTGAGGAGTATACTCGTCATGGCTCGATTCTGTTGCGCAGAAAACGATGCGCGTGGCCCAAACGAGGGCGCCACAGTTAACTTGATAAAATGTATTAGAAAATGAAGGAAACTTTGGTGAACATTCTCGACTAATCGAATTTTCCCTGAGGATAAAGATATCGAAATAATTTTCGAAAATTTCATCTATATCTAATGGCACGTGTGTTTATGCCAATGCATTTGTTGCAAAGTGTTTGTGTATCGTACCCGGTTTGTATTTTATATATATATGTAGAATAATATATTCAAGTGCAGAAACGAATATTCAAAGAGAGGGTGGTATATGTATGTATATATATGTTATATGTGTACATGCATATATCGTGGACTGCATCATCTTGGAATAATAAGAACGAAGGAAAGAATTACTATAATACGCAGACTCCTTTCCTCACACAGGATTCCTTGGAAGTCGTGGAATGTGCTGCTCTCCGAACCTCTCTTTCTCTCCCTCACTCTTCTTCGAACCTCTGCCATTAACCCTACTACCATCTCATCTTTCTACCATAAAGATAAAACCAAATACAAAGATATTTGTTTACCAAGCAGATAGTATTATACCTGTAAATAACTATTATTTTTTTTTTGCTTCAATTTGTATCTAACATAAGAATATATATAGAGACATTTTCTATTATATAAAATGGACACCATTGAGAAAATATCTTTGAAATAAATGATGATGATATTTATCTATATTTATATGTACACGACTTTATAATGTGTAAAGTAGTGTAAGAAGAAAATGATTATTGTATTTATTTGAAATTTTTTAAATAACAAATTATATAGTCAAATTCACTATAGATATTCTTATTTAATAATAATAATAATAATAATAATAATAATAATAATAATAATAATAATAATAATAACACAAAATGAAATTAGAAAAATAACACGAGTACAAATGTAGTAAACATTTGGTGATCAAACATGGTGAACACGCGCGAACTGCAAGTTACACATTAACCATACGTTTATATTTTCTATCAGATGCGCACCCGGTGAATTCGACGCCGACGCCGACACCGACGCCAACGCCAACGACGCCATCATCGTTCGTTTACAGAAATACACCCACGAGGAAAACGAACGTGGTATATTCCCAGATGAGTGTCTATAATTTGAAAGCTCGCTAGAGAAACACCTCGATTTATTTTCGATAGATAAATTGCGGATAATATTCTATCATCCTTTTTCTAAAGAAAAATAAGAAGAACATTTTCTTCTAAATAACTTTCATTTTCTTTTCTTTTTTTTTTTTTTTTAATATGAAAACATATAACAAAAAATATTGTAGTTAAATAACCCCCCCCCCCATTGTCCAACAACAGATTGGAGAATGTTTAAAAGAAGATTTACATTCTCGATGAGTAAGTAACAATAATATTTTGTTTTCTTTGAGAAAAACAAAGGGGGATGAAAGTTCTCCATCTTTGTTATCGGTAGTGGTGGTGGTGATGATGATGGTAGTGGTGCACGTGTTTATAATACGATATACACAATATCAAATTTTCATTAAATCATTCAATATGAAAATTCCAAAAATATTTATTATCGATCTGTAAATGATAATAAAAATAAAAAAAATAAAAAAAATAAAAAATATAACAATACAAACTCACAATCATACAAGTAACATTCCTATTTTTACAAAGTAACAAAAAAATATCGATTGGAAGGAAAAGAAAAATATTTTCTTATGTTGCCAACAAATATGACAATAATATGACAAAAAGGAACAAAATAAAATGAAGATAAAGGTTAAACAGAGAGAGAATGCGAAGAAAAGAAGGGGAAGGAAGATTGGAAAAAGTAAAAAAAAAGAAAAATGGTAGGAATATTTAGAGAGGGTGCAAAAAGTAAAGAGATAGAAAAGAAAAAAAAGGGGAAAAAAGAGAGAAGAGGAGGAGTCAAGAGAAGAGCTCTGCTAGGAGGGTATATATATATATATATATATCGAAGCTTGTAAATCGAGGTAGGGCTTACACCTTCGGTCGAATCGATCCCACCGCAGCACTGTAGCCACTACTATAGCAAGTTCACGTGCATACATACCATGAACGACGACGACGACGACGACGAGGTCCATGGTACCACGCCGTAGTCAGTGCCGTAATAATCCACCTCAGTTTCCCTCCCTTCTTCTTCGTTTGAAAGAAGAGGAAGTGGAGAAGGAGAAGGACGAAGACGAGGACGAGGACGAGGACGAGGACGAGGACGACGACGACTACTACACGACGACGACATTACCGGCTCAGCTTGCTTCGGTTCAGCTCGACCTAATTTTACGTACGAATATTTATCTTATATCGAAACCTTGTATATTTATATTTAACTTCACCAAGTTCAATTCAGTCATTTTTAAAATAGACTTCATATTTTATACAAACTTACATTTTTCCCTTCAGGACATCATAATTGTGTCAAGTTATGCAAAAAAAACTTGCCAATCTTTCTTTGAATGATTACAAATTAAGTTCAATACACTTGTTATTTTTATTTTGTAATAAATTATTCATTCATTGAATGAATCTCTTACATTATGCAACTATCGTGACACGTGAATCCCTTATATTTTTTTTTTTTTATTATAAATTATAGACAATTTTGTATTAAATGAATTATTATTTAATTTATCAGATCATTGAGGGTTGATAAGCTTTCTGCATAAATTTCATCTTATTTAGATATTTTACTATTGAAAATAAGAATTAAATAAATAATTACGAAAGTTAATTAAAATTTAAAATAACATTTCTCAAGAGAAGAAAACAAATCGTCGTGCGTTGATTTTCATTTACAAGGATTAACGATACTTTAGTTCGAATCCGAGTTACGTGTTATCGGCATTCTAACTAACGACACCTGCATACGTGAGATTTACTAACGTCAATGGTGGTGGTACGTGCTGTGGATGGTGACAAAGTGATTGAGGAAGATGAAGAGGAGGATGAACACAAAATATTGAAAAAGAGATCAAAAAGAAACGTAGGATGACAACGAGTATATAGTTCATATTTATATATCATATTTACAGAAATGACGTAAATATATTCAATAACTAAACGACACAATTTTTTTTTATGCTCAACAAACCATTCAAATCATTTATTAAAGTTTTGATAAATATTTAAAAGAAAAAAAAAATTAATAAAAAAAAAAAAACTATTAAAAGATAAGTAAATACAGTAAGAAAAATACAGTAAATACAGGGAATCGATATACTTATATGCATCATGTAAAATATGATATATATACATCTTAATGGTAAGAACTATTTTTCACTGAGAAATACGATATGTACAAAAGTATGAACGTTCCACGACACATAGTTGTACACGCGAAATATACATCTAATGTGTAAGTGTATATGTTAAGGGTTTAAAAGAGAGTGGGAGGATCGACAATACAGCTGGTGCTCATTATACTCGGTTCAATAGACGAGAGACCCATCAGTATCTCTTGATGTAGTCTACACCTACACTGTACACAAGTTTATACGTATGTATACGAATTTATGTATGTATCTACGAAATGTACACATATAAACAAATAGCCAGTATTCACACAAATAAATCAACGTACATATGTACGCATATATGATATTTATATAATATATGTATGAACATGTATATATAAGTGTACACTGACTGATGTGAGAAAATACAGATGTGTTAATCAGACTGATAAAAAAAGAGTAGAATAAAATAAGATAACAGAAAATATATAAAAATTGCTAATAAGGCCACTCTATATGATTTGCATTTTTTATTTGTCTTTTATATTAATTAAATATGATAAAGATGACGATAATTATTATTACTGTAATCAGTTGAAATATTAGAAAATATATGGAATATATCTTACGATCAGGTTCGAATTTTAGAACGTAGAAATTGAAGAAATGAATTTTATATAGAATTAACATATATGAGGGTGAGAAAAGAAAAAGAAGCTAACTAAGAATAAGTCGAACACATATGATAACATGTGAAAACAGAAGAGAAAACGAAGTTGCACGTTGCTAACAGGATCATATCAGTGTAGTGAGGTCACCGAAGAAGCTTCGGTGTCTTCATAATCACAACTGTGTATGTTTTCTTTCTTTTTATCCCTATCATGAGGTATGGTGAACTAATATATTCGATGTGTTATACATTTGTTCTTGTACTTTAGATCATACTTTCTTGAAATGTTTTCTTTACATCAGTGTTAATAAAAGGTAGATAAAAAGATAGAAAACCAAAACTTTGGAAGAAGGTATTAAAATGTTTTTTAAATTCTAGACACTGTAAAAGTAGATGTGAAAAAAAAAGGAAATATGAAAGAAAAGTTGAAAACGAGTTTGAAACTCATAATGGACAATCATCTCTGTATCGTATAAGACCCTATCCTCTAACCTAAGTGTTGAATATGACCGAATGAAACATCCTAGATGTCTTTCGACCAGAATAGCTGTGGTACGTCTGACGTCACAACGAAGTAGTACTACAGCTCGGGGCGACATAGAAGACGAATGAAAATTCACCATCTGGTTAAATTCACTAAAAAGAATTTTTGTTTTTTCTCCTCTTCATCTTTTCATCCCTCTTTTTATTTATTCTTTATAATTTGTGTTAACCTACCATTTATGTACAAAAAAACATTTACATTTCAATTGATCATTAAGAGAACTCAACATATTTCATTTTTAAAAATCAAATATATATTTCAAGGGAACAAGTTTAAGGAATAATTTAGATAAAATTCAAAACACATTATCACGATCGTTAATATTTTCATTATTTAATTATTTAAAGGGTAGCACAAGTCGCAATAATAATGTTGCATAGCATGGACCCTAACTTTATGCCACTTTCCATGGTAAAATGTTATAAGTAAACTGTGATGCATGTTCTATGGTTTAGTTGAAACTACGATAACAACAAAAGTTCCCCTCTATAAATCTAATTTTACGTTAAACTACGACGATACTTCTTCAACGCACTGTAGTAAAAGATTACTTTTTATCTCTTTCTCCTATTTTTTTTTTCTTTTCTTATTAATATTATATCACGAATTCATAGAGTGAGAGAGAGAGAAAAAAATGTAATTTAATTTGAAACAATATACATATATCTATTTTATCTATCTGAACGCGACATGAAAACCCTAATTCAAAGAGAACGGACTCTGACCTACATTTTGTAAATCTACAAGCATCGAAAACGTGTACAGTTCGGTTCCCTATACTCTCGTAAAAAAAAGACTCGATATTTTTCGTTTCCCATCGATCATTCATACAAAATGTAAGTATATCTAAATAAATATTAATATTATTATAAATGATATTTCAAAGAATCACATATTCGACATTCTTTTAAAGAATAAAATTCAACAATGTTCAAAGAAAGTCTATTGAAAGGTTGGTAGCTTTTAATCGAACGTGAAAGTATCTATCAAATATAGTGGTAAGATAAAATGCAAGTGGAACAAACGAATGAACGAATGAACGAACGTAAACTTGTACAAACGCAAACCTCGAGTTGGTTGCAAAATGATTGCTCGGTCCAACTGGTTGGCCGACCGTTGCAAGTTTCACAACGAACATTGTTAAAAGCAAGAAAGAGAAAAGGGGTAAGGAAGAGGGAATATCATGTCGAAATCGCATCAATTTTAGAAAGAACGAGGACAAATTAAGTAAAAGGTAAAAACCCTCGAATGATTTTTATCCCCCATGGAGAACGTTAACTACGTTTAAAACGAGAATCACACAAAACATATTTGAGAATAATAATTGAATGGGTATTTAAAAGATGGATCTATATTACATATTGCAAATTTGTAATACTTATTCAATTGTAATTCAAATTACATTGTACAATAATTAATTCGAATGAACAACGATGAAAATCAATTAGAGAAAATGAATATAATTTGAAATCAATTTGACTTGGTAGAAAAATAATTACAAACTTACTCTATAAATTTATGGGATACACTAAAGCAATATTATCATACAGAATGTGATATCCTTGTATGAAACCGACCATAAACTCGAAATTTGACGAGACATCTTGAAAAAAGGGGAGATAAGAAAAATCAAATCGATTTGCAAAGTACGATGACACCGTGTAACTGACCACTCTTAATTCAAACAATAGTTAGACCAAGGAGAGACGGATAATAATCCTCAGAATGAAAAACACAACTTCATCCTTCTTCTTCTTCTTCTTTTTCTTTTTCCTCTTATCTGTAAAGTATCATCCAATCGCGCGTGCTTTCATCTGAACACGCATCCAAGAATTTGTTTCTACGTAAGCTCGATTTCAACCAACCTTTTTCTACCCTCTTGTTGAAGAAAAATAAAAGGAAAATTATTCTAGCAAGACTTTCACGTTGATTGTAAGAACTTCGAGTAAAAAAATCAAATAAACACCGTCTATGTTTTTCACATAAATATATTAAACAATTTAATGAAGAAAATGACTAATAATTAATATAATAAAATTCACGTAAGAAGAATTTCTTCTTCTTGAAGAAGAAGAAGAAGAAGAAGAAGAAGAAAAAGATTGTTCGATAGTTTGATAGTTTAACTATATTATATGTAACGATGATCCGTTGTAACCACGAGAAGGTAAACTTTTGACCGCAAGATTACTCTCGACCCTTGGCTTTTAAACGCTTCGAGAAATTCAATCGAAATGAATTGGGATAATCGAAAATTCTCTTGGCTTGTTCATAAATCGACAAGCTCGATGAAATATTGTTTCTTACAAAAATGTTCAACGAAAAAAGAATAAGAAATGATGAAAATAAACAAATCGATAAATCGTTTCATTCAAAACTAGTTTTTTCCTTCTACTTTCATTTCGACGTTACTAAGTAAATACCAAAACTCATCCTAGTCAAATCATCCATTCATCCACTACCATCTGCCTTCTATTAGTTGTGTCGATCTCATTTGAACGTCACGAAGGAAACGAAATATGGCGAACGATGATCGAAATCCGTTGGTCGTGTTGAAGGAAAATAAGAAAGAAAAAAATATTAAAGAGAGAGATAGAGAGAGAGAGATATGCATCAAAAAGAAGAAGAAGAAGAAGAAGAAGGAAAGGAGAAAAGGAGAAATAGGGTGGGTGGAAACGAAAACGAAAAGAAGACTGAAAAGTCGAGTAGCAGCGTCGTGTAAAGAGATCGAGCGAGAAGAAAAATCGGTAAGTTGTATAGGTGTGTATCAGACTATGTAGAAGGAGCATGAGGAATGAGGGGGGAGAAGAAGGGGATGAGGAAGAAAGAGAGGGTGGAAGGTAGAGGAGACTAGAAAGAAAAAGAAAGGAAGAAAGAAAGAAAGAAAGAGAAAGAGAAAGAGAGAGGAGGGGTAGAAGAGACTGGTGGAGAGAAGTGAAAGGATGGTAGAACAAGAGGGGAGGGATCAATGCCGGTTGCTAGGGTAACCACGGCACCCGATCTTCCTTCCTTCCATCTATCCTGGAGCACACTTTCTCAGTCCTACCCCGTGCGTACAGGAACAAAGTGGGACTACGAAAAAGGGCTCCTCTAGGTACCTGAAAAACTTGTTTTCAAATTCGACTATAGAAACACCACCACCCCCCTTCCAATTAATCCGACATTTTTCTTGGATCAATGACCCTAATCGATTTATTTATTTTTCTTTTTTATCTTCTTCTTTTTCTTTGTGCTTGTATATCTTTATTCATTAACGAGCGATTTTTATATATATATTTGATTATTATTATTATTATTATTATATTTATGAATTAAAGAAAAGAAATCTGAAACGTGTTAAGATTTTCTTTGAATTTGTACAAATTCGACTAAAAAAATATTTAATAATGATCATTCGATTTTACATACTTCTCTCTATGTATTTTTTTCTTCCTTTTTTTTTTTTTATTTAATAATTTACAAATGAATATTTCAAATTCGTATATGCGCGAATGTATAGTGTGTTAGTATGTGATCGATAGAAAATTTACGAGGAAATCAAATATTTGGCGCGTTTGAAACTTTGTATGCTTGAACTCTAGCAATCCTAATTTTATCAAACTAAAGTTTCAATTATTCATATTGAACTTATGAATGAATCATTGCTAATCGATAAATGAAACGATCGAAATCATATATATAGTATTCTTCTTCCTTCAACCCTCTTCTTTTTTAAAATACATCGAAAAACTTTCTATAATGACTCTTGGTTATCCTCAAACTCAATCCAAGTCGAAGGACAAGTAGTGTATATATATACTTTATTTAATCTTGAACTTGTCATCTCGATGAGAATTTTCGATGCTGTTAAATTAACATTAAACTAACTCTAATAGTTTATATAAACCTCATTAATACCATAACCAATCCAATAAAAAGTCTTCACCAAAAATTATATTTTGTACGATCTAATGCAAATAATGAATAATTAATATTTATAATTAAAATGAAGAGAAGTAATAACACCAAGAATGAAATATCTGGTTCTGGTAAAATATGTTTACCATTACATAGAGAAAAATTGATCGAACCGACACGTAAACGATCAATATGAAAAGCGGGCCCGCTGCACCAACAACAGCAGCAGCAACAGCAGTACCAATGGGGGTGGAGAATGATTAAAACACGTTCAATTGTTTTTAAGCAAAGGACGACGACAACGACGACGACAACGACGACGACAACGACGACGACAACGACGACGACGACGACGACTATGACGACGACTGCGACTACTATGANTAAAACACGTTCAATTGTTTTTAAGCAAAGGACGACGACAACGACGACGACAACGACGACGACAACGACGACGACAACGACGACGACAACGACGACGACGACGACGACTATGACGACGACTGCGACTACTATGATGACTACTACTATTTACTACTATTTCTTACTACTACTACTACTACTACTACTACTACTACTACTACTACTACTACTACTACTACTACTGCGCGTGTTTCTCTGCGCATTGGTACAAGTTTTGGCGGGTCGATGTACCATTGTTGCCTCGGCGGCTGCGTTTGCTTTGTTTTCTTTTCTTTCTTCGTCCCTTGCCCCCCACCTTGTCTTTTTCTCTCCCTCTTTTTTCGTTCGTCGTTGCGAACCCTCCACCTCCACCTCCATCACCGACTCTTCCACCCTCCAACCCTCCTTTTTCGTCTCTTTTCCATTTATCCCACAACGTTACCACAGAGAACTTACGTTCATACATATATACACGCATATATACATTTATATTCTACAATCACATGTGCATTTGTACATACCGAATACGTGTATAGTATTATTCTTGTTAGTACTACTTACACATATACATACATAAAAATTAATTTTGTGGAACCAAACGAGAACCGTGGTACGATTTATTTTTACCAAAATGAAAAACCATGTTTATATTGATGAAAATAAAAAGGATAAAAAAAAAAAACAATTGAAACGAAATGAGCAAGAAATAATAAAGTTGAACAACGATACGCGTTATAAAATAATCTTTGTAGTAATTAATATTATTATGATTGCACCTTCATTGTGGTATGTAATAATTATGTTATCTGTAATTAACTTCGATCGCATCACTTTAATTGATTATTTATGATCGAAGAATATACTTGTCATGGAAAAATAGATACATTTAAAAGAATATACACTAGTCATGCGGAAAAATAGTAGATACCATTTACTATTTAACAATTAATTAGGTATGATGACTACTTTGAAAAATATATGTATCTTTATTATATAATATAAATGAAGTGATAACACAAAATATTGTCATTTGTTCATGACGAGTATAATGGTCAATCATAGTTAACTGATTAATCACGTTTATTGAATCGTACAACATGATTTTAATTAAAATTTTCAAAATTTTTCTTTTTTTTTTTTTATCATTGATTATCGTTTATTTTATTTTCAGTCAAATTTTTAATTAAATTGCGATTATTTAAACACAATAATAAAAACAAACTAAAGTATTTAAACTAAGTATTGTATTTTTTTTTTTATATAATTTTTTATATTAAAATTTTCCAAATTTTTCTTTCTTTTTTTTATCATTGTTTATCGTTTATTTTATTTTCAATCAAATTTTTCCAAATTTTTTAATTGAATCGTCATTATTCGTTTTATTTATAATTGCAACGTAATGCAATGCAACGGAAGTTCGTTTTACTAAATAAGCATAAATTTGATAAATAAGTTGAATTTTTGTTACCTACAAAAAAAAAAGAGGAAAAAAAATGAAAAATAACTTGAAGAACTTATCATTTTACAAAATAGAATATACACATAAATCAAGATGGAAACATTTTCAACAAACGATCGACAATTCGATTAGTTTTCACGACGCGAATATCGTGAAATATGACGAATATTTGACGTACAGAAGATGTATACTAAATACATAATATTTTGTACGCCATTGCTTTTGATATAGCAGTAAAAAAAAAGAAAAGAAAAAATAGTCTTTGAGTTTATGATTTTAAAAATGGTGTCTTATGAAAATGGTCAGCCTATTTTTTTTTTCCTAAGCTACTTTTGATCATTTACTAACTAAATGTTAATATGCTTAATATGCATTTATATGCATTTATATGCATTTACATGCATTTACATGCATTTATTATAAATTTTATATTTTATTTTATTATATTTATTTTTAATATTATATATATTTATTTATTTATTATATATTATATATTTTTAATTTTATATGCTCGTAAAACATATAAAAGATTTTATGTAATGAAAAATCGAACAAAATAGTACAATATATATATATATACAAAATATAATAATAATATATATAGATATATATAACTATATACAGTTGGATCGATATGCTTTAATAATTTCAAGTAGAGTAGCACAAAAAACGTACATACAAACCGAGAATAATGGAAATTGTGTCGGTAATAATAAATAATCAAATACTGAAAAAAAAATACAGTCGAATTGAGAACCTCCTCCTCCTTTTTTGAAGTCGGTTAAAAATACATTAACTTCTTTGATATCTGTTTTACGATTGCTTCGAAAATATAATTAAAAAAAAATATCCCGAATCACAAATTCGTAATGAAGTTTTTGACTTTTATTATTATCATCGACGAAAAAAACATTTTTATCTGACTTTAAAAATACGTGAACGATACACTTTCGTAACCTTCGAAAAATAAAAAAAATACAAAATACAAAATACAAAATCAAAAATATAACAAATACTATATTTCAAATATTGAAGCGTTGATCTAGAAAGAGTCGGGTAGAATTAAGAAACTTCACTGATCAAGAAACTACTCGGCCTATTTTCTAACTCGTTTACACATATGCATAA
This sequence comes from Polistes dominula, assembly GCF_001465965.1. The sequence continues at coordinate 2,300,681 of NW_015148975.1, read as the reverse complement.
CATCCTCGCAAACTAAAAGACAAGGTTAGCGAACGTATTCGATGATATATAAAGAGAAGGAAAAACAGACGGACATAGTCGTCGGACAGTCATAACGGAAGGAAAAGAGAATAAGCAAATAATCAAAGATAAAAAAAAATAAAGACAGACAAAGGAATACAATTATATACTGTATTAATATTATTTCAAATTTTAAGTTTTAAGTTTGACCAATTGATTGATATTTTCATCGGAATTATCTGCGAAACTATTGTACGTCAATTTTGACAAATGTGTTCAAATTGCACGATTAGATAATGTATAAAAATAAATAGACGAAAAAAAAAAGAAAATTGAGAAATAATTTCTGTGACTAGCGTATTTAATCGCATTACAAATTATTTACAAACATAAGGAAAATTTCATATATTTTTCTTTTGGGGAATAAATTATTATATTATTATTACTCTTCTAACTGACTCATTATTCTCGTAATCTTTTTAAAAGATTTTGGAGCAGCGCAGTCAACTACGCAGGTTAGAATACAACGTTTGGAAACGAGAAAATATGTGTACGAAGATATTAGGAATAAAGATAATGATACGTTTATATCGTAAATAAATGGAAAAAGAAAGAATTGTAGAAAAAATTGGAGAAAATAATATGAGACTTACCGGTTTAACACTGAGCCATCGCGTTTCTGGGCACACAATTGTTCGAAAAAAATTCGAGCTTTATTTTCGAACTTCTATGTTTCCTTCTTTTTCCTTCTCTTCTTTCTTTTTAATTATAATCTCTTCTTTGTATTTAATTCTTTGTATATTGGAATAATTTATAAAATGAACATTTGACGGAGGGAACGCTAACGGAAACTGTAAAATTTGATGAAGAATTACACAGTGGCGCGCAGTGGTGACCAATAACGGTAGGCCATCTTGAAGCTAGCAGCAAAGCGACCACGCACACAACGTCAAAGTCAAAGAGTTTCTCGGGAAAGCGACAATAGCGCCACAACAACCATAGACAAGCTGTTATCCTTGTTAGTCCGTGCAGTAAACCGACGAGCAGACAATGAACGTACTTCACTGCACTTGTTATACTACTACTACTGCCCTCTAATCAGAGCTGAATGTACTTCACTGTACTCGTTATGCTACTGCTACTGCCCTCTAGCAATGGTGTGTTAAAAAATCTTAGTTAGCATCGGGACCACCAGTGGGCGGTAGTAAGTATTTACACCATGACGGTACAATAATATCAGAGAATGCAAAATGAAATGGAAGATTAATTATACCCATAAAAAATCTCAATGGGTAGTACTAGCGGGTATCGGTAAAATCCTCAAATCTTTCTTCATCTGCAGAAAATAACTAGAATGCCATCTATGGTGTACAGTAGGCACTGGAGGATTTTTTTTATGTTACTTACAGCTGCAGTATGCTGTGAGGGATGCATTTGTTAATGCTGTGGGGGATGCATTTGTTTATGCTGTCTATACGCGGCAGAAAGCAATGGAGGATGCAAAATGAAATCTGTTTACAGTACTATTATATTTTAAACACTTTTAACTACTCTTTACTGCATATATAATTAAACATTTCCATTTAGCAACCCCATTTACCTGAGCAATTTTTTCGGGACCATAAATATATACTAATTACAATCCTTCTTTTTAACTATTTTAAACTCACATATGCCATCCATACACTTTAAAGAATGCAACTTGAACTCACACAAACATAGGAGAGATATAACCTGCAAGCTTACACACTGATTTGTTATCAGTGCAGTTTTTTCTGTATTACTTGTAGTTTATATTTTGTCCACATATGTCGCTATAGTCTCTTGAATGGTAGTTAAAGAATAACTGTATAACATTTAATATTTCTTTTTACGAATAAGAAATTATTTGACAAATACTTTACAAAAGGTAACAAATAATAAACTACAAATAGTAAACTACTTATGTTAGTATTGTCATTTCATCGTTCAATATGTAAATGAAGAAATATAAATCAAAAGTGCGTTACACATTAAGTTTAATTATTAATTTAATTTATAATATAAGAATATCATTTGTTAAATTTGAATTAATTACATTTTCTAGCATACACAGACACACCATGAATTTACGTGAGCCAAAAAAAAAGAAAGGATCAAAAGCAGTGTATAAATCTTCCATACCAATTACATTAAATAAAGGAGAATGGATTGTTTATACAGCTCATCTTACAGATTCCGGATCATGCATTAATAATCCGGATGAAATTGCAGCAGTTCATTCCATGGTTTGTCATTATCTTCAATATATATTTTATTTTGAAACTTATAAAATATATATAAAATGATTAAAAAAACAAAAAAAGAAAGGATTCAATATTTGAAGAGTTTAAAACACTCGCCAAGATGAATAAAACATGATTGAAACTTTTAATTTGAACTTAGGGGTTTTTTGGTAAAGGGTCTTTATCACGAGGTTATCCAACATTTGGTAAAGCTCGATATAATGCACCACCAATAATCAGAGATAGACAATGGGTTCGTCGACAAGCATGGTTACAAGAAATTAAATTACTTAGTAGCTCTGCCGATACACCAAATGAGTTTGAAGATGCAGAAGAAAAGAAAGGTATCATTTTCATGCTAATTATCTAATTAAAAGACTGTATAAAAGAAAAATGAAAAGATACCTATTTCATTATTATTATTATTATTATTATTATTATTATTATTATTATTATTATTATTATTATTATTATTATTATACTCAATATTGATTCTTTTGATTTGTACGATAGAAGAACCATCCAATAATGAAAAGAAATCAGAAGAATCAGATATGATGGATATTGATGCAAATGTATCTAACAGTACGACAAATGAAGACAATAACAAACAAATATTTAATGATAATGAAGTCTGCGAAATAGTTCCTTCCTCCTCTGAAGAAGATATATGCATAATTGTTAATAAAGAGTCTGATAAAGATATTGACAAAACAGTTAGTAAAGAAAGCGATGAAACAATTTCAAAAGATGAATCTATTGATTTGGATAATTCAGATAATTCGGTAACAACAAATACACTAAACGACAGTGACAAATCTGATGTACAACAACAATTGTTAGTTCTACCAGACAGCGATTCAGAAACAGAAAATTATTTGGAAAATGTCAAGCCAAGAATTGAAATGGAAAGTTTTCCAGTTATGGAATCCTTACATATGTCTTACGAAGAAACATTTTTCCTTATGTTCGCTTTAGATTGTCTACAAGTAATACATTTTGATGGTTCTTTAATGGACATTCATAGCGCTTGGTTGTATTTTTGCGAAGAAGATAAAAATTTTATACAAAAATATGTTGCATACCATTATTTCCGAAGCAAGGGTTGGGTTGTTAAATCAGGTCTTAAATATGGAGGAGATTTTTGTCAGTATTTAACTATCTTATATAATTTAAACCAAAATCTTGATATATGTCATTTTATAGATATAAATGATTTTTAAATTTTTATCATTTTAGTATTGTACAAACAAGGGCCATCGTTTTATCATGCCTCTTATATAGTTATAATAGATGTTGTGGATGCAGATTCATTAATTACAATTCCTAGTAAATCTTCCCGAAAAACGAGTTGGGGTAATTTAATTGGATTAGATCGTTTATCTGAATGTGCTGCCAAGGTAACATACATAAATCATATGTAATAAAGTTTGTACGTTTCTATTATTAATTTATCTACTAAGGAATACTGATTTTATTATTAGGAAATATTATTTGCCCAAGTTTTGTGGCCTTCATCGATCTCTTTAAATTCTGGCCCATCGAATCCACATATGTTATCCGAATTCACAGTAAGAGAATTATTATGGAGACGATGGAACCCAAAACAAAGTCAAGATGTAATGATCGTAGAAGAAGAAGAGGATGAAGATTCGTGTTAAGATTAGTTTATATACATCATTTACTTTGAAGTTTTCTATAACAAAAAGTAAAAAATCCATATTTTCTATTTCATTTATTTCTTAAAAATTAAATTTTGTACTTCATTAAAATATCACGATCTTTTAATGAATTAAAAATTCATTAATTAACTCTATCTAACGTTAATAAAAGAAATAATTAGAAATAGTCTATAAATAATTAGAAATATGCATTTTTTAAATTTGTATTTCAATATAATTATAAATAATTTAATACTATTTATTTATAATTCTAAAGGATTATAAACTAAAAAGATATTATTTCTTTAATTTATATTACGTCGATTGTTCTTTTTCCATCTTTCGTAATTTTTTAGGTACATTTGTTCTTCTAAATTCACTTCTTTCTTGAAGGTACATTTGTTTACATTCTTCTTGAAAATCTTTGTTATTATACCATTGTTCTAAACAGTGCTTTAATTTATTATTTTCATTTTTACAGTTGAATACAAATGACATATTATTCTCTTGACAACATTTTTTGAATTCTGTGAAGAAAAAAAAAGAAAAAAGTATCTATATGACAATTAAAAACATTAAATAATTAAATGAATTCCAGAATTACCTTCAACTTCTAAGAAACATTTTTCTTCTTTTGCTCTATCTCGCATTATTTGTGGTATAAGTACATTTATTTCAACCTTCCTTAAACTTGTATCATTAGGATCACCTGTACATAAAAATTGAATTATATTTAATAAATTAAGAAAAATAGAAAGAGAAAAAAAACTTATAAATTACAACAAAATAATAATCATAATTTCTTTCTTACAATTTATTTATTAGATACATTCATTCAAAGTTAACCTATTCAAAATAATGATTACATATGATAAATAAAAATAAACTTCATATTTGAATTGTAAGACATATATTTAAAAAAAAAGAAAATATTTGACAATTTTTATCATTAGAATTACCTATTCCATGAGGACCTAATGAATATTTAGGTGAAAGGATTTCGTTTGGTGTATTTGTTTCCATTGCTGTAAAAAGTAGTTACTTTTAATTCCGCCATTGTAAGCATTGAATACCCCGCGCTGGTGAGTGTGCATATTTGAGAGTTGTCAGTTCATTAGAAATGGTTCTATTATCATATCTGTGCATTTAAATATAATAAAAATTACATATTCATTATTTATTAACGTGAATTTGAATTATTTGTGGTACGTAAAATATTTCAAGTTTAATCTCATAAGAAAAAAATCTATAATAAAGCAAAGATATAAGTTAACCTCAATTATGTGCTACATCAATCTCTATGTAACTTTAAATATTTCTTAGATAGTTTGTTACAATTGTTTATTAATTATCTAAAATATTTTATAGATAAAGAAAAATGGATCGACTTCTAAGACTTGGTGGTGGTTTACCTGCTCCATTAAATCAAGGACCTCCCCCATCAGATGCACCTGTAGTTGATACTGCAGAACAAGTATGTCACTTGTATTTCATTCTAATTTGTTTATTCATTTATTATTTTGTAAATAATAATATATTTCAAGGTGTACATCTCATCACTTGCACTTTTAAAAATGTTAAAACATGGTCGAGCTGGAGTACCGATGGAAGTTATGGGTTTGATGTTAGGTGAATTTGTAGACGATTACACTGTTCGTGTAATTGATGTTTTTGCTATGCCACAAACTGGAACGGTAATAACTGATGAATATATATTTTTTTAAATTAATACCTTTAGTTATCTATTATAGATGTATTCCTTAATTGTTTAGGGAGTTAGCGTAGAAGCTGTTGATCCAGTCTTTCAAGCCAAAATGTTGGATATGCTTAAACAAACTGGTCGACCAGAAATGGTAGTAGGTTGGTACCATTCTCATCCAGGATTTGGTTGTTGGTTATCTGGAGTAGATATCAACACACAGCAATCATTCGAAGCACTCAGTGAAAGAGCGGTAGCAGTTGTCATTGATCCTATCCAATCTGTAAAAGGAAAAGTTGTCATTGATGCATTTAGATTAATCAATCCTAATATGATGGCAAGTATTTCTTAAGAATAACAAAATTCTAATTTTATATAAATTGTATATATAATATTTGAAATATTTGTTCAGGTTCTAGGACAAGAACCTCGTCAAACTACATCTAATTTAGGTCACCTACAGAAACCATCTGTCCAAGCCTTAATACATGGCTTAAATCGTCATTATTATAGCATTAGTATCAACTATCGTAAAAATGAATTAGAACAAAAGATGTTATTAAATTTACATAAGAAAACTTGGATGGATGGTCTCACTCTTGCCGAATATTCAGAACATAGTAGACTCAATGAAAATATTGTTTCTGAAATGCTTGAACTTGCTAAAAATTATAATAAGGTATGTTCGATCGTATTTTTGAATAAATTATTTTACTTAGACAAAAAAATAAGATACTATTTATAAATTTATAGGCATTGGAGGATGAAGAAAAAATGACACCTGAACAATTAGCTATTAAAAATGTTGGTAAACAAGATCCAAAACGTCATCTAGAAGAGAAAGTTGATACACTTATGGCTACGAACATTGTACAATGTTTGGGAGCTATGCTTGATACAGTTGTATTCAAATAATTATTTCTTAAACTACATATTGATATATGATCTTTAAAATAAATTTTTTTAAACAGAGATTCAGGTATATTTTTTGTATTTTCATGATTTATAACGTAATTTTTGTTTAAAGATATTTTCATTTATGTTCTCTTTCCTGTTTTCTTATAATATTGTTTTTATAAACTCATATAAATAACATATTAGGTTTTGAAACATAATACTGGCTTGAAAGTACAAATACATGAAAACCAGAGACAAATTTTTCATCGACAAATTATATTATTCGATATCGAAATATATTATTATCAAAAATCGTATATTATTACTAAATAATTGTCTTTACTTGAATGTATTTACATTACATTCTTTAACATTTTCAGATATAATTAAAAATTAATAATATATATATAGAAATTCTACAATTGTAGATAAAACAAAAATATTGTTTATAATTATGTAGATGAAAGGAAGGAACTATTGATTTAGTATCTATTTTTCATATCTCTAGTTTACAATAAAACTATAATAGAATGAAATTAAATGTCTATTAGATGAAATCATTTATGCAGTTTACTATATAATTATTAGATCACACACAATTATATCAAAATTGGAAAAATATAATACGATACCACCTATACATTATAAAATATAACTATATTTTATATATATATGTGTATATACACGAAACAATCTCAGTAAAATATTAATTTTATATCATTCTTAATTAAAGTATATATTTGCAAATCCGCAAAAAGATAGAAAATTTGATTTTGTATATCATTGAACACTACACGTTGTACAAAGTTATTCATTATGTAGAAAAATGTTTGTTAAACATTAATATTTATCAGTATAATAACATCGTATTATTATAGAATTTACATCATTATAAAATGATGAACATCAAATTATTCTAATCAAATTTTAAGCGATGACATCTTTTAAAATAAAATTCAAAAAGAATTCAAATAAAAGATCTTTCCTAATGACATATTTCGATATTATTTATGGGATGTCAGCTTACATTATTAAAAATATTTTCTAAAATTTTCAAAATAAGTATATTAAACTAGCTTGAAGGAGTTGATTCTTTTTCCTTAGATTTCTTCTTTTTCTTTTTTTTCTTTTCTTCTTTTATAGATATATCCTAAAAAGGAAAAAAGAATTAAAAAGTTTGATTTTTATTCATTAATAATTATATATTAATCTATAAACTATTTCACAACGATGAATTTATTCTTACCATCATATTTTCATCTTCTATCTTTTCAGATACTGTTGTAGATTCATCACCTTGTGCATCTTGTTCTTTCTTTTCTTTTTTCTTCTTTTTTTCTTTCTTTTCTTTCTTTTTCTCTTTTGTTAATGATACATTTTGATCTTCACTTTCTTTTTTGATTTCACCTTCTGTCATAAGAGTTTCTGTAGGAGTTTCTGTAGGAGTTTCTGTAGGAATTTCTGTACGAATTTCTGTACAAGTATTTGTAGGAGTTTCTGTAGAAGTTTTTGCAAGACTTGTTTCATCATATTTCCTTTTTTTACCAACAACTACTGATTCATTATTTTCAAACTGTAACATTATTTTTCAATTTGTACTTACTGCAAAATCGTCATTAAAATGCATAATAGATCAAAAGTTTCAAAAATTACCTTAAATTCAGCTGTTGCAGTATAATCAGTATAATTCTGTAACCAATCAGATGGTGTATTCTCGTTAGGTTTACCATGTTTATCCAATTTTCCTTGAATAATCATTTGCTTTTTAACAGATGCCTTAGGTCCCAAACCCCATTTTCTTGGATATGTATCCCTCTCCATGATAACACGTTTAATTTTAGCTGCTACTCCATGATCACAAGTGACAATTGTTGATGAAGTCATTAATGCTATAGCTGTGAGTAACCAAATAAAATATTTATTGAAGTTGTGTAGAACATTGGCTATATACTATTTAAAAATCAAAAATTTACCAAGTGCTATAGCTTCGCCTTTTGTTGAAACAAGTACAATTTCTTGATTCATTTGAATATCAGGATCATACATCAATATACCAGGTATCATTAATTTAGCTCCATAACAAATAGCATTTACCTATAAATATATTTTATATTATAACATTATATTATATATACGAAATTTTAACTTATTTTGTTGTTTTTAAAAGTATTGTATACATACTGTACTATCTTTGACAATTATTCTTTTATGGTTTACTAGAAGAGATTCCAGTGGCTTAATAATTCTTCTCAAATAAGATTCATCCCCATGATTTTCATATAACCATTGAGCATCAAGAATATCATGCATAGTAACCATATTATCCTCTTCAGATTGAATACCAGAACGAACTCTTCGTAAATCTTGCATTTGACAACCGGTACCCAAGAAAAGTCCAAGATGTACACATATAGTTCTAATATATGTACCAGCTTCACATTTGATGTGAAAAACTCCCATATTACGTTCTTCGTCATAATCTAAAAACTTGCTATCATATACGGTTCTAACACGCAATTGACGTTTGACTGCAGATATAAGAGGAGGTCTTTGGAACAATGCACCACGTAATTTTTCCAATGCTTGTTGTACCTACAATGGTATATGTATATATTTATAAAAGTAACTATATAATGCATATATATGAATTTGTATACATAAATAAATTTACTTTTGCAACACTTTCAGGTGCTGAATGGAGTTTAAATACTCCCACATACTCTTTTCCTGCAGATTGTTGAGACTTTGCCAATCTCGTTGCTCTATCAATGCAAACTATCAGGCATCCCGATACTTTAGGATCCAAAGTACCCGAATGGCCAGTCTTTTCTACTTTCAAAATTCTTTTAATCCAAGCTACGACCTCATGCGAAGATGGATTGCAAGGTTTATCAAGATTAATAACACCTCCTTTGATATATTCAGCTAATGACCGATTAAGAGGAGTGGAACCACTGGTTAAAGGAGTAAAATGTTTTGTTCGAGTTAACATTTTATCAAAATTCTGAAATAATAAAATGTTATTTTCATACCATCAAAGTAAGTACATATATATCCAATAATAATATAAAATAAAAAAATTATCATAAGCAATAAAAATATTTATCAACAAGTAGAATGCACATACTTTAAATAAAAGTGGCCAATCCTCGCAATTTAATTTAACTTTTTCATCAGACGGTTTTAATTCGCAATCCATAGCGAGTTGCATCTCTCCAAGAGATTTCTTCTTATCCTTTTTCTTACTTTTTTCTGAAATACCGATATCCATATTAACTTCTTACCTAACCTTAATATATACTTTTTACAATTTATTATTTCACATATGAATAAATGATAAATAATCAAAATAAAAATAAAATAGTGATGACAGAACAATATATATATTGATTTTTAAGAAAACAAATCTATAAAATAAAATAAATTGATAGACCGGTTAAACACGTGTTTATTGAAACGTGGTTACAAAAGGCGCGAGAAACGCGTATTATTTCTCGAGCTAAATAATTTGTGGAAAATGACACAAGTAATGTAAATAATTAACAGAATTGGATTGAATATAATTAACAATTAAAATAATTACCGTTTTCTGCCATTTTTGTAGAAATTATCAAACAATTTGATAAATTAAACACGTGGTACACAACACACTAGACAATACCAATGTACATACAGGTTATAGGCTATACCCTCCATAATACAGGCGTTTTAGAAAAAGCTGCCATATCGATATCGCGAGAATATATCGATATGTTCGTATCGATTAAACTATTGATCGACACATTTCGATTTACAATGATTAAATGCCACAATAATAAAAAGTAAAAGTATTATTAGAAAATGTTCTCAAAATTTGTACAATTGTTAACTTAAAAATATATTCTTTTGTTAAATAATTCATAAATAATACATCCAACATTTGTTTTCTATATGAATTTGTTTAATTCCAAATTTGAATAATGTAACTAATGGTTTCTTAATTTCCTATTTCTAATCAGAGGGCGCCACTGTCCAGGTTCCTTATTAACGCGGTAAACTGTAGAGGAGTTAAAGTAAGAATCGAAATAAATAAAATATTACAGATGCCGATTATCAATGCATCATGTTTGTACCAAACTTAGAAAAAGAATTTTACAATGCAATACAAAGAGAAGTAAGTTTTATTGCTTTATGTTAATATATATATATTAAAAATAATAAATTAGATTTTCCTTTTAGGTTAAATTATAATGTATCTTTTGTTTTATAGTTTCGAATGTATAAATAAAACATTTATGCACATGTATTTATTGAAAGAAAATATAATATTAATAATATTTAAATATTACAAAAATCATAACATTTTGTTTAATTTCATTGATATTATGTAATATTAAGATTGAAATAATTGGATAAAATGAAATTAAAATATTGATAATGTATTCAAATAATAAATCATTTATATATTTTTCTTTTAATACAGAGATGTTTATTATTAGTAAACTTTGATGTAGATGCAATTTGTGCCTGTAGAATTTTGCAACAATTATTTAAAAATGATAACATATTATATACGCTTGTACCTGTGCAAGGTATACAAGATATGGTTCAAGCAATAGAAGAAAATTGTGAAGAGGTAAAGATAATATATATTTTTATTGAATTCATTCATTTCTATTAAATAAATTAATGTTATTTTTTATTTAGGTAAAAAATGTTATTATGATAAATTGCGGTGGTACAATAGACTTAGTTGAACTTTTACAACCTCCAGAATCTGTAATATTTTTTATAATTGACAGTCATAGACCATATGATTTGTGTAACATATATTCAGAATATCAAATACGTATTCTCGGAAAGCCAGATACTGAAGACGAGATTCCAGAATATAATGACGTGTTCAGGGATGATTCAGTAAGTATTGTTATTTATTTTTATCTTAAATATTATTTATGTAATAACATAGTTTTATTCTTTTTAGTCAGAAGATGAAAGTGATTCAAATGAGAACTCTGATAATAGTGATAGTGAATCCAGAAGACCGAAAAGACGTAGATTAAATGAAGAAGATCTTTTAAAAAGAGAACAAAAAAGATTGTGGACTGAAAATAGAGCAAATCTTCTTTTTAATTATTCACAGTATAGCTATTATGGAAAGTCTGTACGTATTAAATAGAAAAAATATATATAATGTTTATAAATATAATATATATTTCAAAACAATATGAATTTATAGAGTGCAGTTCTTATTTTTGAAATGGCTTGGCACATGTCTAAAGATAATTTGGACATGCTATGGTGGGCTATAATTGGTTCAACTGAACAAGCCATTCTTAGTAAAGTAGAATCACAAACAAGTATACTTGAAGAAGGTACACTTCAAGCACACGTTTCAAGATTATCTCATAAACAAGGTATAACTAATGATAATCCATGTGGACAAAGTGTAGTTAGAATAACTTACGATAAAGAGTATCCTTTTGTATATATTATTTTAAATCTAACTGAATATAAAATGCAGTAAGTAGTTTCCTGATGAAATTCATAGTCTTCGACTTGTACTTTATCGTCACTGGACCGTCGAAGCAAGTCTTAGACATTCAATGCCAACTGCAGTATCGCTACGGCTTTGGTCTATTAGAGGAGAACAACGTCTGAAAGAACTTTTAGCAGAAATGGGTTTACCGTTAGCGCAATCAAGACAACGTTTCACTGCTATGGATCTCACACTTAGACATGAATTTAGGCAAATGGTAGAAAAACTTGCTGGAAAATATAATGTTGATAGAATTATTGGTACTAGTTTTACATTACAATATGGTTATCGGTTTAAATACTGTGCCTCTGATATAGTTTACGCGATGCTAGCATTAATAGAATCTACGGTAAGTTATTTTCTTTTTAGATTAAATCAAAAATTTCATTATTTACTTATATTTATATTTTTTATAGACAAAGGACAGATTACCGCAGCGTTGTTTCTTGGATGCATTGGATTGTTTGTCACGTACTAAAAAAGAACTTTTAGAAAATGGTATAGAAAAAGCAAAACTGATGCTTAGCAACATTTTTAAGACAGCTCAAATCATATTAGAAATGAAACAAATTATGAATACCGGTTCATTTCTTTATGTTATTGTTCCGGATGGTACTTTAGATAGTCGTTTATTTGCTCATCCTCATCCATTGATTATGCTAGCTCAATTCACTTTAAAAGCGTATGTACATTCATGTAAAAGTAAGCGTGCACGTGAATGGCCTATGATTGCGTCAGCTTTATTCAATCCTGAAGAAGGTACATGTTTGATAGTCGGCATTCCACCAATATGTGAAGATCAACCACGAAGGTATTATATATATATATATATATATATATATATATATGTTTTACTATTATTAATTGAAATAGAAATACAATGTATATTTTTTTCTTTTTTAGTCTATTTGGGAAAGCGTTTGAACAAGCAGCTAAAAATACAGGTTCATATATAAATGCGGATTACTTTGATACAACAAGTAAGATTTGTTTAATTATATACATGCATTATCGTTCTATAATGTTTCATAAGATTTTTTTCTTACAGTAGTAAGACTGAAGGTCGAAGAGAGACCAAAATTTTTTGATGCTCTAGCAGCACTTCTTACTTAATCATAAGATTAAATTAATTGTCAATGTGTTATAACAATCATGTGAATTTTACAAAGTATGACTATAAGAGATGCATTTAGTACGTATAATTTATTTTCTTTATGTAACACTCTACAACATAATATTATTTTAACATTAAGAACGCAAATGATTAGGTATTGTAATATATATATATATAAATGTACATTTGTATAGTTGTATATCATAAATAAGTGCACTAGTGTTTAGTGTGATTGATATGAATGCAAGTGAAGTGTATTTGTTGATCGAAAGTTTTTATTGACTTAACATAGAAAAAACGTGAAATATCATTAAGATTGAATTTATATTTTGTGTGTTTTTATATTATTTTTAATATTATTGTAAAAGTAAAAAAATTAAAAAGAAAGAAAGAAAGAAAAAACAAAAAAATCAAATAGTACAATAGATATTTATATTTGTAAAAAAAAAAGAAAAAAAAAACAAATGGTAGGACAAGAGGAGTAATTAAAACACATCTGTGTCTAACATCAATTTATTATTAACAAAAAACAATAGATAATAAAAGCTTGAACATATAAAATTAATGTTTTATGTCTTCTTCTCATAAGTATAAAAACTAAATAATTATAGGATGTTTTTGAAAGTCTACAAATGTTGCCTAATTGGCGTTTATTAAGTAATACATATATAGTTATATATTAACGTATTCATTGTGCGTGTGTGCACTTAAAAATACAATTCGCTTGTTGTTTTATTTTGGGGCTATGATACAATACATAGTCTTTTGGTTATTTCTATATATAATTATAAGTGTGTGATTACAAACACAATTTTCACGCAAGGTCTTCTTTCTTATGAAACGAGCTACTGCTATAGTATCACAGAGATGGATATAAACAGTGAAAAAGGGAAGAGGGCGATTTTCATCGTGGTTATATAATAATTGAACGTTCGTAGACTCGAGTGCTCGTTCATATATTATAAAAACAAATTTAATCAATTTTAAAATTTAACATACATATAAAAAAAGAAATTCAATTATAACGAAATAAAAAGAAAAGAAAATTAAACAAAAAAAAAAAAGATATATTTCTACAACATATTGCGACTTTAATCATTGAAATATTATAATTATTATCATATAGCTGGCACAAGTAAATACTAAGAACATATAACAAGACATATATGTAATATATCATATTACTAATATATATGTCTTCTTAAATAGGCATGCAGCATATTCTCGTTAGAATCTTTACACATAATATGAAGCGTTAGAAAAATGATACACAAGTGTAAGTGTTCAATGATATTATGTACGAAATACGAATACGAATATTCGTTGTTTTCATTTTTCCATCTCATAAATAATCGCGTGTAATTTTGATAAGAGAAAATATTTGTCTTTAACGTTTAAGTATTAAAAATTGAAATTCTTTACATTTTTAGGCACAAATAGGTAGAAGAGTTGTCTATTAAATGCGAATATTCGATGATTTATCATTTGATAAAGTTTATATGTATAATGTGTTTATTTTCGCACGTTTAAGTTTTAATGGAAATTGATGATGCGATGATAAACGAGTGACTAGAACTTGTGCCAGCTTCAAATTCAGACTCGATATTTTATTTAAGCTACGAGCTTGCTGCTTATTGCTTGATTGATTTGGTAACCACATCATTAATTAGACACTTTGACACCACTCACATTTTTTGGAATCAGTTTGAAGATCGTTTTTTGTTCAGGCTGTGACATTATCATTTTTGGGAGCTTTGTGTACCGCCACTATCTTATTTTTAGGTAGTTTGTCACTACGAAATCCATCGACGAATTGTTGTACAGAATCTACTGTAATTTCAGCACCATCTTCCATTACCACATAAATTCCTCGTGGTATATCAATAGCCGTCAAAAGAGGTACCGCATCGTCCAAACCAACAAATTCACGAAGAATATCCGACGTTTCACACTGTACAAATAAATTGCATAAGAAGAATTTAGAACATAATATTAATGATAATATAAATCACGTAACATTTGAATTTTGTCATATTTACATCTAAAGCTATATAAAATTGTAATATGCCATCAGGATCATCATAATTGGGATCATAATCTGGACGATCTCTTCTGTAAGCCTCAGCGGCAGGTAACAATACACTTTCTGCGAATTGTATTTCACAATCATCTCCCTCTACAAATGAATATACAATGTAATATTTTATTTATATATACACATATATTACATAGGATAGACAATAGGTGTATCCGAATTAGACTGTAACTTTGTTTCTTTTTGCAGACAAACAAATTAATGTTGCATTATTTAATCAAGTTAATCTATCATTCAAATAATGCAACTGTAGCAAATTTCTATGGATACACACAAAGACACATACCATATTTGGTTTAAACGTATCGTTATTTAATATTTAGTTTAATATTTATTTACCAACAAAGAGTATGATCGCTGGTGCATCGTGCAACGAGGTCGCATATTTTTCTGTTAATATATTAACCAATCGACTGGTCCATGGAAAATTCTAAAATGCATAATTAAATAGAAATAAAATGAATAGAAAACTATAGGGTATACAAAAATACTATATTAAGAAAACAAAAAAGAAAATCAAGATTAATGAAATATTTACCAATCCTTCAGGATCCTCCAATAACTCAGCTCTACCATCGAGTGTAATAATATTATCCCGTGGATCAAGAATTACCAAGGTTGGTATTGCTTGAACATCCAAAGCTCGAGCCAATTTTCGACGTCTTTCTTCCTGACTAAAGGGTATCCTAAGCCAGGGCATTGTTTCTGTATAAGTATTGTAGGATTCCTCGCTTCTACAATGAGATAATAAAATATGAGAAACCATTTTAAATCCACGAAGCAATTCATAATCACAGGATAACAGAGACATTAAATGAAAATAAAAAGTAATTTTACCTATCGGAGCTCACGAAAATGACTTCAAAATCGTGTCCTCTTTCTCGAATTCGTTGGTAAGTATCCACGAGTTGTGGTGTAAATGCTTTACAAGGGGGACACTAAAATGGAAATAAAAAAACTAATGTATTATATACTTAAATATGCATTTCATTTATATTTTAGAGAAACCTCGATTGAAATTTCTACTAAAGAAGAAAAATTCTACACGAAGTAAATATACATTCAATTTAAATAATTTATTTATTTTACTTATAAATATTGTAATAATTTTTTCTTGTTTTTTTTGTTTCCTATTACTCACCCAATGAGCACTGAAGTAAACACCCTTGAAACAATGTCGAAGTTCCTCATGTAACATTGGCTCATTGCTGTCGCGAGCACCACAAGGCAGCAAAGGTCCATCTTCCAGGGCAGCTTTTGGATGTGGTGGTTTCCAAGGGAATTCGGCGCCAGTAGGATCGGCAATGGTTCGTTCTACACCACCCCTTGTTACGACCGAACCATTTGAACCCTCGAGTAAAATCAACGTGGGCACTCCTGCCTTTATCCGATACCTTCTCGTAAGCCTAGTCTAGAAAAAACATTGCTGATCATTCATCTCGTACGAGTCTCTTTCTTCTTTTATTATCGCTCAATAGGTTTGCTGTTTTATTTTAATTTATCGAATAAATTATCGATAATAAAACGATTATTGAAAAATATGTTTATTATATTTTTTTTTTAAACTCAATTCCATTAATTGTAATGCATTTTATTATTATTTTGTAGAAATAAAGCGGTTTAATGAGAATGAATTGCAAAAGGTTTAAAATTGTCCGGAAGAGAACAATAATTCCGTATGGATGCTTTAACAGAAGTTTCGAAGATCGTACGAGACAAGGATGGAGGGATGGATGATGAATGGATACATATCCGATGAAATACGAGAAGAAAAACTCACAGTTGCGTTTCATGAGTTGCTCTAATTTTTTCTTTCCCGTTTTCCTCTTCATTTGTCTTTTCTTATTTTTTATCTCTTTTGTTGGGTTAGATAAAAAAAAAAGCAGAATGAATTGAAGAAGAGGTAGAAATACGTTGAGATTTATCGATTGTGCGAGGCTTATCGCGAACGAGCAACGAACAATGCACAAATCATACGAGAACAAGAAGAAGAAAAAAGAAAAAAAGGAGATAGAAAGAGATAAAGGAAATGTTCAACTTGGTCTTCTCATTGGTAGTCTTAAAAAAAAAAAAACGTTACAACCCCGAAGGTAGTAGTAGGTGGTGTAAAGGATAAGAAGGAGTGTAGGAAAAAGGGAGCGGTGGTGTCTGCCGACAATGAGTACTGTCTCTCCTGTCAGGTCGCGTGATTACAGCCAAGGATGAGAAGAAAAAGGAAAAGGGCTCTTCTACGATACTAGCGACGGATATAATGTCAAAGGGTCTACGCATTCTTCGAGTAGACAACAACATGGTGCAGTTCTGACAACAGCAATAATAGTAACGGCAAAAGTAGTAACAGCAGTAGGTAGTAACAGAAGTAGTTATACGAAACCAAAAGAGAACTTCGTAGACACGATTCAATCTGTAATATTAACAACTTTAAAGTTCACGCAAATCGATCGAAAGTCTCGTTACATCTCGGAAGAGACATTTAATATTAATTAGCAGAGGCTTCTTGCAACTTGACACACGCTACAACTTTCGAATAAAACTTTACTGAAATACAGGTAAATTTGTTTAACCGTAATATTAGAGTCATGATTTTTGATATAAAGTAACAAGTAAAATATTATACTTTGTAAATGTAATCTAATCAAAGTAGTATATTTTTAATTTAACCATGCAAAAGATTAGTGTTTCAATGTTGCTTATCTAGATGATAAAAATACTGATTATAATAGAAAGAAAAAGAGAGAGAAATCAGGAGAGAGAATATCATCAGAGTCTCAGGGACCACTCTTACAACTATCGTCCTCTGGGATCTCTTCTTCCCTTTACGCTCTTTCGCGTACTTGGAAGGATATGCGAAATTTCCTAGGGCGATATGGGTGCAAGGAGAAGAAGGGTGTTAGGAGAGAAAGAGAAAGAGAGATAGAGAACCGATATAAGGCGGCAAGAGGGTGAACTCGAGGCACCAAACGTGCGACGGCGTACGTTATCGCGACCCTCTCCTCCTCCTTCTCTTTCTCTCAAACACACACACACACACACACCGTGAAGGCATTACTTTTCTCTCCCCGCGTATATTTTCATAGCTGCTACTGCTACTGCTACTGCTGGTGGTGATAGCGATGGTGATGGTGGTGGTGGTGGTAGTAGTAGTGGTGGTGGTGCTACTGCTGTTGCTCTACTCCGTTTGTCCGTACCGGAGTATATACGTGTACGAGTTGGTTTGCCGCCTCCGTCTCGGCCGGTCGATAACGTGTACGTCCTCCCTTGCTGTTGCTGCCGCGAGCTCGACGGTGCTATCGTTATTTCCCCCGACAGTGTGGATGTCCCCTACCACCTTCTCTCCTCACTCACCCACCCACCCCCTTCTCTTCTTCTCACCCTTTCTACCCCTACAATTTTCTCTCTCTCTTTCTCTCTCTCTCGCTCGCTCATTCTTCCTTTCACTCCAACACTCTCACGCGCCAAATAACTTCTTTCTTTTTCTCTCTCTCTCTCTTTCTTTCTTACTCGTACCATTTGCCACATCGCGAGATCAGCAAAACGGGATAGAAAGAGATAGAGAGAAGCAAAGTTAGAAGGGTGGGAAACGGATCACTGTTGACTCGTTCACGCTCGTTCAAACGTCTCTCCTCCATGTAGGTATACACGGGATCGTGGTCGACCAACGGCGACGACGACGACGACGACGACAGCGTCGGCGTCGGCGTCTCCGATGGAGATTCAAGCGAACGACTGAACGATGCTCCTTTGATCGAACTCTTCTTCTTTCTTCTTCTTTCTTCTTCTTTCTTCTTCTTTCTTCTTCTCTTTTTCTTCTACTATTTCTCTACTTCTAACTTCTTAGTTTTTCTTCTCTTTCATTCTACACTATTTTTCCTCGACGGACATTCGACGTATAATTCCAGCCACAACAGACACTCCTTTTTATTTCTTCTTTCTTTTTTTTTTTCTTTGTCTGTCTTACTCATCCTTTGCTTTCTATTTCGATCGATAGCGATTATGAAAGTCGCGTTTATATTAGAGATGAGAGAACGGAATAAAGGGATCGACGTGAAAAGGTATTCTCAATGAGAAAGACAGAGAGAAGAGAGAGGGTATTTTCCACGGTAATGTTTAGTATAACATTTGTGTAGAGAGTCGATACTGTATAACAGACACACGGTTATGTGGCTGCTAACCCTCCAAATATCTCTTTGTTCCTGTATTTTCATTTTCTAATGATATGTAAAATATCTCTTTTAATGAAATTCTATTTATTCTTCACGGCGTATCCTATTTGTTAATATTCGTCAAAATTATTTTGTATATTAAATTTGATCTAATTAATGTTTTAAAAAAAAACAAATCTAAAAAGTGAAAGAACGCTAAATAGGAAACGTTATATATAAGGGATTAACTTTGATAAGACTTTTCCCGAGTATATATAAGTAACATTATTGATATATATGTATGTATAGTACGCGTCGGGCCCGAAAACGGTGCTCTTCTCCTTTAGAAGTTCTTGCGCTTGGTGGCTTAGGGGGTCTCGCTTTGCGATCTAGCGATCTCGCGCGTACTCCACTTTTCCTTTGGCCACCAAAGCCGAGTAGGTCGCGTGTAATCTAGACGGAAACGTCGGTCTGAAAGAACGGGGGATGAGGGAGGGATGTTGGTGGCGAAAGGGGTTGCTGCAAAGAGTGAGTGAGTGAGTGAACGAGCGAGCGAGCAAACGAGTAAGTGAGAAACAGAGAAAACGAATGAGAGAAAAAGAGAGAGAGAATGAAAATGCATCGCTGGTAAAAACACAGAACCTCTGTGTGTGGGCACTACCTCAAAGTCTATCTAAATCCAAACGGTCCTTTATCTTTTCTTTTTCTTTTTTTTCTTCTTCTTTTTCTTTTTTTTCCCCTTAAGGCTTCAGTCGTTTACGTGGTAAAGAACCTGCTGCACATACCACCATTTCTCTCTTTCTCTCTCTCTCTTTTTAACTCTTCCTCTCACTCTCTTTCTATTTCACTACATCTCGATTTCTTTCTTTATCTCAGCGGGCGAATGAGAAAGCTATTTGCGGAAGATATGGGTCGGCTACCCCGAATGGGAAAGACTGCCGTTGGCTGTTGCTGACTGCTGTTGCTGCTGCTACTGCTGCTGCTGCTGCTGCTACTATTGCTATTGCTATTGCTATACTGATATATTCCTACTGGCGCTGAGCTGACTCTTTTTCTCAAACGTTGATGCAAAGCAAACGTACGTATATACATAACTGTATATATACTCACGTGTGTGTATATATATGCATATATACATATTCAACCAGAACGTTTTAGTTCCAGGGTCCAAGAAGATGAACGTGAGCAACAACGCGTGGGCTTATTACGCCGTTGAAGAAGCGACCGTCGTCGTGCTAGGTGGCCCTACGACATTGCAAGCTAGTTTGATAGGGAGACTGGATAAGCAGAGAAGGAAACGAGGGAGAAAGCTAATCGACGAGGACGTTCATACGAGATAAATTAAACTCTATCTCGCCTTACGTGTTTCCTTCACTTTTACTCTCTTCAATTTCATTATGTTTTATGTAAACAACAAAATCTATGACAATGGTAATGAGAATCTAATTAGATTTATTTTAAATGACTATTATCTAATTTATTTCAAACAAACAATTATCGATTAACCCTTTAATCGGTTAAACGATATAAAATTTGATCAAAAAAGAAAATATCGTTGTTTGTACTCAACAAATCTTTAAATTGCAACATCACAAATCTTAATTGAGAAGAATTAAACGTATGAATAAATTTAGGGTGTAATTTAGAGAAAAGATTCGTGAGATTATTCATGAAGACTTCTCTCTCTGTTATACTCACTCTCTCTTTCTCTCGAATCTTTCATATTTCGACTCAATTCCTGTTCGTTTTGTAGATAAAAAAGAGTGCATAAAGAGGAACGTTCATTTCTATAATGAGAAAGAAAAAAAGGAGACGACGACGACGACGACGACACGGTCTTTCTCGTCATTTTTCTTTCTCTTTTTCTTTCTTCAATCGTCGAATCGCATCGCTTCGGTGGATATCACCGGACGAAGAGGAGACAAGGATGACAACGAGGACGACGACCACGACAACGACAACAACGAAGAAGAAAAGAAGAGGATATATCAGTGTCGGCTTTATTTCTCGGTCTAATAATTTGAAATGGAGGAAAAAAGTAGCGGAGTGGAGAGAAGACTACTTGACATTAATTGCGCGCGAACCATTACCGTTAACTTTCTTCGCGTTTCCGATCGAAGAAGTCTCAGCATACATATGCATCGAGGTGAGCCAATAGCCAACCTCGAGTGCTGCTCTGGCTTTGTCAAACGATTTTTCCCAAAGGAAAAATTGTCTCGGACTATGAAGACAAGAAGAAAAGAAAAGAAAAGAAAAGAAATAAAGATAAAGAAAGAAAGGAAATTAAAAAGGGAAAGGATAAATCGCTTTTCTTGTTACTTCATAGGAAGGGATATGTTTTTATCTAAAAAAAAAAAAATAAGGAAAAATATAATGTAAGTTCAAAGATTCTGTCACTTCGTTTGTGAATTTTGTCAAAGGTACATATAAAGAGAAAGGTCGGCCTTTATAGCAACCCTTCGACGATTATTTCGCGTGTGTCGTTCGTTTGGGGAGACTTTAATAAAATCGCTCCGAAAATAGTGTAGTACCCTGTAGGCAGTTTTAACGGCGTGCGTGCGTGCATGCGTGCGTGCAAGAAAAGTAAAAGAAATATAAGAATAAGGACCTACACTCTCGTGTGTACCTTGGCGTGTTACACACGAATATGTTGTGTCGTGCGTTATCGTTACGTATTTTTCGTTGAACACACGCACCTGCTTTTAGAGTAGTTTCTAGAAATATGATGGAAAGTCCAAGAAATCATTTGGAAACATATTTCAATGTAAGGAAAAAAAAATAGAAATGTTTTAAATAAGGTGCAGGTATTTGGATAGTTCCTCTTGCATTCTTCTCTACTTTTGATACTATGTATACGATTTTTAGGAAGTGTGCAAGGGAAAAATAAAAATATTTACGATAAACGATAAACTGAACTCACTTTCCTCTCGTAATCCCGATTAGGTACGGCCAACCAGGGTAAATCCGCGACGTGATTACGAAAGCTCTCCTCGAAGTCAAGAACATCAGCCACATTACTCCAAAGTACCACGTGTACGACCTCGAACCTTTTTCTCCTTTCCCTTCCCTTGTTCGTGTTCTCGGTCGACGCGCCGCTGGCAGGAGAAATTGCATCCGTTCCCGCGTGCACTGCGTTGACATTCGCATAAAGTTCAACCAGCTGACGCGTGAAATCGTCGCAGGTTGCACCGGGATTGATGAAACTGAAGTACACACCGATAACATCGCACGCGGTACTGCCGTCCTCGTCAATTAAAGAACCGCTCGCGTCACATGGCTTCGTGTCCTGGGAATTAATCTGATTGCAACGAGTCAATTGTTTGCCGAATAATCTATGTTGCCAACATATTGGCCGGCCGTTATTAATCGACTTTTTTGTTAACTCCAACGACGCCAAAGACGATTCGCTCGACATAAGCTGATCGCCAACGCACGCGGCCGCCATACCGCGCGCCTCTTATAATCCACCAATTATTCATTCACTCGGCGACTATGCGCCGACCAAATTGTCAAAGTTTTGTCAAAAACAAACAATGATAAAATATACTATCATTATTTGTACAGTGTCAAAAACAATCAAATTTTAAAATAAACGCAACCCCCGGAACAAATGCGGAACGCAGCGGAACCCCGACTGATTCACGTTTCGTTGACTCGCGTTGGGCTCGGCGCGCTCTCCGATCGAACCCGAGTTCATCCGAATCGCCACCAAATTTACCGCCCAATGCTCTTCGTATCAACTCGGCAATACCCGGAGAGTATAGTACACCATTTTGCCCCTATGTGGCACTTTTAACCGGCGTCTCGGAAAAATAATACTGATGATGGTTGATTTGCATTATTCTTATGTATTACGTATACATTTTAATATCGTGCGATAATCGTATAATATTAGTTTATCCTTCTTATTTATCACACTTTTATTTACCCATCTATGTAAGATTTTACCCATTAAAAAATGGAGATAAGAGGACAAACTAACTCTTTCAAAAAAGTATTAAGTCACTACTCGGTTATTCCAGTTATATAAGGAAAATGTTCTAGCTAGCTAAAAGAAATTAGTATAGGTGAAACGATTTATACATATATGTATTGTACATATATAATATGTGTGTCGTATATGCACTATATAACACTTTTTAATCTTATATATATATATTATATATATATATTTTATTTATAGTAAAATGTTACAAGTTTTTCATATTCAATGAATAAATTAAAATCTATGAAGCTTATTAACGGTAAAATTGATAGTTAAATTAAAGAATTAAAGTTATGCAATTGAATTGTTGATAAGGAGTTGTTGCATTAGCGAAGGGTAATATGTGATACGCTCTCGCATAACTAACGTAAGTCCAATCGTATGTTTGTAGCTAAGCTATAACGTCAAGTGATCAATGGAACATCGCACATCGCGCTCGCGCCGTTGCACATTTCTTTCCTCCGAGTATAGAATTCCAAAGCAGCAATTCCTTCGAATGTTTATTATAACTACGCGTTAACGTAAAAATTAATTTACTATAAGTGAATAATAATAATTAGAATAAATCAAGGAAAATGACGGTATCCGTTTCCTTTTAGTCCATTATTCTTTTTTAAAATATCGATTTTGTGATATAATTAATTTGTGTAATGGAAGTACCTGTCATATAGACACACACAATCATTTTTTTTGTTAACAAGAAAAGAGGTAAGTTATGACAATTTACGTCATAAATATCAATATTGTTATTTTTTAATGCAACTTCATTTTATTAAACGAATTCATTTAGTTAACAAATATTTAATCAATATTCTCGTCAGCACTTTTACATTGCATTTCAATTTTCATTGATCAACTTTTTGTCCTCTTAATTATTCTAATTTTTTTTTTTTACTACGTCATGACCTTAATTTATTCAATGTTTAAAATTCATTTTTGTATTACTCTAAACATGTATTTGTGTCTATACTAATATTTTATTTATAATTTTTGTTTCTAAATGGTTATTAAACAAAATATCGATCATCTTTAATTTAATATTTATTGTTTTGTTACTTTAAACATTTGACGTTCAGTAGAACTTAATATGTGCAATATATATATATATATGTGTATACAAATTTGTTAAATATTAATTGTAATTTGCATTATATAGATTAATCATGAGTTCGCAACCGATAGTGGTACCTGGTGGGGATCACCGAGTACAATCAGATGCTCATTCTGTACCTTCTGGAGGATGTTCTTCTGATACATTTAAAACTATGACTCCGCCTAATGTTAGTCGGTCACTGAGCAACCGTAAGTGTTAATTCTTGATATTAGTAAAATAAATTTCAAACTAGACGATAATTAATAAAACACATTACTCTAAAAAATATCTTACAAATCAATAGATATATTTAAGATGAGATACTCTTAAGTTTAAGATCATATTAACAATAATATTGTATTAAAACTTTGAATATACAATATAATTTTGAATATATCTGTTCCATATTGTAATATGTATATTCAAAAAGTACAAAAACCAGTTGCACGTTATGTGTGTAATATTTCTTATCTATAATGTTCTTTTTTTTTTTTTTTATATCTCAATGACATTTGATCCCTTTCTAAGTAATAACATACATTTAAATTATGCATGTTCATGCCAAGAAATCCTAGGTATCATTGGTTTGTTTTTTCATAAGCTAGATTATGCAATATTTTTTTTTTTACTAGTCATAACAAATATCTAAGCTGTTCATCATTGAAACAATTCTAATCAATTTAGTTTATCTAATATTTTTAATAATATAAATTAATAGATTATTTTCTCCTACTTCTACTTTTTAGTTTTTTTTTGTTTATATTATGTTTAAAAACTATATATCTGTCTTAGATTTTGGTTTAATGTTCTACTACATTAAAAATCTTTATCAATTATTTAGTTTCTGGTCATACTATCAATGTTAAGATTATAGACTAAACATAGTAGTAATAGTGGTGGAAATATTAGTAGTAGTAGTAGTAGCAGTAGTAATAGTATTAGTAGTGTAGTAGTAATATTAGTAGCTAAACTTCAGTTGTAAGATATCCTTGACATTAAAAATATAATAATGTCTAATGTAAGTTTTGTCATTAATACACATTAGAAAGAATTGAAATCAATAAACATTTGTTTCCAACAAACTACATTTACATTATTGTTAAAACACTTATTAGATATCATAGTATCATTATATCATATTATTTGAAATATTATTACATCCATCTGAATTATTCATATCTAATAATTTAAAACTAAATGTTAATGTAATTGTATTTTTGATGATTTGAAGAAAAACACACTATATATACTATATTTTGTATTATATATAATTGTTGTAATAGATAATAGTTGCTAAAATATTTATTATTGTAATTTAAGTTTTATGTAACTATATCATGTTAAAGAAAGAAAAAGATAGAAATTTAAAGCAAGGTATATTTTATTTCACTACAAACGTTACAAGCGTAGTTCCTGAATTAATTTATTCAGAGATTCCACTTTCTTCAAATGGAATTTGGTGAAGTAAGAATTACATGCATATTGTTATTATTTGTATGTGTATATATAATTGATATACAATACATTGATTGTAATTCCTATTATTATATAAAATGATATAATTATAGAAAAATATTGTTATATATTTTTATGGACTTGTATTTTTGTATTTTGCATTCTTTTGACTACTTCATCCTTCTTATACGAGAATGGCAATTCTTATATCTTTTGAAAATCTTGAAATAGAAATGCTCTCTGGTTGAAAATGCTCTTGGCTTTTAAAATGATTTGCATGGTATTTAATGCATGTGCATTTCGATATATAATAGCTTGACAAAATGTATAATAATTATTAATGTTAGATTTAAAATGTATTATATTAATAACTATATTTTATTATTATTGCTTATGGATGAGATAAATAATGTATATTAGCGTTAGTCTTGTATTCTTAGAGTACTAACCGTAATAATATTTATGTAGTTAAAATAGATTTCGAAGTAAAACTATATATCATTTGAATTAAATCAATTGTACAATTTTGTAAACATTTATATTTGTTTTATAATAATTTATTACGTATGACATAAAAAAAAACTTAGTATTTGTAAAATGGTATAAAATTACTAATGAATATTGATTGATAAATGAAAGAACCTAAATATATAGAACCAGTGGATCAACAACAACTTCGTCCAAGCAGTGTCCATGTACAACCAATGCCTTTAACAAAACTTCCATCAACTGAATCACTTACAACAAGTGTAACTATTGCAACTGGCCCAGTTCCTGTATCTCCAGGTATAATTAAAAAGATATTTTGCAGATATTATAATGTCATACTTATCAATAATTCAGCATTTATAAGATGCTTTTTTTTATCTCTTATTTATTATCACATATTTAGTTTTTTTTTTTGATTCCAATTAATTAGGTACTTTAGTTTAACATATGGCTTATATAAAAACATGCATGTGTCTTATGTAACATTTTAATTGATCACATATATATATATTCATACATACATATTTATTTATATTAGATTATTAAGTATGAAATGTCTGATTATTCTCAGTTCGAAATTGGATATTTTAAACTTAATGACCTAATTCTTATGTATGAAAAATGCATTGCAATACTTAAAGAAATATTTATTTTTATCTTTTTCTATTATGCTCGATTAAAAATGCTCAGTTTAAAAGTATCAAGCATGTATGAAAAATGCTAAATTTGTTAATGCTTATTCCAAACACTTTTCTCTTCTATTTATTTAAATAATTAATAGGTAATTAAAATAGATAATTAAAAGATAACTTTATATTTTATAATCAATTGGAAATAATATTACTTTAAGTATATGGTATATATAATAGCATTGTTGCTGTTGTTTCTCAGTTTTTATTAAATTAAAATGTTACATTTTTAAAAATATCTTTAAATAACATGTAATATTAAGTTTATACAATTTTTAGAATTATATAAAAGATATATATATATATATTACAAAATTATTTTTATTACAAAATTATGTAAATCATCAAGAGAAAATTTGTTGTATGGAAAATCAGTAAAATAATGATTAAAATTAATGAAATTATACAATAATTTGCGTGATAAATTGAGGATATAACTCAAATGATGTGAATATTGTAAAATTCAATTATCTTATTAAAATATTAATGTTACTGTCACGTCTTAATATGTCTTCTATTGTACTTTAATGTTACAAGATGTTCTCCAAAAAAATTTGCATTATAATAAATATTATTTATATATTATATATTACGTTAAGAGTTAGGTAACGAAAAAGAAATGTAATCAATGTACTAAAAATCATCATATGTAATCAATTTAATGTAAAATGTGTGTTTATAAGTTATGCATATTATTTATTTATATATGCGTTTGCGCGCGCACGTATGCGATACACATTTGTATCAATAAAAAGAGTATAAGATTTTATATAATATACAAATATTATTCACCTATTTTAAATTTGTATAATAAGCAAGAATCATGTTAACAGATTAATGAAAATTATTGATACACGTTTCATCTAAGTAAAACTTATTTAAAATTGTTATTAATATTAACATTTAGATAACAGAATCATTAAATTATGTTGTGTCAATCATTAGATTATTTTTGTTTTAATTAAATAAATGTTATTAAAATTCAAATCAGAAATAAATCATGATATATGATTACAATCTGTTTTAGGCTTATCTATAATGGGAGAAAGCAGTCAAAAAACAGACAATACGTCGGATAAAGTACGCATTTATTTATATATTTGAGGATATTTATTACAATAACGAAAAATCAAATGTGTTCATTTTGATTTATGCATATTACTTTTGTAGTCTATGGATTCATGCAAGTTGACACGAAAGGAATCTTACAAAGCGCAGAGAAAAAATTATCGAATAGAAAAAAAACGTGTTGCTAATGAACTTCTTAGTTCATTCAAAGATCCAACCGTTATTGTAATGAGTGATTGGCTTAAAGTTAGAGGAACATTGAAGAGTTGGACTAAATTATGGTGTATCCTCAAACCTGGCTTATTATTATTATATAAAAGCCCGAAGATAAAGGTAAATGTTATTAATTTTTTCATTGGTACTATATTAAATATTATGTAAATATTACAGAGTAATCATTGGGTTGGAACTGTTTTGTTGAATACGTGTCAAGTAATAGAGAGACCTAGTAAAAAAGATGGATTCTGTTTTAAACTTTTCCACCCTTTAGAGCAATCTATTTGGGCTCCTCGAGGACCAGAGAATGAAGCAATTGGTAAATACATATAATATTACTTTTAAAATAAATGTTCATTCCACATACATACACCAGTTCTAATAATGTAATTATTTCTTTTATAGGAGCTGTGGTACAACCTTTACCAACTTCTTACTTAATCTTCAGAGCACCTTCTCAAGCTGCTGGTAAATGCTGGTTAGATGCACTTGAACTTTCTTTAAGATGCTCTTCGTTAATTGTACGTTCAACTAGTGCATTGCCACGTTCTTTACAACATGATGCAACGACTACTCACGAAACTCAATGGAGTGAGGCAGATTATGAAAAACATTTTGATGAACATGGTGAGTTTTATTAATTAATTTTATGCATGCTTGGGTATTTATCGTGATTATAGAAAATGGATTGTTTTTAATAATATACATATTTAAATATGTGTAAATAAAAAAAAATAAAAAAAGAAAATGTATGTTTTAAATATTGTGTATAATAATAACAAGTTAGATAAAATGCTTTACATAGTTGCTATAAGTAGTTATTTGTTCTCATATAAATTATTTTCACAGAATATTTTATCTGGTGTTTCTTTTATTTATTTATTTTTTTTTAAATTAATACAAAACATTAATCATAATTAAATTTAATCTCATAATCAGAATACACTTATTTTTCTGTTTATAATCAAACTTATAACTAAAGGATAATCATTACAAGTATAATTTAAAAATAACATGCTTTTAATGATCAGAATTGAATGTTACTAATACATTTAAAATTATTATCCTTTCCTACTCTTCTTCATTACCCTACAACAAATGGGGAACACATGCTTCATAATCCAGTAGTATGTTTAAGCC
This sequence comes from Polistes dominula, assembly GCF_001465965.1. Next base: position 2,271,156 of record NW_015148975.1, on the reverse strand, counting down.
AATATGCACCTAAAACTCCCACGACACCTCAAAGGCGCTTATTGTCATGTCCACAGCCAATCTCACCTGCTATAGCGTGTCATCCTAAAAGTGTTTGTCCTTCACCAACTCCAATGTTTCAACAACTTTACCATGCAGTTGCATACTGGGAAAAACAGTTTCGCGATAAATCTCCTACACCTACTACAGATCCAGAGATTATTGTGTCTTCAGTTTCTATCGATGAACCAGATGGTGGGGGTACTCATCCTAGCATGTCTGGTTTTTCATCTTCTGCTTCTGCACCTGATCCATCAATTTCCTCTGCTCGTCGCATGACTGTTCCTTCTGTACATGTCCTAGAATACAAGACCCATGAGGTAGTAACGCTAGAACCTGTATACACCTCACATACAGACCTGGATGATATCAGCCAGCCAGAAAATGGAGTCGCAGCCGATGCCGAAATCAGTGCTTCAGATAGCGAATCTGAGGGTTCTGCAAAAGAAGAACCATTGGATACAATTAATGAAACTCCATATGCATCTAATGAAAATGAAGTTCTTGGCTCAGTATGTGTTTTTAAATATTTATTTTTCATATGTGTATATATAAATATATGTGTGTGTATATATAATTGATTTATTTTATTTATTGCATATCGTAGTATTTTTTTATTATTATTATTAGAAAGAATTTGAAGTAGAAATAAATCATACATTTAATAGTTTTTATTTTCATTAAATTATCTCATAGGCTGGAGAAGTAGTAACAGTATTGCAGGAAGAACAAAAATCTTTAATATGGTTTTTAATGAAACAAGCACGACCTGGAATGGATCTATCTAAAGTAGTATTACCTACTTTTATATTAGAACCTCGATCATTCTTAGAGAAATTAGCTGACTCTTATTATCATGCTGATCTTCTATCGGAGTAAGCAAGAGTTCAACAAAATGATTAAATAATTATCATTCATTATATCTATTACATAATGTACATTTATTTTTATAGAGCTGTACTAGAAGACGATGCATTCACGCGTATGAAGGCAGTTGTCAAATGGTACTTATCTGGTTTTTATAAAAAACCTCAAGGCTTGAAGAAACCGTACAATCCACTTTTAGGTGAAACATTTCGTTGTTATTGGCAACATCCTAATGGTTCAAGAACATTCTACTTAGCAGAACAAGTAATAAACATTACTTTTTGTAATTTTTCTTTGTTATCCCATTAATGAAATCTATTACTGTTTTAAGCGGAGCAGTTTATTGTGGTTTTTAAAATGACATATGTATATATATATATGCATATATTTATGCAATTAATTAAAATCTTTCAATATAATTTTGTAGTTGTCTCATCATCCACCTATATCAGGATTTTATGTAACAAATCGTCAAGATGGTTTTACGATCAGTGCTACGATTATTGCTAAATCTAAATTTTATGGTAAATATATTTTGTGAATAAAAAAAAGAAACATTATAATTATTAACACATTTTATGATATTATTTCAGGTAACTCAACATCAGCAATATTAGATGGTGTTGCAATATTAACAATGTTACCCAGAGGTGAAGATTATACGATGACAATTCCTTATGCACATTGTAAAGGTATTCTTGTGGGAACATTATCTATGGAACTTGGTGGAAAAATAGATATTGAATGCGAGAAAACTCGTTACCATACTGAATTAGAATTTAAACTTAAGGTAAAATTTATAATTATATATACATATGAATCTTTTTTATTTGAATATTAATTGTTCTTATTATATCATTAGCCATTTCTTGGAGGATCAGAACAGATGAATCAAGTAGTAGGAAGAATACGTTTAGGGAAAGAAACTCTTGCTACTATTTCAGGATATTGGGATGGACAAATAATGATTACTGATAAACGAACTGGAGTAAGTTAGAAGCTGATTATTATTATTATTATTATTATTATTATTATTATTATTATTATTATTTAACTAAATATAATGATTGTTGTTGATACCAACAAATATCTGATTATTATCTTCTTACAGCAAGAAAGTGTATTTTTTAATCCAACTGCAGAGGTGCGTAAAAAGAGATTGAAAAAATATACCGTACCTTTGGAATATCAAGGCCCATGGGAAAGTGAAAAATTATGGCTTGCTGTTACACATGCTATTAATAAAGACGATCAATATGCTGCTACTGAAGCAAAAACGCAATTAGAAGAAGCTCAAAGAGAACGAGCTAAAGAACGCAAAAGTAATGGTCAAGAATGGGTTCCTAAATATTTTGTACAGGTTGGTGGTAATCGCTTATGATTATTTTTATACATTCGTAAATAAGAATTATAATAATTAATAAGTCATAATAAAGTATGTGTTGAAAAATAATAAATTTATATGTTAATAGGATATTATAACAGGTAATTGGGTGTATAGACATGCAGATGCTCGACCATGGGATCCTAGAAATGATGTAGTACAATATGAACATGATTATATTATACGCACAAAAACAAGACATAAGACACCAATTATGCGTACTGGTAGTATTGTTTCAACAGATCCTATAACACAGGTAAAAATATATTAAATATAATTCATAGTATACAGGTAAAGATTTATATATATATATTGTTAACTACAATTTATAGTATATATGCTATTATTAATATTTTTCGTTACCTTCTTCGCTTACCATATGGCAACGCAAGTTCCCAATTTATGAATTTTTATGATACGGTAATTTCTTTAGTATAGTAAGCTTTAATCAAACCTTATATATTATGCACTTCATCAAAGTAGTATATCTTAAAAATACTTATAGATATTTTTAATATAATTTAATTAGTTAATTAAATTAATCTTCCATTGGCTTTTTTTTCAATGGATTTATTTTAGAAGTAGTATAGGTACACTAATATAAATATATACAATTAATAAAAATAAATCAATAAAAATATATACATTTTGTTTTTATAGATGCCATTACTTCAAGCTGAGTCTCGTTCATCATTATCCGTGTTAAAATCTTCAAAACGACAATTGTCTAATAATTTACCTCTTACAGAAACTGCACACGACTCGGGTAGTTCATCTGCCGAGTTACATTCAGATTCTAGTCAATCAATAGGCAAAAGAAGACGTGCTACGACAAGGTAAAATATTGATTAATGATAATTCAAATGTTTATTATATTTTATACTTTTATATCAAATAATTCGAATTTTACAGATTACTAGATATCAGTAAAGATATAGAAAATCAAATATCAGAATATGGTGAAAAATTGAATCGCATTCAACATCTAATTGAACAACTTGCTGTAAGGCAAAGAGCACAAATAGAGCAACAACATCATATAAATGTCTTTAAAAGTTTTTTAGATACCATACTTGTTATCGTAGTTGTCTTCCTTGTGCAATATTTTATGAAAGTATGGAATACAGGACCTAGTACAAGTTGAAATAATTTATTATAGTGTCCTATACGTTACGTAATTATTTACACATAGTAAAATACAAAAATCAGCTTTTTATTTTTCATAATAAAAAAAAAAGTATATATATAAGTATGTATACATTTTTTTGTTCATAACAAAAAATATATATATATTTTATCTTTCATAAATGAAAAAATATATATATATATAAATTCTTTAATTATTCGTGATAATACAGCAACAATAATATTTTATAACATTAAGCACGTACACACACAAATACACACATATATATAAAACTGTGAATTACATAGAAAAATGTGTACAATATTTATGTAAAATTATTTTCATAGAGTATCAAAGGTGTATAGTTAATGCCTAAATTATTGAATTATCAATCAACATGAGCTTAATTTCTTGTATATAATGGCTAAATTGCAATATTATATAAGAATATTATACATATTCGAATTATTATAGTATTAATTGCAACTACTCTATGATAAAAATGCAAATATAATAACGAAATTATTACAGTAAATTTGAAATAATCTTATAGATTACACACTTGACGTCTATATATTAATATAAAGTTATAAAAATTATAAAAATTAATTGTAAATTATATCACTGTCTTGACTCATTGATCTTCATCGAAGTATCTTAATATTATATATATATATATCAATCCTTCAAGTTGGAAAACTTTGTATCAATGAATTAAACAGTGTTTTAAGAGTAATTGCATGTTTGAACTTGTATAAATATTAATATAAAGCTTTTTATCTATCTAATTTAATAGAATTCGTTAAAATCGATAAATGCGATATTTATGAAATAAATTTCAGCATAATATTTTTTATAAACAAAATTTATATATATATCTTCTCTTCACGCGCTTTGACGAAAATCACATTTTTGTAAATTATCCATAGAGCTTTTTATTATATTTTATTTTCGACTGATAATGATGAATTGATGAATTTTATTTAATTTATAGTACAGTGCCTATATATATATATATATATATAATAATAAATCTTTGGTGTTCATGATTTAATATAAAAAAAAAAAGATGTAAAAATATAATTAACACGATCTTTGACAATGAAAGGTTTCACTAATGATATTCCAGAAAAAAAAGAAGTTATAAACATTTAAAAAGGTGGTCCTAATGTTATCACCATCTGGTATCAACGTTAACATAATATTTCCGTATATATAACACTTGGATAAGCATATCTATATTTTATTAATACTATTTTTGATCATACGCCAAAATTCAATTACATTTAATAATCCAATTATAATAATATAATGTTTAACAAAATTGATATTTATTAAAAGAAATATCTTTTCTATAATATAGTTTCTACACATAAAACGTTCCTTATATATATATATATATATATTTATTTATTTATAACTTGGATCACCGATTATCTAAAATTATAATGATTATGGTAATATTTCTATTATTATAAATGAAATGATTTACATACAATATTTATCTCTAAGTTAATGTTGCATTCTTTTTATTTGCACAAATATATCCACACCACATGCATTCTGTATTTTAAAAAAAAGTATCAACCGTTTTAAAACTTATGTTAATATATGTCACCATGTATTTCATTTCATTTAAGTTTAATTAAATGATATACACACATATATGGTCAAACAATATTGGTAACATTTTAAAAATATCTTTATTTTATCTATAGATAGTTTAATTACATAAGAGTTAAAGAAAAAGGGATTTGTGCAATAGATTTTTAATTAAAACAAAAAGTTTATCTCTACCCCATTCCTATGAACATCATACGCTTTTTATACATAGTTAAAATATCATTTAATTATGATAAAATAACTATATTTTAATTCTTTACTACACAACAAACAAGCAAACAAAATAATATTGTGTATGTACCTGAAATATTTATTTCAATTTTTATTTTCAGCTTCAATCATGATAAATATATATATATATGTATACTATCATATAATTTAAAATTATTTACCATTACTGGATCATGTATACGGAAGCATGGGGTGAATGAAGGATGAATGAAGAATGAATGAAGTATGAAAGTATAGAAGAATGAAGAAATCAGACGAGAGATATTAGTGCAAAGAGATATTTGGTGAAACAGTGACAAGTATGGGTAGTATGAGAGTTATGAGCGATTACAGTAATTTCGTTAATGTAGTATGACAGAATATTTGTATTTTTAATTTTATATTTTGTATTATTTTATTTTGCTTCGTTGCATATTATACTATTGTATTTTTGTTTTGACTTTTATCTGTATTTGATTTATATTATTTCTTTTATTATATCATTGGTATTTCTTACTTTAACTGTATGGAAGCTTTGTAAAGCATGAAGAAAGAAATGAAGCCTTTGTAAACCCTAGAGGATGTATACATACATACATAATGGACTATTTATGTTATGTATACATTGATAATATTACTATAAATATTATAACTATAAATATTCTAAGTAGTATTTAATATACATACAAGAACTATTGTTTTTAATGTTGTATTTCCTCAAATTTGTCTTTTGCATCTATGTAAGAAAATTTATGGTTGTACAAATAAAGAAATTCATTTACGATTTATAAATCTTATAAATATAAATGATGTAATATCTGCGAATAGTACATTTTTCTAATCAGGAGAGTCTTAGAAGTGTAAATTTCAGATTTGTTTCAAATTTTGCACATTTCTAGTAATTTTTTACAATCAAAAACAATGAAACTATTCCAGGTAATAAAATTTACATGCTATATATATATATATTTGTTTGATTCTAATATTTTTATAACATATATGTCACTTATGTCAGTACCCTTCGGATTTTTAAATTCATAGGTTGTTAATAACAAAAATTTGTATAATATCATTTAATCAAAAAAAAAAAAAAACATTATAATAATGCATAAAATACAAGGTTGAATATAATTGCGTGTGAACAAATATGCAGATTGTAAATTATATGTGTGTAAAGGATAGCATTAATTTTGTTTTTAGATTTTTCTCAAATAAATCAAGAATCAATACCGATAACTCCACAAATGATACGAAATGCTGTAGAAATCTTACAAATGAGAAAGCTTTTTGTTAATACTGAATTAATAATAGATTATTTGATAAAACATTATCCGGTTAATAAACAAACAATTAAAATAGAAATTATACCAAAGTTAAAGCATGCTGTACGTATTGGATTAATAGTACAATGTGGACATAATCAATATCGTATTCCAACATTATTACAGGACGCTAATACATTTGAAACGACATTCAATCCACTTTAGAATTTTTATTACATTGTAAGAAGAATATTTTTCTTTTATTTATTTCTATATACATATTTTATTTTATTATTAATGAAATAAAAAAGTATAAAATTACAATGTTATATAAAACCTATTTAAAAAATTAATTTCCTTTTTTTATAATATTATAACATATCAATATTATTATGAAATTATAAAATCATTCGTATGTATGTCAGTATATTTAAAAACATAATCATAATATAATTAACAATTATCATTATTTTGTTTCGTAGGAACATTTGTGTGAAAATTAAAAAGTAACTTGGAATGAGATAAAATTGCATCAAATAGGCGAGCAAAATTTGGAGAATTTTCAAGTATTACTTTAATATAATCTTCAACATTTTTACGTTTTTTAAAACTAACATATAGATTATATATCAAAGTACCATTAAACATGATAGATATTTTTGAAATTTCATATGGATCACCCAATAATGCATTTAAATCTAAACTAAATTTCAAACAATTTTGAAATTGTGTGAATATATGAACAATCTCTGGTTTATATAGTTTTTTATTTTGTACAAGTTTCGGGTGGACCTTGTTATAAGAAATAAAATATGGCGTTAACATTAAACAATCAGTTTCTGTAATTTCATTTATTAATTCTGTAATACTTTTCTCTTCAATTAACTGCGAAGGAAGAAGAAGATCCATTTTTTTCATTTGATTTATTAAGCCTGTTTCTTCATTTATTACTATCTTCAATTCTCGCAACTGATTACTAAATTTCGATTTAAATGATTTAATTGATTTATAAAAACCAATTTTTAGATAAATAACATTTTGTAACATTGCAAAGAGCAACGTATATATATGAATATTAGATGATAATGATAAGTTATCAACCCAATATTTGATTGCAGTAATATACAATCTCCAATTTTGAGGAAATTTATTTACAAGATCGTATTGTTTTATATTTAAAGTATTATCATAAATGTATTTTCTTATATTTAATGGGACCTCTCTAAGATCTGAAAGAGATGGAGTTTTATCAATACCAATATTATCAAGGTATTTTAATGAATATTGAGTTATCTGATTTTTTATTCCTCTAGTTAACAAGTGTGAGCCTAGTCTTGGTTTTTCAAATCCTGTTATAAGTAATGTATATATAACTTCAAGAATCGGCATGCTTATGAATATACTTGATGGTTGATTATAATCTTCAACTTGTGCAGAATGTAAATACTTTCCGTGAGCTAATAAAGTTATAAAATAATTTGGAAAGTGACCTTTAGAATATTCAACGATAAACCAATGGGGTAATTGATGAATAATATCCATCTGTACAATTTTAGACGAAGAACCTTTCGTATTTTCGTATTTTTTTAATAAAAGATGTATAGTACTAATCATATTATCTTTAGAAGTCGTATCAAATTCTGTTCTTTTAGAAGTAATATCATTAATAATTTCTTGAGAAAAATCAAATTGAAGTAGTATATCTTCTGATATATTAGTATATTCATTTATGATCATCTCCATTGTTTTAAGTATTTGTGTTCTATTATTCAAACGTACAGCATTTATTATATCAAATATGACAGTGTTTATTTCTTGTTCAGCCAACCATTGAAATATAGACTGTATACGATATTGTTGTGAATTATTGCAACGTAATTTTTTCTTCATTCCTCGTCTTTGTATAATTTTGTACAAAACATTGAATTCCTGTTGCTCTACGTAATCGTTTCCAATCAATATAGCAGCTAAAGGTAACTTCCAATCAACCAATCCACGAAAAATATTAAATAAAGATTCTATTTTATAAATAGAACAATTTTTTAAATCTTCTGTATCTTTCTTTGACCATTTCAATGTATTGAACGGTATGTACATTGATCCATAAATAAAAAAATCAGAATCATAACTAAGAACAGGACATTGTAAAAGTTTAGCAATACCAGCTATTGCATTGTCAGCTTCAAATAAACACTGTACATGTTTTATATTCATTTCATTAAGAATTTCTTTGAATACATAAAATATTAAATTAGGAATGAAAAAATGTAAATAAGAACTATCAAATAGATAGTTAGGAAAATGATCACGTGCTGATTTATATCTATCGTATAAACGAGTCATTGCAGTTTTTGTTTTTCTAGATTCAAAACTACCATCCATCAGAACTAATGGTGTTACTTTGTAATTACTTAGGTTTACAAAGAAATTTTTCACACTATCAGCGTAATTATCATAATCACCTCCAAATGCTTCATTAGATTTCGTATATTTCCAATATAATTGATACGCAAGATTAGAGCCATCGATAACTAAGAAGGTATCACATAATTTATAATCTTGAAGAAAATATTCTGCATGATCTTGAATATAACTTGTCAAGCCTTTTATACCCATTTTTAATAATTAATCAAACACTTTATAATTTATAATATTAAGCGTTATCTTTTCTTTTCTTTCCTTTTTTCTTTTTCCTTTCTTTTATATGATGCACAATAAGAAAAACCATAAACTTATAATTTTGCATTAGATCAATGGGTAGATTAGATATATAGATATATAGATATGATATATATATATATATTAGATTATCTTTTATCTTTCTATTTATTTAATTATTTAACGAAAATAGTCACCGTATATCATTTATAAATAAATACTAAATAATTAATTTTATACTTGCATGTCACTTTTCCAGTATCGATGGAATTATATTGCGTCTTATGTGTATCTATATATATATATGACACATATATAGATGACTCATCTCATCGCACGCTAGTTTTTAAGAAAATCTCCGTTAGAATAGACACGCACGCACTCGTATGTTTTTTGATTTGTTCGTAATTGTTAATTACAGTTTCAAATCATAAAATACTTGTTATTCTCGTTTATTATAACCTCCTAATAAAACGAACAAGAAAATGGACGTCCCACATTATTTACAAAATATTTACATGTAAATCGTTCTTTATGATATCACATTAGATCAAATGGAATATATCATATTATTTTGACAATAATTGGAATGTAATCCACAGGTATATTATTTAGAGGCTTGCTGAAAAATATATATAGTATAATTATTTTATTGAAAATATTTTTTATTATATTATAATTATGTATAAAAAAAAAAATAAAATAAAATAAAGAACAAGTAAAAGAAAAAAAAGCAGCAAAATTATAACAACAAATAAAGCTAATGCAATATGACTAGTAACCAAATTGTTCTAAACTCTTATGATTCATTTTAACATAGCATACATATTTGATTACTCGTGTATTTCGTAGATTCTTTTTGATTAGAATTAGCGCGTTCTCTTTCATCCCAAATGGTTAAGCCATCGCACGCACATATTTTCTTTGTATTTTGAAATAAACCAGATGAACGAGCAATAATTCCGCAAGCCAATCTACAAAAAGAAAATAATAATTGCAGTCAATGAAAAGAATATAAAAACATATATATATATATAAAAAAAAAAAAAAAAAAAAAAAACAGGAAAATAAGATATAAAAACTTGCAATATCATATCTTTTACCTCTTTCCACTATTTCCGTCTATTAATGATTGTTGATCATTTCCTTTTCCTAAATCATCTGGTTTTTCAGTAATAACAAGTGATCTTCCAATAATATCTGACACTTGAAGGAATTTATTGATTCTTCTAAATAAAGCTCTTCCATTATTATCTACATCTATGTTTCCAAGATCACCAATGTGCTATTATAAACAGGAAAACATTATTATATTTAAAATTAATTTCAAATAATATAAAATGTATAAAATAGAGATCATTTTTGATATATATCTCTCATTTTAATTTTACCTTTTTAGATATGTCGTCTTCAGGTCCACCATGTATGCTATTATGAGGGTTAAAATGTTCTCCTACGCTATTAAGAAATAAAATTGACAGAATATTATAAAATATAAATTTCTCGAGTGACCATGAATATATAGCACTATCACTATATTTAAAAAGTATGACATATTTTTAAAGTACTTTATAATACCTTTCACATCCATTAGAAATGTCACCGCATTCGTGTATATGTACACCGTGTTGTCCAGGTTCAAGTCCATCAACTGTTCCATCTATTATACAACCTTCTGGAGTTTGTACAAATCTTATTACACCTTTTATATTATTGCTTATGCTATATCCAGAGTTACCTCCTAACATTGAAACTGCGCTAAAACTGTTTTCTATAAAAATATTTATTAATCATATTTTTCATTTAAATTGTAGTATTATTATTATTATTATTATTATTGTTGTTTATACTTTATAGAAACGAAAGAATTAATTTGCATAATTTCTTTTTGTCATTATAATTGTATATACTTTCTATACTTATATATTGTTTTTAACCCATTGAGTATACTATGGGTTAATACATGCATACTAAGAATGCATACAAGGTGGTAAAAAAAAGGGTTCAATATTTGAAGGACTTATAGTACTCACCAAGACGATTAAAAAAATGTTTAATTAACATGAATTCTAAAATCAACTCTTTGATGTAAATAAACTTTTATTATTTATAAAAGTTTTATTAATATCGTAAGCGAGCTTCTCTTGGCAACATGTTGAATGTACACAGAAGAATTTCCTTCAAATATCAAATCCTTTTTTTTTACCATCCTATATAATATATATTTTATTCAATTCTTTTTTTTTTTAATATGTCATTATCTAAAATATATATTGTTTTCAAATTTACCTCCATATCCTTTGAGAACAGCTTTCTTTCCAGATTTCTCTATTTTTTCTTGTATCAAGGTAAATGGAAGATTGGTTTCAACAACAACTGTTCCACGTTCTAACGAAATATTTAAATTTTGAATATCATTCAGATCTGATAAACTCTCTTGTACAGCATTAACGCATTTTTGACAAGTCATGTCGACAGCAAACTCAATCTGTTATACAAAAATTCAATTTAAATAAATATATTTTTAATATTTGATCAAAATAATCTGACTAACCTTTGACATAGACATTTTCTAATATATTATAATTAATTTCTTTTAATGACAATGACTTTTCTTTTTAAATAATCTCATCCAAAACTTATGTTCTTATTCGTTTTTGTATTCTTTGAACGTTGGTTTCGTCAAATGGCATAATCATTATCATTCGCTAAAATTTCTTCTGATATACTCTGTCGATAATGCAGAAAAATTTCGTAATAACTATTACATTTATTCGAATTTAATAATTTTAATTTCAATCTATGTGTGTAAATGAATTTAATTATTTAAAATATAAATTTTTAATTATATTTCTCCATTTCTCTTTATTTATTTTATTTAAATTAACGTTTGAAAAACCATTTCATTTATTTGTAAATTAAGTTTTTTGTCAACCAATCAAATTACAGTAACTACAAATATACGCGATATTGCAAAATATTATTGCAGATATTATAATACAATTTTATTTAAAGGAAGTTGTGATAATATCTCAAATTTTAATTTAATCTTTTATTTTATTTTATTAATTTTTGTATAATTTGATAAGAATTGAAAAAAAAAAACGAAGGAAACATGGAAATGGGTGATGATATAACAAATGTCAATTATTTGTATTTACATATCATACACTTATTTATTATTAATATTACATTTATTATTATTAAATATATCAATATTCTACATTTAGTTTCATTATTTAAGACCGTGTACCTTTTTAACCTCTTTGTAGATTGCCATTTTTTGAACTGAAAAACAAAGAAAAGAATAAAAAGAATTAGATCAATGTACAGTTGCATGCAAAATTATCCGGCCAAACATAATGTTATCATTTAGTATGGTTTACAAAATGTTGAATGAAAACTCAAATATATCATTGTAAAGTGTATTATGCCATCAAAATATGTAATTTAAAAATTGTTTATAACTATTATAACAATTATTTGTTACAAATATGACAATTTCTGGTTTTTCATAAATATCCGACCATGTTCTATAAAGGTATTATTAATCAAAATAGAATGTAATTTACTTCGCTATGTTTACGTTATTAGTCGCGAATGTATGTAAACATTTAGTTCGTTGTCCTTTCTGTATTGTACGATCAGTAACACTTCGTCAAAATGCCGGAACGCACGTCTTTAAACATTCGTAAATTAATTATTAAATTACACGATGAAGTAAAAGTCTCCCGTGAAATATCAACAATTTTGGCTATCGGAAAAACGACTGTTAACGTTATTATTCATAAATTTAAGACAACGGGTAGTTTAAAAGCTAAATGCAATCCTGGGTGACCAAAAAAAACAACTAAACGTGTTGATAAAGTAATTAAAAGAAAGTCTATCTCAGATGTAAAAAAGAATACTGCAATCATTGCACGCGAATTACGCGAAAAAAATTTAGCTGACATTAGTCAAAGTACTGTGTACCGAAGGTTGACAGAAGTGGATCTTTTCCGACGTGTTGGTGTTAAAAAACCACTTATCAGTAAGAAAAATAAGAAGGACAGATTGAAATTCGCCAAAAGACATCAACACTGGACTAATAAAGATTGAAAAAAAGTGCTCTTTAAGGATGAAACTAAAATTAATGTGTTTGAAAACGATGGGAGGAGATATGTGCGACGACGAAAAGGTACTAGATATGATTCAAGATATCAAATATCTACTGTAAAGCACGATGGTAGTAGCATTATGCTATGGGGTGCATTTTCTTGAAAAGGCATCAGCCCAATCTTTAAAATTGAAGACACAATGGACTCTATCAAATATAGAGATATCATATTAGATGTAATGTAGCCTTATGCACGTTAAAACATGCCACGAGGATGGATATTTCAGCAGGATAATGATCAAAAACATCAATCAAAGCTCCTTCAATAGGTTTTTTCTCAGAAAAAAGTCCGAGTTTTAGAGTGGCCAAGTCAATCTCCGGACTTAAATCCCATATAGCATTTATGGCAAGAGCTAAAACTAAAATTAGGGTTTAAAACGTGTGCGAATAAAGCTGATTTGTGAAAATAAGTTCAAAAATAGTGGACAAATATCTCTCAAGATAGAATCGTTAAACTAATTGAATCGATACCTCCTCACCGATGTGCTGCTGTGATAGCTGCAAAGGCTATGGTTACCAAATATTGATGAAAAATTAACATTTATTTCTTATATTTATCTTTTATTACTACTTCTGATTATTTTTTCTTTAGTTTTTTGTATAAATAGTGCGAAATTTGTGCTTGGTCGCATATTTATGAAAAACCAAAAATTGTTATTCTTGTTGTAAATAATTATAAATTGTTATATATAATTTTCTAATTAAATGGTTTTATAACAAAATAGAAATACTTTACGACTTTACTTATTTGTATTTGCATTTTGCACCGGTTATATGTTAAATAATCAAAAAATTATGTTTGACTGGATAATTTTGCATGCAACTGTATATAAGAATATAAGAGTATAAATTTATTTTATTTATCTTAAATTAATTCATTGTAATTTATATTATTAACCATAAAAGAGAATTCTCATTTTATGAACTTACTGTACGGATCGAATTTAATAACTTCTAATTTATCAGCTACTCTTTCTCTGATCATATGCCTTGTATGACCGCTTACTACACTTTCAGTTAAAACTAAGAGTAGTCTAAAACAGATAAAAAAAAACAAACAAATAAATTAGTTAAAAATAAATAACATTAATTGCATTTTAGTCAGCTAACTTATTTACACAAATAATGTGTATTTTAATATTACATATCATTTATATTTTATTATAAGTATATTAATAAGAAAAAAGAACTTACTTGCTCTTTGCTTTCTTAAACAATATATTTGTTAAAAACATTATTATTTATTAAAAATCTAAGTATGTTTTATATCATGAATATTTGGTTATAACGTGACTCATTTGTAAAAATAAAAACATTAATGCCATCTGTGTTTGGTGGCGAGAACTGAATTGGTATTTACCATCTTTAACAATAGATGTTTCATCTATTACGTTGCAATTGTAAAAATAAATATTAATAATTAAAAGTATAAAGAAGATGTTAAAATTATTTAAAGATAAAGAAATAAGGAGAATTCATTTAAAGGAATAAATGTATATATATATATATATGTCGAATATATATATATATATATATACATCGAAGACATTTAATTGAACATTTCAAATCTACATTAAATCTTGCCTGTGGATTGCGCGGTCAAATCAAAGCAATATGGCGGATTGGCACAATAACTTGTATTTCAGAGAGTATTATTTTGATTCGAATGAAAAGATTGTGAATAGTGCACACAAAGTTATTATTAACACCGATAATTATAAGAAAATAGTATCTTATTCACGTATATAACAATAGCGTGTATTTTTTATTATATATTAAAGTGTTTATTTGTTAAATATATATTGTATCTCTGGGTGTATGTGCTTCAAAATTTATTTCATTAATGGACATGAAGATGACCTTAATTATTAGGATATATTAGCATTGTCGTGTATTTATTTTAATTTTTTATCATTATTTTTTTATGTTCAAACATGTCGTCAACTCAAAATAAAATGCGAGGTACGTTTTTTTTAATTATCCAAAGTAACCTTTCTTCGTTCTCTTCATAAGAAAATTCATTTCGTTATTAATTTATTGTTATTTTACGTATGATATCTAAGATTTGAATATCTTGCAATAAAATATTTTTTTCTATTAATTAATTTATCAGAAAAATGTATTTAATTTATATGATACGTATGTATGACAGTCTTGTTATTTATTATTATTATTATACACATATTACAGGCCCCGGGAGACCACCTAAGTCAAAAAATTCTTGCACGTGGTGCGGAGAGACCAAACAACCATTAAAATATGTTCTTCCCACTCAACATGGGAAAAAAGAATTTTGTTCTGAAACTTGTCTATCAGAATTTCGTAAAGCTTATGTACGCGGTGCTTGCGTACAATGTGATAATGTTATCAGAGGTACATCAGTTAAATTAGAACAGAAAGATGGTCCTACTAAAGATTTCTGTTCATCTTATTGCCTTAATAGACATCAAAAGAAGGAAAATCAAGCTGAAATGAAAAAAGGTTAGTTATTTGAAGTATTTGGTTTTTCATGTTTTACTAATAGAATATAATATTGAAAAAATGATATTAAAGTTATACTTAGATGTACTATAGAGAGAATATATTTAATCGTTTATATGGTATAAGCTTATATAATTTATCTTATTATTTTAGGTAATAAGGATCAATCATCGCCTGCACCTTCTCCCCTTCCATCTAACTTATCAAATAATAACAATGTAGCATCCGCGACGCAAGTTTACCCTCATACAAATAATCATAACAATGCATCTCATCCGCCGTCTACTTCGACTGGTCCGTTTCAATATGAAACATATCAAACTTTTGATTGGGATCTTTATTTGAAAGAAACTAATAGTTCTGCGGCACCTATCGAATGCTTTAAACAGGTATGCAGTATTATCAACAACAAMAAAAAGACAAACAAATAAATTTAGATTTAATTTTGTCCACAAATAATATATATTATATAAAATATTTCATATATATATAGCACGAAGTACCACCAACGAATGATTTTAAAATGGGCATGAAATTAGAGGCCTTAGATCCTCGTAATTTAACATCGACTTGTATTGCAACGGTAGTTGGTGTCCTTGGTCCTCGATTAAGACTACGACTTGATGGATCTGATAACAAAAATGACTTTTGGCGTTTAGTTGATAGTAACGAAATTCATCCAATTGGACACTGCGAAAAATCAGGTGGTATGCTTCAACCCCCTCTGGGCTTCCGTATGAATGCTTCCAGTTGGCCAATGTTTTTATTAAAAACATTAAATGGAGCTGAAATGGCACCTGCTAAAGTATTTAAACGTGAACCAAAGACACCTCGTTCTAATATGTTTGAAGTTGGACATAAATTGGAAGCTATAGATAAAAAAAATCCACAACTAATATGTACTGCTACTGTTGGTGCTGTGAAAGATGATATGATTCATATAACTTTTGATGGTTGGCGTGGAGCCTTTGATTATTGGTGTCGCTTTGATTCTAGAGATATCTTTCCTGCAGGATGGTGTTTTAAAAGTGGACATCCACTACAACCACCGAGACAAAAATGTAAGTCGCTTATTTTTATTTACTTTATACAATAATGGATTTATAAAAGAAAAACAATTAATTATTTTCTATTTGTGGTATTTATAATAATTACATAAGCATTTATTTTGTACAGCAACAGGTCCTAACAGATTTAAATCACGAACAAGTAATGTTTTGCCAGTAATGGCAGTGTCTGGTGGTGGTGCTAACGGAGAACCAGCAGTTGCACTAGTAAGTCCAGCTGGTTCAAGTCCACCTCCACAACCAGCTACAGAACCAGACACTAGTACAGCTAATACTAAACCGGATCCTCTTGGCAATGGTATTTATACAATTTTTCAACAAGTAAACAATTAATAGAACAATATATAAATAATATATTTTATAATGTTACAGTTACTATTTATGTAAATCACAATTGTACGTGTGGTCCTTATTTCGACCCTCGTAAGGTAAAAGCTATGCCAGCACAATTTGGTACAGGTCCTATATTAAGTGTCACGAGAGATATCTTCCAAGCATTTCTCATGGCAGCGATGAGTCCGAGACAAATGTTAAGTTTGCTGAAACGTGGCGAAGGAGAAAATATCAATTTAACTCTAGAAAGTAAACCTACTTCTGTTAGATTACCTATATTTATGGAAGATGAGGATTTTTATGTTTATATCAGGCGACAACTCGAAGATCTTTGTGCGTGCGAGCACATACTATCCAGAAGAAAAGAACCCTGTAATAAATGTCCGAATACTCAACAGCAGCCACAATCTACTAATTGTGAAGAAACGACTAACAATAACAATGATGAAAAACGAAGATGGTCGTCTGCAAATCAAGAAAATCTTTCATCGTCTACGCAACAACAAGCACAACAATCTGCGCAAAGTATAAATAACACAACTCTTTCATGTCCTACACCAGCAAAACAACCACGCAAATCGCTTCCAGGTAAGCATATTTTATCATAACACAGTTATGATCATTAATTAACATTTAATCAAAATTAAATGTGTTTTTCAAATTGTGGATTATTTTTAGAATTGGAAGCTGCAACATCAACTACTCAATCAGAAAATACAGCGAATCGTACGCTCTCTACAGAACCGGCTGAATGGACTATAGAAGATGTTATACATTATATTGCCCTAACAGATCCTGCATTAGGGCAGTATGCGGATTTGTTTAGGAAACATGTAATTTTTATTATTTGTTTTATCTGTTTCTTTAAAACTTCAAAAAGAGCGGTAAAATAATGATTTATTAAAATTATTTTTAGGAAATCGATGGAAAGGCTTTACTTCTTCTGAATTCTGATATGATGATGAAATACATGGGGCTAAAACTTGGACCTGCACTTAAGATCTGTAATTTGGTAAATCGTATTAGAGGTAGAAGACATATAATGCTATGACTTTCTCGGATATAAAACTATATACATTAAGGTAAATTGCATTTGAAGTGGTTGGTTAAACTTGTTTTCATTAATGAAAACATAATAATGTGAATATATGAATGTATGTACTATTATTATGTCAATATAATATGATTGATTTAAGTAGAAAACAATTTTATAATTTACTTTGGTAAAGTAAGTATTTG
Source organism: Polistes dominula (assembly GCF_001465965.1). The sequence continues at coordinate 2,252,711 of NW_015148975.1, read as the reverse complement.
TATCCATGAGAAAAGCACACAAATTTGCATTAATTGATTTAATTGATTAAATGTAGACATTTTTATTTTAATGAAAAAGAATTAATTCATACAATGAGAGAAAAGCACACAAATTTGCATTAATTGATTAAATTGATTAAATGTAGACATTTTTATTTTAATGAAAAAGAATTAATTCATACGAGAAACTAAGCATGTAGATAAATAATGAATATAGACGAAATGTTTTCTCAATTAATTATAGAATTTTTTCATTACTTTTTTAAAGTCAAAAGTATGTAAAAACAAAGTAATGTATATCAATCAGTAGCTATGTATAATAGCAAATTTCAATTACAAATCTTTTATAACACACAAATTGTTAGTCTTTAATATAATATTAATCCATGATGTATTCTTGGTCAGTTTGCAAAAAAAGATTATATTTAAATGAAAAATATCATATATTTTACTGAATTTGTTTATTTATATTTTCGTTATTTAGATAAACTTGAATTAATTTGTATTTTTATTATTATAGAATGGATCTGTTTCCTCAGATTTTTGTTGCTATATTAACTTGCTTATGATCATGTATAATTTATATGACTATTACATAACATTAAAAAATGTAAAAGCTTTACAATATACAGAGTGTTAAAAAAACCATTCAATATATATAAAGCATACATTTTACTAAATAAAAAAAGTCCTTAGATTTATATCTTGGAAACTTTTTGACCTATGTTTATTAAGATTTTTTAATTCAACATAGTGTGTTCTATATGCTAAATAAATATTAAATGATTTTTTAAAACAACCTGAATAAATATACAGGAACACTCTGTATATATTATAAAAATATGTATATTTTCAAGTATTCATATAATAATACCATATATAAATAGTAAATTAATCTTTTATTAAATTTAAATTTACATTCATTCATAGGTGATACCGTTCTATTGAATATATTATTATTATATAATGATTATATATAATAGTTTCCAAAGTGATATTCAATATTTGTTCAAATCAATTAATATAATAATTGTTCAAATTGTATGATACAATTATATATATATATAAATTTTGCAGTACAATTATATATATATATATAAATTTTGCAGTAAATACCATAAATACACCCAATGAAAAGCAAACATACATTCTTGTCCATGTATGTCACTATTGATTCATATTAATTGAAAAAAAGAAATTTAATATAATAATACATGTTATGTACGTTGATGAATAATTAGAAACCTTGATCAGGTGTATAAGTTTAGGTTAGTAGATTATTATTAATATTTTCTTTTAAAGCTATGTATTGTTTATGTTTCTTGAGAAGATCATACTATTATATTTATAATCATTAAAGGAATAAATTACTAACAGTGTGACTGTACAAAATATCTATAAGTATAATAATTGTGATCAATATTATATAAGATATAAATAAGTCTAATCGTTAAGTACATTCTATGAAATATACTTTATTACTTTTTCTTATTTTTTTTTTTTTTATCTTTTATGTTACATATGCAGTTGTTATATAAATATAAATATATTTAATCGTAGCCTTTGTAATATCAAAATTACTTATAAATATCAAAGTAATAATTAATTTAAGATTGAACGAAAATATTTTCTATTAAATTTATTATACGTAACATTTCGTATGATAGTAAATAATTAAAAAAAAAAACAAAAAAAAAGAAGATTAATTTTAATTCATTATAATCTTATTTTTTATAAAAAAAAAAATTGTGGACTTTGTTTTCATCAATCATTGTCTTTTCTTCCTCCTTAAAGAGTAATATTCAGTGTACCATAAATAGTATGCATAATATTGTATTCCATGCGTTACTCCTGGCATTATATTGCTTTATTTATTTGACGAAGTTAACAATTATATAGATTATTAAATTAAATTTAAGTATGTACTTAGAAAATGCTTGCGTGCTTATATTGTGTTATGTGCAACCACACACAAATAACGCATATACCATTTATAAATGTGTGCCATGAAATAATTCATAAAAATAATTACATTCGATTACAAATTTCAGTCATTTTCACTTAGCATTTATTATAAAGAAAAATAATATTTTATATCATTCTAATATCTATAAATTTTGATCGTCCTATTTAATTAATTAAGATACTTATAAATATATACATATATATATATATATATATATATATATATATATATAAATATATTCTTTATATAATCGTAGGACTGGTATGCTATATTAATTTGGCATAAACAAATTTTGATTGCAAATTAATATATAATATAGTTATCACCAAACAATAATATAAATAAAATAATAAATATACATCACGAATGAGGATACATTTTTAATACCATATAAGAGACATGAAATACAAATGAAACAAATAATTTTATTTAAAATTTCAATAGAAAATAATTGAACATTTCTATTATTTCATACATTAAATATTTTCAAAGTATAAACGTTAAAACTGTTCATGTAAATAAAACGTATGTATATGTATTAATAGTAATCGTATGCTTAATAATCTTCACCATCAGAATCATCGGATTCGTGGCCTTTAATAGTTTTAGGTTTTGTTATGTGAGACATAAATGGTTTCCTAGCATTGTTAGAATATATTATATCATCGCTACAATTAATAGCTCCAGATTGACCAATTCTAACTTCTAATGTTTCGGTAGAAAAATCATCGCAATTACCCAATTCAGTAAAACCGACAATATAATCTTTAGTTTTTCCATTTACTATAAGCGCTATTGTAGGAATAATTTTTATTCGTAAACGTTCTGAAAAGTATATAGATAGTTTATTATTGATATTCATTATAAAATAACAAAGATATTAATACTTTTAAATAGGTTGTAAATTACCAGTGAGAAATGGACAGCGTTCGACATTTAATTTACAAAATTTAGCTTCCAAATGCCTCTTAGCTAAGATTTTAAAATGGTGATCTACAATTTTGGACCTTGGCGAATCATCTTTGTAAAATAAGCATACAATATTTTGAGATTTTTTGGACACCTCAAAGAATTCCTTTTCATCTGGTATTTCGGAATATTCTCCGTGACCCTAAAATATATAAATATATATATATATATGAAATCAAAATGTTATCAATGCAATGGGATTCTTGTCAATGTTATAAATACCAAAGCAAGCCATTCTTGTTTTTGTTTTTGTAACTTTTTAAGTTCTTGCAAACGATTTTCTCTTAATTTCTCAATATCATTAATATCCAAATTATCCAATCTTTCTAATTCTGCATCCAATTGTTTCTCAACATTATTAGCAACTTCAATTACTTTTTGTTGTATGATAGTCTCCATGTTTTTCTTTTTTTTTTGCTTTTATGTAAAATTAAATGTTAAAATTATAGCTGCAATGAACACCACAGAAAATCTGTAAATAATAATGATTTAGATGAACTGTCAAATTTTTATTTATAGAAACAAAGAAAAAAAAATATATATATATATATATATATATATATGCCAAAAAATATATTACATTTAAAGTAAACCAGTTTCAAGAAATGTTGGATTAACTACAGTTGCAGTTGCTTATACCTTATATAGACATATTTCAAATAAACGCTGTATCTAAGCATTGACTTCAACGCAAGGAATAATGTGACGTAAAGACGAGTATTCATATGATGTCATTGACTAAATTTTGTTCTTTTTTGTTTTAAGTATAATTTGATCGATATCTATTGTATAGATAAATCAATGCATTTAATCAATCATAATATCAAGTAAAACAAGGATATTTAAGATGATTTATTTAAAATTATAATATATTAATTTATTTAAAAAAAATATCTCTATAAATATAATTGCATATAATAAATACTATATTTTTTACAAACTCTGAATCGTCGAAATATCGATTGGAACCATCTTTAATTATCATTGGTCAATTTTTAATCACTAAGAATATCATTGGTTAATTTAAAATCCCTGAGAATACTATTGATTGATATAGATTATTTGTAAAGAATACCATTAGTCAGTTTAAAATCCCTAAGAATGCTATTGGTCATTACGGATTAATCGCAAGGAACAGGGAAAAAAAATTGGCCAGTCCTATGGCGCGAATTTTGGAATGGACAGATTCATTCGCGTATACTTGGGGTCAATTGAATTTCTAAGGTTGTCAACTTGTTAAATGGCAACAAAAATGGCGATGTGAATGTGAACAGTTAATATTCATCTTCTGTAGCGTACGTTATAATAAGCGGGTCTCCCCCTGAATATTGATATAGAAGTGAGTAAAAGGTCGCTGACGGTGTGTGCGTGAGTGTGTGGTGTGCCGTTGATCTAGTGCGTCGTGTGCGTGACTTCTTCGTCCGTCGTGCATGCGTGCGTGCGTGCGTGCGTGCCTGGTGCGTGCGTCCGTGCGTCCGTGCATCTGTCTTCTTGCTGCTGTCTATCTGTTTGTCTCTGTGTGTGTTTTTAGTGCATAAAGTGTGTAATTTCGATCGAAAAAATATGTTAGAGACTTTTTGAAGTATGAGCGAAGGAGCGGATTCGAGTACGCGTATTTGCGAGAATTCGCTTACGACCTTGAACACTGAGGACAAACCTAATGTGCCTCTATCAACGGAAAGTAAGGGGACGACAACGAGGACGACGAAGGAGACGACGACGTCGACGACGTCGACCACGACAATTGCTACAACAACAACAATAACAACGGCGACGACGACGACGACGACAACAACAACAACATCATCATCATCATACACTCCTAGAAGGCCACGATTTGGTACTGGCAATGTTCCGGTCTCCCCATACATATGGATTGATGGTAGACAAATAAGAAGCGCTTTGGCGTATACGAAGAAATGGCCTCCTCGACGAGTGAGTTTCCCAACAAATGACATGAATTTGGTTACGGGGTATTTGGAGCCACCTAATCCTTGGAGACACGGTGAGAACAATCATTTATTCTCCCTTTTTATTCTTATTTATTCATCTTTTTTATAATATATACATTACATATATACTTATTTATATATATATTTTTTTTTCATTTTTTTTCGATCGTTCTTCAACATGATATTTGATCTTAAATGAAGAGGCATGTAAGTATAAGATTATTTTATTTTTTTATTTTTTTTTTTTAAATCTGTTTCATCATTATTACATTCTAACAGTGTTCTCTTGATGATTTGTCAGTAAGTATTAGTGTAACTTTTTCATATAGAAAATTCATCGAAGACTACATTTTACTTATCACTTATTTGCCTCGTTGTCATAGTTGAAGATAACAGATAATTATTTAGTATAATACTGCAACTAATAATATTAATGTCTTTATTGTAATACAATTGATCTCTTATTATCTCTCTTATAATCATCATTTCTGTTTTCTTCTTTAACTTAATTATCCAGGTTCATTATAATCCGTTACAATAATATCAAAATTAAATCATCGATCAATTTATTATTACGTTGTTATTATTGGGAACTTTATATACATTTAATGCAATGATTGCTTATTTCTTGTTAATCCATTATTATTACGACAAAGGTTGTAAAAAAAAAAAAACTGAAAATATGACTACGAACAATAATGACCTGAATAATAAATATATAATCCAAATAAATAAATAATATATAATATATAATGTTTACTAATTGTAATATTAGAAAACATACCAAATTAATTTTATATATTAAAACAATGAAGTAATTAAGATCGGATTAATCTAGTGATTGTATCTTGTAAAATTCATTAATTAAAAACTATGTATTTTTTCTTACAACAAAAACAACAAAAACATTGTGTGCAAGTTTACTACATGTGTTGTACTAATATACTTCAAGAAAATGAAATGAAAAATAAATTTAATAAACATTGTTTTATTAAATATTAATCGTTGATTGTGTTGAATTGAAGTTTTACTTATAATTTAAATGATTATATTTTTCTACCATTGGTGAACTCGAAGGTTTGAAATTTTCTATAAAAAATAGATCAAATTTCCTACATTACATAATAATAAAAAGATACTTTTTATTATTATTAGTATTATTATTGTTATTATTATTATTATTATTATTATTATTATTATTATTATTATTATTATTATTAATTATGTATATTTATTAAATCTTTTTTTTTTAAATATATGTGTATATATATATAGTATTTAATTACCTCTACATTTTATTCTTTGTCACTGAGCTATCAGACTTTTTTATAGACTGTGCCAATAGAAGGATGTTTAAGATTTCACAATCAGAACCATGTACTAATTATAAGTTTGATGCAGAGTTAAAGTATGTCTATTATACTTATCTAAGGTACATTACAATTGTGATCTAAAATGAGTTGAAGTAATATCAAATTTGTCATATCATTTGCAGCATCATATATGCAATATATATTTTTTATTTTTTTTTTTTTTTTATTATAGTATTTAAGATCATATTTATAATTGACATATATATATTTCATTTAAATGACATAACATTGGTACAAGAATAACATAATTATTCTTAAATATGTCAATATATATATATAGATAGATAGATATTTATAATTATACATTTTGGATATATAAAATATTATCGTTAAAAAAAATGGTAAGTTAATTATATGATAGAATTTATATAATTCAATTGAAAATGCGATAAGTTTTGTATTTATATATTCTATTTATTTTACATGTATTCCTTTGAAATGTTCTAATGAAATATGTCTAAATACTTGATGTTCTTATATCCTTTTTTTTAGTTTCAATATAATATCAATACTTGTTCACAGCTGAAAATGTGAATCGTGAGGACTTGATCAAAGCATATAAGGAATCCTGCCAACGGCACAACACTGAGCCATTGGAAAAAGTTTTAGCTCAATTAGAGGTATAGCTAGTTTGTAGTGTCAACCATTGATAATCTGTTACATTATCAACAATGAAGAAACATAATATCTAATTATTATTAATTACAAGTATATCATTATATCCAATCAAATATTTTATCACGCAATGTAATTTTTTGATATACGTTAGAGAGATGTGCGACTTTATATTTATGTTTATAATTATTAATTATTATTTCTTGATCGTATTTAAGAAAGAAAACAAAAAATAAAAAGAAAAATAAAATAAATAATAAATAAAAAGACACTCAATGATCATATATATTTATGTCCTTTAAGTAGTATAGCCTTTGTTTATAATTAAAACTAATGAACAACATTTTTTAAACTAGAGTTGGGATTTGTCAGAAGAACGTAATAATGAATTTAACTTAAATGGAATTAATTTGGATGTAAATAATTCAGAAACGTTAGAAGAAATTCTTAAAAGAATTCAATTTAAAAAAATTGACTTGGGAGCTACATCTTTAAACGATGAGGTATTAACAAATTGAAAACTATCATTTTATCTTTATCTTTTTACCCAATATTATTGTTCATAACAACCTATTGCATTATTATTAATAATTTCAAATTTTTCATTACAGAGTTCTGTAATATTATTTGATATGCTAGAATATTATGAATCCGCAAAACACTTGAACATTTCATCCAATTCAGATATCGGAGCTCGTGGTTGGCAAGCATGTTCGCACATGATCAAAAAGGTAGATACGATTATGTATATCGGTTATTGCAAAATGAAAATATCTCAACACTTTATTTTTGTAGTTTCTTAATTGCATATACTATATATATATATATATATATAATTTTGTTATTATCATAAATTTAGTGATAGATAAATAGTAAATCAATATTTTCAATATATTGTGGTCAAAGTTCTGTATGAGATGATTTTTGTTTTTCATTGTTTGTTCATATATTATTATTATTATTATTATTATTATTATTATTATTATTATTCCGCGTATAATTAATAAAATCATTATTTGTCTAGACCCAATGTTTAGAACAGCTTGAAGCTAAGGATGTAACGCTTAATGAACAGTACATGAATATTTTGAGCCGCGCATTAAGATTAGTCTACCATCTACACGTCCTTAAATTAGAAAATTGTGGACTTTCAGGAAGACCTATCGCCACACTAGGTATTTATTATATTGCAGTTTATTATTTTCGTCATTTTTTTACAAACAATAATAATAATTATTAAAAGGTCATTTGATTTTAATCCTAAGTAAATTATTACACAAGATATATTATTTTTGTATTTCTGTATGGTCCACATATTATTATTCCAATGCATTGTACAACAAATTAATAATAATCCTCTACATTATATTTATTTGAATATTAATTAAATGGTTAAATATGAAATATGTATTGCAACGAAAGACATATTGCATGTTTCATTATTTTTATTTAATATTATTTTTTATTATAATTCAATAATAAAAACAGACAATGTTTACTTGTAAAAAAAAAAAACCCTCTTTCTGTAATGTGGCTTCTTGGTGTATCGATGTTGAATGCACTTTCTATTTTTCTAAGTGCAACTTTAGAGAAAATTAATCTGTCTTTTTTAATTTATTTGTGTTAATGTAATTATCAATTAATTATATCTTTTGTTATAAACATTATATCATCGATACCATTGCTTTTCCTCGTGCTTTTCTTTCATAGTAAACATATGTGATCATTCATATGTAATAGAAAATGATAATAAAAATTAAGTTCTTTTTTATAATTAATAATATTAACACAATTTATTATTAATTGAAATTTATAATATTTCTTGTCGTGTAACAGTTACAGCTCTGAAAATGAATACAGGGATAAGAGAACTTTACTTAGCTGACAATGGACTTGATTTTTACGATGCTATACAACTTGGATCTTTATTAAGGCTCAATAATCATTTACAATTACTTGATATTAGGTAGATAAAATTACAAAATTCATTACAATGTTATCAAATAAATGTTTTAAATAGTAAAAGAATATACAATGTCTGCTTTCTTTTTTTTTTGTTTTAGTAATAATAATATTCAAGATGATGGTGTGCATGATCTATTAGAAGGACTTATTAATCAAGTTCAAGAGGATAAAGAGGGCAAAGGATTGAGTATACTCATATTATGGAATAATCGCCTTACTAAAAAATCATCTAATTCTTTCTCTCGTATTATTGTAAGTTATTGAATTTATTGAATTATTTTTTTACATGTAGGCTTTTGTAATAAAAAAAAAATATATATTTTTCTCGTTTACACAGTCATTGTCAAGAACATTGGAAACTTTAAATATTGGACAAAATATGTTAACCAGTGAAATGTTAATCACCGTAAAAGATTCGCTTAAACAAAATCGTATACTTTTACAATTGGGAATGCAATCCACAGATCTGACATGTAATGGTATAATCGCTTTATCTGATGTCATTGAAAATAATCAAGTTTTACAGGTATGTGATATTTCATTAATGAATAATAATATATTTGATAATTTCTTGGATAATATGTTAATAATGTTTGTATGCTTTGACAGAGGATAGATTTGCGAGATAATAGTATACAGATGACAGGAATGAAAGCTCTTAGCACAGCAATGCAGAAGAACAAGAGTGTCGTACAATTGGATTTAGATGACAGGCCTCGAATAAAAATAGTATGTAGTTTAAATAAATTTAAACTATATACTATTTTTTTTTTTGAGACATAAATATTCGTTTGGTTTTTTCCAAATGATTTATAGGACGGAACATTACATCAGTATATGGATGTTTTGGAGGAAGTTAGAAGTTATTGTGCACGAAATAAAGAAAATCAACAGCTGAATGAGAATACTGGAGATTCAGAAAGTCCAAGACATCATAGCAGATTTTTTAGCGCGAGTTCCCGTAAGATCTCGCTTACTTGTCAGACACTGCCATGTTCTCCATCACCCATGACTTCAGTAACCACCGAGGATACAGGGCGATCGACGCTTGAACCAAAACGTACTAGTGGGGGTCGCCTCCGTTCCCCGGCTCCTAGTCCTATCCCCTCACCTGTCGCAAGCCCAATACCAAGTCCTTCTAGAAGTCGATTTGTGGTGTCTCGAGTTTCAGAAGCATCGTTACGTTCCACAGATTCCTCAACATCATCATCTCCTGTAACTCCAACATCGCTAGGACCAATGTCCACGTGTTTCTTTCCTTCCACAAGTGGAACATCTAGGTTTCGTGTGTCAATCGTTGAATCATCATCATCATCATCATCATCATCAAGTTGTCCATCTACACCTAAGTCTGTTTTCGCATCATCTAAATCGAATGTTACCATTGGGTTCAACTTTAAAATCGATTCAGTAGAGTCTGCGGATTCGGACGATTCGGATAATGTATTTAAATCAGAGACAGAAACAAAAAAAGAGACCATTGATAAACATGATGCACAAGAAATTGCAATAAATAGTGAAATTAGCACGATTCCAATTAATAATAATAATAAACATGATAGTATACAACCATTGAATATATCTGATAATATAAATGAACAGAGTACAAATGAATGTTTCACTGCTAGTAACAATTCTAGCGAAGTTAATACTCAAGATAACTTAAATCTTTATACTGTCGAACATAAGGAAGATTCTAAAGACAATCAAAGTGATCCTCTAAAAGAAGAAACGATAATAGATACTTCGGAATTAATATGTAAGAAAACTGATTATTGTAAAAGTGAAATTGTACAAGATGCGCAAATCGATTTGAAAGATAATATTGACGAAGCAAATGTTAATAACGAAAAACTTGATCTTATCGATTTAAATAACGAAGAGCCAAATATGCAGCAATCGGTAGAAGATATTTTATCTGCAAAATCACAAGTTCCATTATTAGATAATAAAAGTGCTCCTCCGGTTCAGAAGCAACACACTTCTGGTTTGGAAAAGCTTCCTAGCTTGTTTCAAAGTAAAGCTAATTTTTTTTCAGAATCATCGAATATCAGTCAAACGGATTTTCGAAATTTATTGCAAGGTAGTGTAAATAGCGTGTTAGCATTTGGCGATAAATTTCATCAGTATTTTAAGGATGGTAAAGCTATATGTAAAAGTAATGCTTCTGGAACATTTGCAGACATTATATCTTTACCGACTAAAAGTAAACCGTTAAAGTCATTAAATGTAACACAATTACCAAGTATACAAACTTTAACAAATATGTTTGCTTCATTTAAAACTGAGACTACTAATACTACTAATGCCTCAGAACAACAGTCATCGAAAAAGTGCTCAAATCAAATAACGAAGCACCCAGATCAAGGATATAATAATGAAGAAAAAGTTAAAGAGAAAAGTTTAAATGAAAAACCATTACATAATACTAGTGTAGAATCATCCAGTTGTTACGATAGTAAAAAAAACTACTTAAGTAGCGATAAAGAAGATGAAGCTAGTGTATCTAGTTTAAATATTCAAACGTTACCTGATAATGTCCAATTAAAAGATGAAGGGCATGCTAGCAGAGATTTAATAGAAGAAGAAAATAATAGTGTTACCTTAAATGTGGTAGTAAAAGCTTGCTCTAAAACTGTACATAATGCTTCATCGATAAATGTTTCAGAGAGCAAGATGACTGTATGTATACCTAAGTTAAAGGATATACCTGAATACTCTGTTTTAGAAGTAAGTGAAAATGTTCTTGATAAAGAAACCATAGAATATGAATCGGTGGGGAATATAGATTCTGTAAAGATAGAAAATGTATGTGATAGAAGTTTGACTGACAGTATTAATTTGACTAGTGATGAAATCTCTTCATCTAATAACGTGACATGTGATATAAAAGTCATAGATAATGTAAATATTGTAAGTATGCTCGATGAATCAGTAAATTTGCAGACTACTTATGAAAAAGATGTTGCAGAGTCTTTGCTTCTTAATACTTGTTGTAAGAATGACAAAGTAGCATCAAATGTGCATGTGGATGATTATAATAAACATGGTGTAAATGATATTTCCATGATAAATCATGATCTATTAGAAATTAATGTAGAAAAAAAGAAAAATTTTACTAACGAAGTTACCAAAACATGTAGTGTTAATGTTAACGAAGAAAATGAAGAATGGATCGGTTTGAACGATTCATTGAGTCAGGATATAGGAGCAAATACTTGCCATGTGGATATAGATCCACATTCAAAGAGTACAATTGTAAATAGTAAAATAAATTCATGTATATCTGAATTAAGTCTTACTTCTAAAGATAATGTTGATGATTTTAATAATGTTAATGCACAAATACATCCAACTGCTAATATCTGTACGAATGAGGAGGAGGAGGAGGAGGAGGAGGATGCTGTAGTTGATTTATGGAAAGAGGATAAATTGAATGATCTTATTACAGAGGAGACACTGTTATCCAAGCCAAATAATATTGATGCATGTCCGACCGTATCTGAAGATGTTAAAGTTAACAATTATATAGAAAATAATATAAATAAGCCTTCTGGTAAGGAATCAGACTTAACTATACTTCCAACTGTAATATTGTCACAGACTAAAGATAATGTTTCTGCCTCTGTTAAAAAAACTCTTCAAGATTTTGAAAAATCAGACTCTGAAGATCTTATATTTTGTATTACCGATATATCTAATTATGGAAACTCTGTTAAAGACGAAGAAACACATTCATCTAGTATAGTTTCTGATGCATGGCAACAGAATAATAACGCGCCAGAAATAGAAACTTCATTTTTCGATCTACCTCAAACATCTCATTCGTCAACAAGTTTAATTATTGAAAAACCCGAAAATATTCATAGGAATAGTCAAGATTCAGGAATCGAGGAATCCAATTTGTTGTCAACTTCAGAAGATAACATTCCAGAGGTGGTAGTTCAGCCGCAACACAAAGAAAGTTTCCAGGAAAGCGTTGATTCTGGAATAGAAACTGAATGCTCATTGGTATGCGTTAAAGTTAATCCTAGCATGGATGATACTACTACGAAAACTGAAATCATTAAGAACAAATCATCCAACAATGTTGATGACAAAGCTGAATGCCCCCCTTGTAAGCGCATCAATGATCTCACAGATTTTCAATCTGATATTATTGAACATATACAACCGAAAAATAATGACACTGTAAGTGAAGTAGATTATTCGTATCTTGATATGGTCAAATGCGCAGTGGTCACGTCTACTACGTGCTCGATAGGTGGAATAGAAATCACGAATAACACGGCGGTTGGAACTAATTCTGAAGAAGATGATAGGATAAATGCTGAACCGCCTGTAGTTTTTCATGTTACAAGGTAAGTCATACATATATATACGGCAGAATAATCACATATATTTTTCAATTCAATCTATTGAAATATTTATTCTTACAAATTCAAAATTACAATAAGATACGAGTTGTTGTTTAAATGATAAATTATCTCAGAGTAAATTTCTTCATTTGAAATAATTCTATAATCAGGTCACAGTTTTAAGGGGTAAAATCACTCTTCAATGCATTCTCATTGTTTGTTATGAATTATTGTTTAACTTGTGGATACTAACGTTGATTGCATTGCCAGAATGAAATTAAAAAAAAAAAAAAAACAAAAACAAAATCTAAAAAAAAAAAATATGCCAATTCTGCAAATTGTTCATTTCATCGATAACAAATTTTATTGTTCGCAGCTTTTGACATTATTGACATTATAGTTTAATGATTTTTCATAAATCATACACGGCGATGTTATTGTTTGTATTCATGAAGGCTGACAACAACAAAAAAAAAAAAAAGACAAAAAACAAATAAAAATAAAATAAAAGCAAAATATTCTAATAATAATAATAATAATAATGCATACTGTATGTAGAATGCTCTGCAATGTATACGAAAAATTTAACTACTCGGTGCATAACACATGCTACCTTCATCATATATCTATTTTAAAACTCAACGATTGATTAGGCCCGCAATTTCATCATATTATTATATACGCAAGTGTCATATTTTAATTTCTGCGCAAAATGTGTGTCGTCGATGGGACCAATTTAATTGCTGTATATTCTATAATACATATTTGATGGAACGTGTTGGTGAAATATTAATAATTATTTTCAAATAGTGCCTCAATAAATATATATAAATATATATATGCCTGTACCAGAAGAAAATTGGATTAGCTGGCGTTCCATCATTTTCTACGTTCGTTTTAAAAGACTACTATATATATATATATATTACTTTGCTTCTCTTAATTTCTTATTTCTAATTAATCCTTTATTCTATGTCACGCTTTTACCGTACAGTAATATCTTTGCCTGACTAATCGAGATTGCATATATATATATACTGTTTATTATTATTATTTTTTCTTGTTTTCATTCACACAGGGTAATATGGCCCTTATTTTTATCATTCATATCATCATTTTTTAGACATATCCTTTATTAATGGAAAATCTTAGCTAAACTCAACTCCATTTACTAAGCTAATAAAACAATCATATATTGCTGGTACAATAAAGTAAACCGTATAATTTAATTAAATCATAAAACAATCGAGTCTATTTTACTCCTTAAAACTGCATTAGAATGAATTTTATTTTCAATATAAATAGAAAATTAATTAAATGAATATTTTGAACAATCCGATGATTTTATAATTAAATGAAATATGTTTTAATATAATCAAAAGTTCATTTAATAATATTCTTAATTATAATTGGTTTACTTTACTGTACCAGATATTTAAAATAAAAATGGTTAGTGTTCGACTTTAGTAGAAGAAAAGAAAACATTTCCAAATGAATTAGATAAAAATAAAAAAAAATAAAAAAATAAAAAAAATAAAATCGCGCGAGTAGTATTTATGTATTAAATTATGTTGTGATTGATTTATGATATTTCATAAAATGAATATTAATTAATTATCATTCGTAGCCCGAAGTAATACGGACCTCACGGATGACGAAGAAGAAGAAGAAGAAGACGATGAAGAGGACGAGGACGACGAGGCAATTTACGAGGACGATGATGAAGACGACGATGAAATAAATGAACTTGAGGAAACGAAGAAAAACCTTGAGCCAAAGTATCGTCGTTATGCCAACTGGCGAATTTAATAAGAAGAAGAAGAAGAAGAAGAAGGAAAGAAAACAAAAATTAAATATAAATAAATATCTATTAAAAACCCATTTAAACCAAAAGTAATAAATGGTTGAAGGATTAAGAAGAAGAAAAAAGGAATAGTGCGGGTCACAATGTTACGATAGAAGGGATGATATTGTTCATCTAATAAGAGGTCCTTAAAATTGTTAATTTAAGTTGAATATAGAAAAGAAAAGAATGGAAAAGAAATAATTAGGGAAAAGAACAAGATTGTAAGTTTTCTTGCTCGATAATGTTAACGCAACACTTATTTTTTACTAATCTTTTAGTTCAAAAGTTTATAAGAATGGAAAGAAGAAGAAGAAGAAGAAGTAGAAGAAAAAATAAAATAAAGAAAGATTTAATAATAAAAAAAAAAAAGAATGAAAAAAAAAGTATAAAAAAAAACAAAAAGGTAGAAAACAATAAAAACGAACAAAGATGAGGATGCAGTGCATGCTGCTTAGTTCGTATTCCTGTTTTGCGTATTTTGAAAAAAAAAAAAAAAAAA
>NW_015148975.1:2222532-2236078 GCF_001465965.1 Polistes dominula | reverse complement strand
AAAAGAAAAGAAAAGAAAACTTTGCTCTTTCGTACGCGATTAGAGCTTATATAGTTTAAACAAAACATATTATTAAACTTTCTTATACTTTTTAATATTAATATTGCATTATATGCCATAATGGAATTTGATTTTACTACAAACAAGGAACAACACAATATAAATCTATAGAAATATTTTACAATATGACTTACTACATAAACGATATCATATAAATATTAATATTTTAAAATGTGAAAATATTGTTTTTAAATAAAAATTCTTTCCTCTCAAATGGGAAAAAGAATTTTTATTACAATGTTGTTGTTATTTTTCTTTTTTTTGTTTAAAATTTTTTTTTTTTTTTTATACGAGAACATGTATATTTAATAATTTTCTTTTTCTTCAGCAGCCTCTTTTTCTTTGCTGATGATGATATTGAAAAAAAAAAAAATAATTGACATTGCATAAAATATCATTATGAAATATTTACACATTTGCTTGTAAATTAGATACCCTTATATTATCCATTGTTATTATTGTATTCATCGAAATAGTGGATGTGTGTGTATATATGTACACTATAAAATATATATATATATATATATATATATATGAATTATGCAAATGTGAATTATTATTCAGCAGATAATTGGGGTTGTACAAATGAGAAAAAAAACACACAAAAAATATGAGTTAACGATGGATTGATTCGTTGGCATCTATATTTGTAATATTTAAGTTCTATAACTTGTTATGATGTCTGTGATGAATCTCGCACCACGCAGATACAAAAATTAGTGGAAACAATAGTATGATGATGATGACGATGATGAAGATAATGATGAAGATAATGATGATGATGATCTGTCCCTTTTTGATCACAATTTATTATTCAAAATACACATGTGTATATATATTTTTGAAAGAACAAATTTCGTGGATTGTCTATTGTCCGTTCGCAAATGTTCCAAATTTACGCTTTAAAACAAATACGTTTCAAAGAAACGAATTGGGAACAATATTGTTAATCATTGGTTTCTGTATTTACTTTAATCGTATATGTGTGTGCGTGAAGGCGTGCGTGTGCGTTTTAGGAATAAGTTTATAATTAACACCATGTATGTACTAAGAGAAAGAAAGATAGAACGTGAGCGACAGAGAGAAAGAAATAGTAAGAACGAGTGAGAGATAAAGATATGTGCTAAGAATAAAAATAAATAAATAAATAAAATGGATTAACAAATAAAAGATTTGAAAATGTTATAATGAAAAATCGTGACGCACGATGTAATAGATGATATAACAGAATTATATATGACATAATGTGTAAAATGCGAGCGAAAGAGGGAGAGAGGGAGAGAGAGGGAGAGAAAATTGAGTTTGAGAATTTTATTGAATTCAAAGATGCAAGATAATAAAGGCGACTTAATGGCACTGGCTCGATTTATTTTGTTACTTTTTATAATCAAACTCTATCTCTGTATATTGTATGAATATTGAAATAATTTTGAACGTTTAAAAAAGAAAAGAAAAAAATAAAAATATAATACAAAACACAATAATACATTGTATGCGGACTTATTTTTGACTTAAACTGAAGCATTCGAATAAAATTTCAAATAGAATTCTTTTGTATATAATATTTGAAATTATGATTAATGCGTGATACCATTATAAATATATCTATCTTGAATATTAGTCAATAATTGAAAAATGTATCTTAGAAAAAAATATATGTATTATATTTCGCATACAATGTATTAATAGAATTTGATGAATAAACTAAGATATGAAAGAAAGAAAGAAAGTAAGAGGGAGAAAAGAAGAGCATATAGAAAGTAATTTGAAAAATTCTAAGACAGAAATAGGTCGAAGGATTTCGAAGATGATTTGGCCTTGTAAAAGTGATCGATAATAGGTGGTAGTAGGTTGAGGTAGTAAGTTGAGGAGAGGAGCGTCGTGTAAAGGGCCGATATCCGTGCCACTTGGGATCCCCTGTTTCCTACGTTTCCTACTCTTACACATTTACACAAGTGTTAGCAGCAGTTTTGCTTCGTCGTCGTTGTTCGTAGGAAAAGCACGCAGTCGCAAAGTGAACGCGCATCACATCGTGTTCGTGATCACCAGAGACAAACCCAGGAGTTCGATTTTGACGTTCGTACAATCGACTACTACTATTCCACATACTTCTTTTATATTTTTTATTTTTATCTTGTCTTTCGGTCAAATGCATATTAGTTCGGTTAATTGATTAGTTAACTCTAATTAGAGTTATCTGTTTAGTTCATCCCTCGTGTTATTCACCCCATTTAACGCATACTAGTTCGCACGTTGTTGTTTAACGTTATATACTGAAAAGATTCAGTATACTTTGAGAAATATTTATTTATTTATATATATATGTATGTATATTAAGAGTTCATTTTATTATAATCATTTAATTTTGTATTTTTTTTCTCGTGCTTGCATTATATACTTAACACTAGATTTACGAATTGAGCCAATTTGACTCATTGAACATTTGATTATTTTATATATTTATAAAATTTAAATACTATTTTTTGAAAACTTATTGGTTTTTAGTTACGTAATGAAATATACGTAAATATTAGTTCAATTCCTTTACTCAATCCTTTATTCAAACAATGTTATTACGTCATTAAAAAATAATGAACAAAACATCCGTAAATCTAGTGTTAATCGTAACGTTGTTTGCGTGTTTCTAATTCCGTTCAATGTAACAACGAATAAGATTACGTTTAATTATTTCCTCCTATGTGGTGACCTAGAATCAACAGGATCTTTGGTATTATCGGTGTGTTGAAAAAGAAGAAAATACAAAAAAAAAAAAAAAAATTTCTTTTACAACAGGGTTTGCTGGTGACGCTATTCTATTGTTTTCTCAATACCGAGGTGCAAAAAAAAAAAAAAAATCCGTGAGAATGGAGAAAATGAGAAAATCGTTGAAATCAAGGATTACGAGAATAACGATGATGCGAAGTTTTCAAATGCGTCTTATTGGAAGATCGATCATATCGTTTTATCGAACTACGGTTAAAGTCGAGTAGGAAGGAAAAAGTAAAAATATACTAATAACAAAAAAAAAAGAAAAAGAAGAAGAAGAAGAAAAGTCGAGCCTTATATTCTTTTTTTTTTTTCTCTCTCTACGAGAAAAATCCTTCGACGACTGCAATGCGCGCGCGGTGAAACTACGAGCCACTATACTAACACTACTGTGTTTTATATCACGAATCGTTAGTATTGATAATAATAACAAAACAATTCTTAAAAATAAAATTAATAAATATTTGTCATTATTTTATTATTATTATTATTATTATTATTATTTTACTGTGAAATTAGATTTTATTAAATAAAATATTTATATATCGTTAGTATTGATAATAACAAAACAATTCTTAAAAATAAAATTAATAAATATTTGTTATTATTATTATTATTATTATTATTATTATTATTATTATTATTATTATTATTTTACTGTGAAATTAGATTTTATTAAATAAAATATTTATATATCGTTAGTATTGATAATAATAACAAAACAATTCTTAGAAATAAAATTAACAAATATTTGTTATTATTTTATTTTTATTATTATTATTATAATTATTATTATTTTACTATGAAATTAGATTTTATTAAATGAAATATTTAGAAATAATTTGTGTGTTCGGTATTTGTTAAAATTCGGTATTATTTTATAAAAGATTGTCAATGTATTAGATTGTATCATCTTAACACGTATAATATGGTAACTATGAGCTCCGAAAAATCGGCATCCCGCCGAAAACCAATAGAAAATAACGATACGAGAGAATCTTCCGATCAAATTGGAGAAAGGGAAGATAATAATCGTACCGAGGAGGAGAATGTTGAAAAACATAATACACCCACGCATCGTGTCACTGCCTGTTGCGCTGAAGATACACCAAATTATCTCGTCTATAAAAAGGTATCTCATATATCTCAACATATTTTTCTTGATTTTTGTTTTGTTTTTTGTGTCTGTCTCATTTTAACCAATCGATTTTTCTAGAATCTAAATTTTTCGTTTAAAATTCGTGTTAAAGAATTGTAAACAATTTTTTTTTCTTTTTTTTTTTTCTTTGTTAACTTCTTCTCATGCATTTACGAACAAAATATTAGTTTAATTGAAATTTGTAAATGATTTACGTTCATTTTAGATGGAATCATTGGTTGAAAAAATGTTAAACGAATCTACAGGTGTTCCTGTAAAAACAGTTAAAAGTTTTATGACCAAAACTCCATCCGTTTTTACAGGTAAAAAAAAGAAAAGAAAAAGAAAAAAAGATTTGTAGATTTTGTTAGACATGGGGTTTTTTTTTTGATTTTGACGATAATTTTTAGGTACCGATTTGATATCGTGGATGATGAAAACTATGGATATTGATGATCAAGGTCTATAAATATACATATTGTAGTAGTATATAATATAAATATATATATATATGCAAATCTCATTAAAAAAATATTTTGTTAATTATTATCTCGTCATGTTTAAATATAGAATCTCTTCACGTGGCACATCTCATGGCATGTCATGGTTATTTTTTCCCCATTGACGATCATTGTCTTACCGTTAAAAATGACAACACATTTTATAGATTTCAAACGCCTTATTTTTGGCCATCTAATTCTTGGGAACCAGAAAATACCGATTACGGTAAAAGAAATATATATATACATATATACATATACATATATATTTATTATATTTGTCATGATGTTACAATTTTTTGATATTTGATAAAAAAAAAAAAAAAAAAAAAAGAGTAAATTAAATAATATTCCAAATATTTTTTCTCTTTTTCTCTTTCTCTCTGTCTCTCTCTCTTTCTCAATTCGTAGCCGTTTATTTATGCAAAAGAACGATGCAGAATAAAACTCGTCTTGAATTGGCTGATTACGAGGCCGAGAATTTAGCTAGGTTGCAAAAAATATTTTCACGAAAGTGGGAGTTCATTTTTATGCAAGCGGAAGCACAAAGCAAAGTCGATAAAAAGAGGGATAAATTGGAAAGGAAAGTGTTGGATAGTCAGGAAAGGGCATTCTGGGATGTACATCGGCCGATGGTAAATAATTTTAAACAACAACAACAACAACAATAAAATATTTTGAAAAATAAATCAATTGAAATGAAAATCATTTGTAGTAGTATCGATCAAACAATATTTATCAATATTATTTTATAATTCAATGAAATCATAATATAACATTATGATTACAGCCTGGTTGTGTAAATACAACGGAACTCGATATCAAAAAAGAATGCCGCAGTCAAAAACCAAACTTCAGATCGAGCAAATATTTGAAACATGGTGAAAAGGCTTCTCCTCATTCGGAATCTTATTTAGCAGCTTCGATAGAATCTTTGCAAAAGGAGATTGACATGTTGAAAGATAGATTGGATAGAAGAAACATCAAAGTATCCAAAGTTGCGGAAGCGTAAGTTAAAATATACTTTGAATTAATTTCCCTTTGTGACAACGAATTAGATCCAAGATGTTTTTTTCTTTTCAATATTTAAACAATGTTATTAATTTATTTACAATTTGATATTTCAGTCTTATAGGATATTTCGAACAGTATGCCGAGTATGATCCATTTTTTACACAACCTGAGTTTACCAATCCATGGGTATCGGATAGTTCGGAAATGTGGGAACAAGAAAAAATAGCGTAAATATTGTTCTTATAAATAATGATTATTATTATTATTATTAATTGGCATTAGGAACTGGAAAGTTCATTGCCGCAAATACCGAATCCCGCCATTGTTCCCGTCCCTGAGCGCGATTCTTCCATTCGCCATATTTCGTCTTCGTATCCTATTTCTTTCAAATCCCTTCTAATATTATCCTGTAAATAATGATTATTAAATAGAATAAAACAAATTTAAGAGTTTATATATTGTTTGTTTAAATAGGAAAGAAGTGTCTACGAGAAGAGTCAAAAGATGGGCGTTTGGTCTTCAAGAATTGTTACAAGATCCTATTGGTAGAGAACAATTTATACGATTTTTGGAAAAAGAATTCAGCAGTGAAAATCTCAAGTAAGAATTTTAAAATATGTGTGGATGTTGTTTGTATTATTTTGTTACGAAAATGAATGCGTATCAAGCAGACAAGAATTTTTCTGCTCTGTGCAGATTTTGGGAAACCGTACAGGAATTGAAAACTTTCCCGCAGAAAGATGTTAACGTTAAGGCTGGAGAAATTTGGAACGAATTTTTATGCCCAGATGCGAGCTGTCCAATCAACGTCGATTCCAGATCCTTCGAAATAACAAAAAGAAATCTTGAAAAACCTGATCGTTGGTGTTTCGACATAGCTGCGGTATTATTTTGTACTAATTTATTATTCACGATTTCAATATTGGATTTTCCGAAAACTCTATAATAAAAATTTCTTTATTTTTATTTTAATAATAAATCAAAATATTTTTTTAATTAAATTAATGCGAATTTTTTGATATATTTTATCAAAATTATATTTAATTTCCCGAAAATTTCTTTAATTTTAATAATAATAATAATTATTATTTTATATTATTATTATTATTATTATTATTTTATATTTTATTAATATTATTATTTTTAATAATAAACAATTTTTAAATGAAATTTAATTTTAATAATAAATCAAAATATATTTCATATATTAAAATAATATGTAAATTAGTGCGAAACATTTCGGATAATCTAATATTTTGTATGTCATGCAAAAATTATATTTTTATATTATTAGAAAAAGAAAGAACAAATAAAAAATAAACGTACAATAATTTTTCCTCTTAGGCACACGTTTATCATTTAATGAAAAGCGATAGTTATTCGAGATATCTTCGTTCCGAGATGTACAAAGATTTCCTCAACGGTTCGAAGAAGAAGGTAAGGAAAAAAAAAACCTCTTCCCGCTGACAATTCATTTCTACACAATGAATTCTAATTGATTGTTTTTTTTTAAATCTATTTGATTGCAGACATCGGTAAAGGGTATTCGATCAATCGTATCTTTCACCGGTCGCAGAGATACGACAGTCTCGTAATCAATCATTCAATGATCTTTGAAAAATATCGTATCATATAGAAAATTGAAAAGAAGAAAGAAAAAAAAAAGAAAATGAAAAGCGCAAGAATCATTTTCTAATCGTTAATCACGTAAGTTTAACTTAAGATCCCCCTTCTCTTCTATTAGATATTATCATTTAATGCAATTGATATGAATCTTCGAATTTATGCAAGCAAATAAAAAATGATAATATTGTTCCTCGATAAATGTTCAATCAACAAATCAGCATGTATCGATAAAAGAAAAAAATAAGAAAGAAAAAAGAAAAAAATAAATAAATCAACTTGACGATTTTATTAAACGAGCATAATTATTTAAATTACGTATTTATACGTAAATACGTACGTATTATATTTCTACGTAATTATATATATATATATATATATATATATATATGTTTGTAATAATTATGCTCTTATATAAAAAAAAAAGACTTAACACAAAGAGAAAACAAAACTATATATATATATGTTTAAAAGTATTCGTCATACTACTATTTTCTTATTATTGTATTTATTAATTGAATTACTATATATATATTCTATACTACGAATAGAAAAAAAAAATTTTCACCAAAAATATACAAACCAAAATGTATTTATAGATAATCTAGATGATACTCTAAAGTTTTTTCATTAAGATTTATTTGTAAGCTTGTAGAAAAAAAGCAATGATATTATTATTATTATTATTATATCATAAAAAAAACTGTTAGAAATAGCGTAATAAAATAAGTCATAAATTATTAGAACAATTATATCAAATGTACAGTAGTTATATGCTTATTAGAATGATATTACATTAAAACTTCTTTATCTTAATGATTCTGTGTAATTCAATAATAAATTTTTCAATTTATCATTTAAAACAAAAAAAAAACATGTGTGCATATCACACAAGTTAGAAGTAAAACCTTCAAATAAACAAGTTTCAAGGATAATTTATTATATAGTATTATAATAATATTATTTGTATTTTTAATTTGTAATTATTTAATTAATTAATTTAATTAATGAAAATGTGCGCCTGTTCGTATGCAACCCTCCAGACACACTTTGAAAATGTTTCTTGCGAGCGCCATCTACTGGGACGGAACTTATTTGCAGTCGAAACTGTTCATACACGAACGTATGACAGGTTGCCTATCTTTCGGGCAGAAAAAAAATTACGTCCGTCCAGGTGGCGCTCGCAAGCAACATTTTCAAAGCGTGTCTGGAGGGTTGCATTCATACAGGCGCGCGCATTTTTATAATAATTACAAAGAAAGTAAATAATAAAACACTTGAAAAAATGTTTGCAAATCAAATATTTTTATAAATAATGATAAAAGTTGAACTTTAATATTGTAATTATATTATTACTCTCCATTTCGTAATAAAACTTCCTTAAACAAATCTGATTTAGTGATGATCCGATCTAAAATAGGAAGGAATTGAATGTTTCGCAGTAGTAAGTACCGAAAATGATCAGACTGAGATTTAAGTAGTCAGAATATAGAAACAGCCGACGGTAATGGTTAGACATGCCGAATATGCTATTCTACTTACAGTAGTCATACTTTTCATTGACAATACTGTTCAAAATGTCAACCAATGTTCTATAATTCTATCACATATGATTATACGTGTGTAGGTTGGTTTTACGTCATGTAAGTGGGTTTAAAAATGATGTTGATGAATAATGTTTGAGGTAGACGGCATATTTAAAGTATCATGAAAAGTATACCAAAAATTTTTTTTTTTTCCATTCTATTTTTTTAATACTTCTCTCTCTTTCTTTTTTTTTTACTTTCTTTGACATATTATTTTATTTATTTTATTACAAAAAGACAAAATTATCATATAACTATATTTGTAATCATTGAGATGGCAATTGCGTGTCTAAATAATAATAATAATAATTAAAGCAAGATAGATAAGCGCTTCGGAAATAAAGAAATAATTATTAATGAATTATTATATTATTCGAACGCATAATCTCTCTCTCTCTCTCTCTCTCTTTCTCTCTTTCTCTCTTTCTCTTTTTCTCTCATATATCTCGTCACACAACGCTATATTAAACATACACAATATCATCTCGGATACTCTTTTACCAGATAAGCGAATAATCCAAGTGCGAAGAACTATTTATGAACAAATACGCCCCTTTTTTTTTTAGCTTCAGCACTCACAGTGTCGAGTTCACGTACGCGTTATACGTCTTCTTTTTTCTTTTTTTTTCTTTTTTTCTTCTTCTTCTTCTTCTTTTTTTAAACACACCTTTTTCTCCCACGCGTTTTCACTCATCGATGAGATTTATCTTTTTTTTATTTTTCTTTTTTTTCTCTCTCTCTTCTCCCCTTTTTCTTTGCCTTTTTTTTTTTTTTTTAACAGTAATTAAGAAATATTTTTAGGTAGCTCGCGCGTGCAGCAGCATTTTGTACATTCGCACAGGCGTGACTAGATATTTACGAATACCCAGAAAATTCGGAGCATCTGTGTGAATCGTTAATGTATAAACAAAACAAATAAAATCGTCGAACGTTAAAGAAAATTTATTTTTATTTTTATTTTTTTTTTTATAATCTCTAAATATTTGTTCCTTTGTTTCTTTTTTTATTTTAACAACAACATGTTGCAACCGAGATTTTGTTTCACTTTTTGAGTAACACATTTCTATGGAAATTTATGTCACCTAATTTTTTATAATTAAAACATTCATTTCAGAAATCTATAAGTAACTAATTAATTAGATTAAAGATACTATGAATATACTATACTATTAATGTCAGAGCAAAATATCAGCTCGACGTATCTTTCGTAAAAATTAAATCATAAAAAAAATATTAAAAAAAAAAAAAACAATCTCATAATTACGAACGACAGAAAATAATACATCGACGATTCGCCTGATATAAATTCTTGTAATTATATTTGGAAACGCATAAACACTAACATTGGTTCTTAGAAAAATTGTATTATGTTTTTGTCACGTTAGACGGGCAGTCCACCACTTGCAATGATCAATGAATGACTATAATATGACGATAATTCAAAATGAAATCGCACGTTGTGATTGTGAAATCGCTTTTTTTCGTAATTAAACATTAACGAAAATATAAAACGATTCTTCGCGTGAATTCTAATTCGCTAAATACTGATTACGAGCATACACACATCTCTAACAAATATTGAGAGTGACATGCTCACAACATTCTTGTGAGAGTTATCTATATATATATATATGTAAATTGTAATATTAATTACGCTTACGTAGTCCCTGCATATGTTGTTGTTGTTTTTTTTTTTTTTATTCATTTTAACTACGAACATATTTTTGTATATACTTTTCCTTGGAATGATGTAAATCACAAAAATTGCACGAACGAATGATTAATGAAAACATCTAATCATAATCAGTAACCTTCTCATTCGCTAGAATGTTCTATCAGTTCGTATAACATAACACACTTTTATTATAATCGTTATACCTTTTCGAGTTTCTTTTTACTGTTCCTTTTTATCAAAGGTACCAAAGCCCAAAGAGCAGTACCCAGTATAAGTATAATACCGAATGCCAAAAAAATTGGTTTGTAAGAACCAACGTGTTCGAATACGACACCGCAAATAGGTGGTCCGATTAGTTGTAGGACACCGTTAACGAACAGCGAGATTCCATATGAGGAACTTAGTTTCTCGGTACCAAGCATGTCAGCTAGGATAACGGTAGTGATGCCAATGTACATGCCGGAAGAGAGACCAAATAGTGCACAGAAGAATGATAGCATCCCATAACTGTCGGCCATTGGTAATAAAGCTAATGCAATCCCACTGGTACCAAGACCACCAACGAAATAATAATATTTCGGTACGAAGTCAATGTCTGACAATGAAGCACCACTTATTCTACCGATCAAATCAAGTGCCGAAACAACCGACAACAATAGGGCCGATGAATTTTGATCGAATCCTTGCGAATTGGCATATGACGGCAAATGTATCATAAAGTTTGTATTGCTGATAGCCGACGTTGAGTTTGAAATTAAAATGACCAGATATATCGGATCCTTTAACATACTGAAATCAAATTGTAATTCAACTTTCTTCTTTTTACTTTTTTCCTTCGTCGATGAAATTTCCAATTTGGATGACTTAAACGTTGACATTTCTACTTGCACGGGTTTGTCCAATTTCACGGACTCGTTGTCTTCATGTAGATGCATCTTTATCGATAATCCTAATACGTTAGAAGAACCGTTATCCGACATTGTATTCATTTGACGAGAATTGAACGGTTCATTGGTGATTAGTTGTTTTTTATCAACAACCTTTCCATCGTTCCTACTCGTAGTCTCTTTAACGTCTTCCTCTTTTTCTTCGGATTTTTGTTGAACATTCCTTTGCACCTTGTCACCTTCTTCTTCGTTACCAATATCCATTATTTGATCCTTGACTATCCATTGATCCTGTTTCCTTTCTTCTTTCTCGTTCGATTTGCTCAATTCAGATCCTTCTTCTACTTCTTCATCTTTTTTGTTTGACATAGTCAACAATTCTGTTAAATTTTGCACCTGTTTAGTCGTATTATCCAATTTTTCTAATTTCTCATCTTGAACGATGTAATTCAATTTTGCCGGTTCGATGGATTGATGTTTCTCTTCGATAGGTTCGTCCAAACTTAATGCATCGTTATCGATACCTTCTTCAATGGGTACTGCAATCATGTGTTGTTCAACGGGATGATAAAGTAATGCACAGACGAGTGTGTTCAATGTTAAAGCACCCATAATAAGCACGGCGCCTCTGGAATAATGAAAGAAACAAAAAGCTATCGTTGATGTTCTTTTTAATCAATAAAAATATAAATAAAAATAAAAATAAAAATAAAAATATATAAGAAATATAAAATAAAAATATGCACAAAGTTAATTATATATAAAAAGTTTTCTTTTGCACAATTCTTTGGGCCCCGAATAGAAACATGAAATATGATCCATTCGTTTATTTAATGACATCACTATTATACCATTAAGATGTCTTAGAAATAATAAATGTTTTAAACGACTAACTCTAGCAATTATATTCGCATTTATGCGAACGAGTAAGCTAGCAAACTACTACTGCTCAATTATTACATCGGATGCTATTTTCTGATCATCTAAGTGCATCGTTCGACTTTCTAACGTGATTCTATCTCTTCCCTCTTGATATTTTATTTGTTTTTTTTTTTTGTATCCTTTCACAACTCACCTATATCCAAAACAGTCAAGAAGATATTGAAGAAGTGGTGGTAATACTATAGTCCCGATCGCGCTCCCGGAAATGCAAAGGCCATTGGCAAAACCACGTAATCTTTGGAAGTACGCAGTGACGATATAAACCGTCGGTGGAAATGATAAACCAGCACCGATTCCAACCATTAGACCATAACTACAAAAAAAAACACAAAAATAAATTCATAATAATATATTATGTTATTCGTACGTGTACACATGTATACACACGTGCATGTTCTATATTTATACACATACAAAAATAATATATGTAAATTGTAATTTTTTGTTGTTTTCTTCTTATTCTTCTACTACTACTCACCTGACGTAAAGATAAGATACTGAATTAGCAAAATAACTAAGCATCATTCCAGTAGCAGCAAATGCGCCACCAATTAATGTCACGGCTTTGTAAGAATACTTGGTTGATAGAATACTCGACAAGGGACCTATTATCAAACAAAGATAACATCAACATAATAAATAAAAGTCATACATTCACGCATAATTTTATAAATTTAATTCCAAAGGTGTGTTGTTAGTTATATCAATTTAATTGAAAGTGTTTTATAATTTATGCAAATAGATCAAAGTTTATCTGATAAATAATGAATCAACTTACCCAATGAATTATAAAGAAAATAACAAAGTGCCGGCATCCAGGATGCTGCTGTCGGCGATGCTTTGAAAACGTGAAGGAATTCGACGAAGAGAACGCCAAAGGATTTGACGGTTCCAGGGATGAGGAAATTTACTGTAAGGGCTGAGGTTAATACAACCCAACCCCACCCCCCGTCCGGTGGTATCATCTTCGTTTTCCCGCTAACGTTCTTCGTTATTTTTGTTGTTGACATTGTTATTGATGAATATTATTAATTTCTACTATTACTGATTCTTATTAATATTATTGTAGTTGTTGTTGTAGTTGTTGTTGTAGTTGTTGTTGAGTAGAGTAACGGGAAATCGTTCGTGATTACTTCGTTAATCAATCGGCCAACTATAAAAAAGGTGTAAAATATAAAATATATAAATATAATATATAAATATATAATATATAAAATATATGAATATAATATATAATATATAATACAAAAAAATATAAAAATATAATATATAAAATGTATAAATATAAAATATAAAATATATATAAATATAATATATAATATATAAAATATATATAAATATAATATATAATATGT
>NW_015148975.1:2177218-2217827 GCF_001465965.1 Polistes dominula | reverse complement strand
ATATTATTTAATTATATTAATATTATTTTATTATTATATTATTTATTATTAATATTATTTAATTGTGTTAAAATATTATTTTTAATTATATAATTATATTAATATTAATATAAATTATAATAAATATATATACTTGAATAATCATTTCTCTATTGAAATAAAAATTATTACACAAATTTATTTGTAACTATTTCATTTTTTTTTTTTTTTTACTTAAATTCGTATGAATCAAATGTATGAATGTAAGTCATATGAAATGAAAAACAATTTATCAATGAATTTGTCTCTACAAAACAATAATAATAATAATAATAATAATAATAAAAAATATATATATCGATCATTTCTTTATTGAAATAAAAATGAAACAGAAACAGAAACAGAAAATAATAATAATAATAATATTTGATTTACGTAATGGTGTACTACATGGTCACGAAATGATTTAAAAGTTAAGGTCGATATAAATCAAAGGAATGAGAAGAAGAAGAAGAAGAAGAAGAAGAAGAAGAGGAAGGAAGAGATAGTTTACAAGAAGAAAAAGAAATAAAACAAGAAGAACAAGAAGAACAACAAGAACAACAAGAAGAAGACGAAGAGGAAAAGGAAGGGAAGAAAAAAACGTACCAAATAATAATAATAATAATAATAATAATAATAATAATAATAATAATTCTTGATTATTATTACTATTTCGTTCGTTTTTTTCGTTGATAAACCGAATTCGTACGTTATTTTTTAAATTATAAAAAATATTAAAAAAAAAAAAAGAATTTGTTAAACAAATAAAAATAATTAATTATCCAAGAAGAAAAATTGACGTACACGATGATGAGAATAACCGATAATTGGTCAAACAAAAATATATTTTTAAATATGCTAACATAAAATGTAAACTTAACAAAAAAGGGAGTAACGTAACACACAGATATACGTACACACATTTACACACATATCTTACTGGTTTTAATGGTTCTCTATCTATCTATATATATATATATATATATATATCTATATATATGTTTAGTTATTTTATTTGATTTTTTTTCAACTTACTTTACTTTATATACATTCCACTATATTGGCTTCTTTTATCCAAATAAAAAAAGGAAATAGCCAGAAAAATTCACCTCTGCTAGAAATAGAGAAAGAGAGAGAGAGAGAGAGTAAACAAGCAAAGTCAGTAGAATATACCAAATTGTGTGCAGACACGTTTAGTCTATAACGGTCCGTACGTTTCTACTTTCAAAGCTTATGCGAGTTAGTTAGAAGAATATTTTATCCGACTAACATAAGTTGCGTATCTTCTAGCAACGTATTTTCCGTACCTCAATTGACTTGTTTTCATCATTTCCATCACGTATGCGCGCAAGTGAATGTAGATATATACAAGGTGTCCAATTTCCATTCAATAATAATAATAATAATAATAATAATAATAATAATAATAATAATAATAATAATAATAATAATAATAATAATAATAAAAATAATAATAATAATTACGATCACTGGTTTTATTTATAGATGTTTATTCATATAATATTGTATTATGTTATATGGTATTAATTAAATGAAAAAAAATAATGTATTTATGTTATATTGTATTATATATGGTTTATATAGTATGGGATTTTAGTTAAATAAAAAAATTATATTATTATATCGAAAATTGTTATTTATATATGGTAGCAATTAAATAATAAAAATAGTTTATTCATATTATATTGTGTTAGATATGGTTTATGGTTTGGGGTATCCATTAAATAAAAAAATTAAATTATTATATTAGAAATTATTATTTATATATGGTATCGATTAAAAAAATAAAAATATTATATTATTATATTAAAAATTATTATTTATATATGATATCTACTAAATAAAAAAAAATACTTTATCCATATTATATTGTATTATATATAGTATATATATAATATGGGGTTTCAATTAAATAAAAAAAATTATAATATTATATTAAAAATTATTATATCATTAAAATAAGAATTATAAATTATATATTAAATATAAAAACAATTATTTTTCTATATGGTATCGATCAAATAGAAAAACGTAATTAATTCATATTATATTGTATTATATATGATATATGTGATGGTATTTGTTATCGATTAAATAAATAAATAAAAAATAAACTAACACGTAATATAAGTTGTGTATCTCTGAAACGTTTTAAATACCACGTGGATAAAACAAAACAAAACAAAATAAAATAAAAATAACAAGAAGAAAATAATTCGCTAGTAGAATCTAGAAAATCCTTGGTATAGGACGAGCAGTTCAGAGGGGAAGAACTTAAATATCCTATGGTCGTCTTCGTTGTCACCATTTATGGTTATTCTTAGTAAAAACACGTTCCCGCTAATTACTGTGCGCATTTTCTCGGATTTATATTTATAAACCGCATTTGTATTTTTCTTTTATCTCTGTTTTCACCATAAGGTAAGACCTTAGGTAAAGTTGTCCGCGAACCCTTTAAGTATCTACCCATTCCTCCCCATTCGCAAAAAATAATGAAAACTGGTTCTATCTCTCTTGAGAGAAGATTTTCTTTGGGATATACCACCACCATAGATATAGATAGATATTATACCACCACCGGTACAACAACAACCACCACCATCATCACCACCACCACCACCACCAGCAGACCACGATCTTTATTATTGGGGGGTTTATATTCGTTCCAAACAAGGGGGAATCCTAGCGTGTTTAGTAAAAAGAAGATTAAATGTTTTTTTTTTGCTTTTTACCAATAGATAATATTTCTTTTTTTTTTTTTTCTATTCCAATTTGGAAAATCACTTTGAGTCAATGAATCTGTGTGAGTAAGAGAGGACTCTTGTTCAAATTGTTGTCATCCCCATTATTATTCATTCGAATTGAAACAAAATCTTTTCCTCCCAAAATACTGGCTATAAGGGTAACCATTTATTATTAATTAATAATTTAATAATACATGAATTATTAATTGAAGATATAAAATTGATTTTTTCTTTCTTTCATTTTCTTCATTTTATTCTTTTGCATTATTAAATTGTTATTTTATAACTAAACAATTATTACCAAAGAAGATCATCAAAAATTCTATTATTATTATATATATTTAATGTTTAAATTGTTGTAAGGATCGTTTATCACTTGTAATATTTAGAAATAAATAACCTTATTCAGACAAAACAAAAATCATGAGTAAAACCATGGTACTCGGATTTATAAAATCTTTTAACTATCATTGTGTGGATACAAAATTAGAAACAAATTGATCAGAATTACGAACGTAATTAAATAAATAAAAAAAAAAAAATTGATTAGATTTACGAAGATAATTTTAATTTGAACTTTAATTAAAATATCATTAGGAACAATTTTTTCTTATTATATATATATATTTCTTTTTCCCTTTTTTTAAACATTCTATAAAATATTTAAAAAGAATTATTAATCCTTCTTCTATAACTTTGATTGCCTAAAAAACAACGAAACATTTTTAAACGTGAGAAAAATAAATTTACGTACGTGCGTTATTTGACAACTCACGTTTAACTCGATTCACTTGTTAAATGAAAACTGACGTATTAGAATCTCTTTCGAAGATGATGATGATGATGATGATGATGATGATAATAATTTAATCATAAACGTGTTAAAGACGAGTAAACAAAAATTTACGTGCTCGACATTTTTCTTTTTATTTTTTTTATTTTTTTTTCTTTTTAGCCTATCAACAACAACAAAAAGAATTAACAACTGTACTTCGACATTTCTCTTTTTATTTTATCCTATCGACAAAAAAATAATTGACAATTGTGCTTCCCACATTTTTATTTTTCTTTTTATTTTTTTACTTTTGACATATCAACAAAAAAAGAAAAAAGAATTAACAATTGTTCTCGACATTTTTCTTTTTATTTTATCCTANCGACATTTTTCTTTTTATTTTATCCTATCGACAAAAAAATAATTGACAATTGTGCTTCCCACATTTTTATTTTTCTTTTTATTTTTTTACTTTTGGCATATCAACAAAAAAATAATTGACAATTGTACTTCCCACATTTTTATTTTTATTTTTATTTTTTTACTTTTGGCATATCAACAAAAAAAGAAAAAAGAATTAACAATTGTGCTTCGACATTTTTCTTTTTATATTTTTTTTTTTGGCCTATCAACAACAACAACAAAAATTAACAAATGTGCTTCGACATTTCTCTTTTTATTTTATTCTATCAACAAAAAAATAATTGACAATTGTGCTTCCCACATTTTTATTTTTATATTTTTTTTTTTTAGCTTATCAACAACAACAACAAGAATTAACAATTGTGCTTCGACATTTTTCTTTTTATATTTCTTTTTTTTTTTAGCCTATCATTTTTTCTCATTTTTAAATTGGAAAAAAGGAGTTAAACTTCTTCGTTGTAAAAAAAAAAAAAAAAATGAAAAATTTTAATGTCCGCGTGAGGAAGAAAGATTACTTACGTTTTATCACCTTTTAAAAATGACATCAAACTTTGACCGGATTTATTTAAGTCTATAAATATACATATATAAACGGTTATTTCACTTTACGAATCTTCGTTTTACAGTTACGCCGGAGGGCAGACACTTCTTCTTCTTCTTTTTCTTATTCTTATTCTTCTTCTTCTTCTTCTATCGCGTTTCTTCCGTTATTGAATAATTCCTCGAGGACGACCGAGGCCTTTTGCACACTTCTCGGGACCCAATTTCTAAGAATATGCTACTCTACCTCTACCAATGGAATTCCATTTAAAAAGAACACCCAGAAAAAAAAAATTGAAAAAGAACCATTTTGTTTTTGACTTCTTCTTCTTCTTCCCAAAAGTAATTTAATTAATCGTAAATTCGATAAATCATCGAATTGTAAGAAAAAGAAAAAAAAATTTAAAAAAAGAAGGAAAGAAAAAAAGTGTGATTAATACGAAAATTTCTAAATCAATTAACTCGATAACAAAATTAATGAAAAATAATGATAAAAAAAAAGTCAAATATTTGACGACTTTTGTTTTCTTTCAAGATAATAATTTCATTTTTTTGTTTTTTTATCTAAAGTAACAAATTTTCGTTTCATTCATAAATTATCGATTATGGAGTCGAAAGGAAAGAAGAAAAAGAAGAAGTGTGATTCGTCGAATTACACAAAAAAAAAAAATTTCTAACTCAATAAACTCAATAACAAATTAATAAAAATATCGTTAAAAAGTCAAATATTTAA
Organism: Polistes dominula; assembly: GCF_001465965.1. Next base: position 2,212,570 of record NW_015148975.1, on the reverse strand, counting down.
CAAATTTTTCTTCATAACAATTTCATTTTTATCCAATGGTACAAGTTTTCGTTTATTCGATAAATGATTAACGAATCATTGAATGATCGATTATCGAATAATAATAAAAAAAAAAAAAAGAAGAAATACGATTCGTTGATTTACGAAAAAACTTTCTAAATCAATGAACTCGATAACAAATTTTAATGAAAATGTTGCCAGGCAAATATTTGACATTTTTTACTTGATAAAACTCATATCGAAAAAAAAAAAAAAAACAAAAAAAAATGTAAATTAACATTTCGTTAATAAATTATCGATAAAAATGTAATACAGTGAAATGTATAATATCGTTAAATTTAAAAACAAGTGAATAAAAAAGAAGAAGAAGGAGTACAAAAAATTGATTTAAATAAAGAAAAAAATATATAAATTACTATGATAAAGATAATAAATAGAACGAAACGTTATAATATGATGTACATCTATATATATATATATATATATATATATATATGAACGATACGTTCCATTTTATTCATACGTACAATTACTATGTACAATTAAAAACAGACGAATGAATTAATTACTATGCGACGAATAATCATACATAGAGAGAAAGATACATCGAACGTGAATCTACAAACATCTTTTTATCTTATTCTATACAATATAGACACTAAAGTATTATTATTATTATTGTTATTTTTTTTATATCAACGTAGTACGTGTGTACACGCATGTATGCGATATAAAACATATATATAGATGTACGTAAGAGGAACGTGTTTATCAATGTGTATATCAAAGAGTTGTGTCTTAGAAGCGTTTCATAGATGAAACAAATACAACGTTAATTTGCAAATGACTTAGACTAGCTAAGCCTAGCTAAGATCGTTCGATAGAAAATGAAAGTTTTCCCTTGACAGGACTTCGTGCCGGGCGGCACCGTGGCCGCGGACGTCTATAATTACACGGTAAACACGTCGCCAATGCTATGCTACGAATAACTAATATATATATTCAAAAGAAGAAGAAGAAGAAGACGAAGCGAAGAAGAAGAAGAAGAGGAAGCAGAATAAAAAGAAGAAGAAAATGCGTGTCGATCGGTAAAAGAAAGAACAAGCTAAGATACATGTATATAACGTTAACATATTAATCTTATCTAGAAGAGATGATGGAGAGTCAATGATGTCTCAGGTAATTTGTGTTACCTTTAGTAGAAAACACACCGTACCATTAGATAGTTACGAAATGAGCTTGAGAGATCACTTTCGCGGATTGAAAAGCCGGAAGATTGTGCTACCAACTCCCGCCAATTGGTTTCGATCGTCAAAACGTTACAAAATTTATTTATTTTTTTTTCTTTTTGTTATCTTTCTAAATCAAATTCTAATTCCTTCCAAATTAAATGATTACTTGATAAGATCAAAAAAAAAAAATTGCGATAAAATATTTAAAAAAAAAATTGAATGTAAAATGGGTGGTACCTAAGATTAATGGGTTATTATGTCATAGAAAAATCAATTATATAATAGAATGAGAAAGAGATAGATAGATAGAGGAACGTGCACTGACCTGGGGCGCTCGAGTTCGACAGGGCAGTCGCGGACTGTCTATTCGTTCAAGTTGGACGGGGGGGAAGATTCTTCATCGGGCGTTCACTATCATCGTGAGTCTTCGACTGGACTCTGCGTACCCGGCCCGGAGGATAGAACCCGTTCCAACTCTCCCGGCGGAGCCTCCCTCTTCTTTTTCCTTCAATCCTCGGCCCTGTCTGAGAACGGCCGAAGGTTGCCCTCGGCCGCATTACATCGGCCAACAGCAGCGTCGCATTGCTAACGTCGTCCAGGCATTACGTTGCTGCTGAACTCCAGAATCGGTCGAAGTAACATGAAGAAGAAGAGGAAGAAGAAGAAGAAGAAGAAGAAGAGACGACGACAACAACAATAAAACAACAAAAAAAGGTATAACATAAGAAGGAAGAAGAAGAAGAAGAAGAAGAAGAAGAAGAAGAAGAAGAAGAAGAAGAAGTGTAAAATGAAAGAAAAAAAGGAAGATGTTCCTCTTCTTCTTCTTCTTCTTCTTCTTCTACTTCTTCTGCATTTACAGAGAAATATACCATCCTTGTCATGCGAACTTCTTCTTACTTGTTGCAGTTGTTGCTCGCGTGCACGATGATCGTCCGTCCTCGTTGACTACTGGCGCCTACGATCGACTAAAAGTGCTTCTGGAATCCCGCTAACACGCGAGAACGTTAGATAAACGAGACGAGGAATGAAAGAGGGATTTGTGCTAGGTAACTGACTGACTAGTTACCTAGCTCTAAGCCTAGTTACTCAGGTTTCGTAAGAGATGATGATCGTTTATGAAATACCCAAAAGTTAAACACCAAGAAGAAGAAACTAACATAAGGGTGCTGATACTTGCTACAAGATCATTCCTCCGAGTCCCTTTTTCTTTTTTTCTTTTTTGGACCACGACCACTGAACTCTCATATGCACGTTTTCTTCTTCTTCTTCTTTTATGTAGATTTTTTTTTCTTCGTTTCTTTTTTCATATTTATTGTGGCGCAAGTTTAAGCAAAAAAATAAGCACCTTTTGTAGGGTGAAAGGAAGGGAGGTATACATTATCCTAGTGTACAAAAATAGCATGAGGATCAACTCCCTCCCCTCTGCCCCCAACCGACCCCTTTTTTCCTTTCTCACTCTTCTCATTTTTCTGTACCATCTTCAATCTCGTAGGGCCCCCTTTTGCGGTCCTTGTTTTTGATATACTTCTATTCTTTTTATTTCGACCCGTTCGTTCGTCCGTTCATTCTCCTCTTCGTTCTCTTCTTCTTCTTCTTCTTCTTCTTCCTTCCTCCTTCTCCTTTTCCTCCTGGTTACTCTTCTTCTTTTTATTCTACATACATCCATCGGCCGGTGGTCATCTCAGTCAGTTACTTTTTATTTTTCACCGAGTGTGGCTATTTTTATCCCCCGGTATCTTCTTTCTCTTCTCTTCGTCCTTTTATTCCTCTTCCTCTTCGTGCACCATCTTCTCCCTTCTTCTCCACTTGGTGAAGAAGTAAAAAGCAGCAGCGTGACCTTGATCGTTCGCAGAGTGTGTGTATCGCATCTAAACAATAAAGGTAGTAGTAAGTACATACTACATATACACACAGTACGAGAGAACAAATAAAATAATAAATATGAATAAAACATTAACAATAAGATAAATGAACCGTCCCTTCTTTATTTCTTTTTTTTTCTTTTTTTTTTTTTTAATGAAAAACTTCGATATCAATTTTTCTCACGTTAATAATATTTCGTTCTATCTTATAGACAAGTGGTTAAACATATCGTGGTTTAAATAAAAAAAAAAAAAAAAAAAATTATGGATAAGATTGGTCGTCCAACGAATAAAATGAACGTTTAGACAATTTTTTCTTCCCTTATATTTCTCTGGAGTTCAGATAATCGGATATTCCTCCTTCATAAATTTGCACTCGAAGGAACGTCCGTTCTTTCTCTCCTGTTCGTTCGCAACAAGCAGGTCTTCCACCCTTTAACATCTTCGAGACACGGCGCCTACCGACCTTTTTTTTCCCCCCCAACCCCTTTCCTCTCCCCCAGCTACCCCCTCGACTCGTACCAACCTACCTACCTACCTACCTCCCTCCCCAATCTTTTTTCCTCTTTTGCATTTTTCTCGCCTCCTAACTTCTTTTATCTTTTTTATTTGTCTTCCTTCCTTCCTTCCTTTCTTCCTTTCTTCCTTTCTTCTCACCCTCATCCAACTCCTCTCGTAATAATCATGATTACGAGGGATTTTATCGTTTCCCGGTTTTCGTTTGGCCATTTACAACACATAACGATCAGTGTCTCTTCAACAAAAGGAATAATAACAACAACAACAAGTAACAACATATGCGTATACCTATACGTACACCTCTCTAATGTTCATAGTCGTTGAAGTGCAGTAGTAAAAGAAGAACTGGTTTTCTTGGCTCGGAATATCTTTGCAAACAAAGGATTAGTTGCTTGCTTGGGCCTTGGCGAAGGCCGCATCGCGTAACGATAATATATCCGGGGGGGAGGGAGGGGCCTGGGGGAGAGAGGGCGTGTGTAGAAGTAATCGAGTAAACTATGGAAACATGGTTTTTACTGGGAATTCTGAATAAGTATAAAAAAAAAGAATGGAACACATATGTAAATATACACGTGTATACGTGTATATACTTGTACCGTAGTCCATTTATAAATATACGCATAAAATTGCATATATAATTCTATAAATATATATATATATGTAAGGTGAGAGATAGAGAAAGAAAAGGAAGGGATAGAAGAAGTAGGAGAAATAAAAATGATCATCGGCCTCTTCTTCTATACGACTACTTTCGAGAGATAATGTAAAAGAAGAAAAAAAATGATAGAGAGAGAGAGAGATATCGATGAGATGATATTTATACTTATAGCTATACATTGAACGTGTAGTAACGTAGCTGGAAGTAATTGAGCAGATTCAATATTAGCCTGGTCTGGTCAAGAATAGCTACGGTGGGAATCCCGTCTGACCACCTTGCTGCTCTTCTTCGATCGTACCTCGGCTAAATTAGGGTGAATGTTCCGTAGCATCAGGTAGAGCAGTAATCATTACTGGGTTTTCCCATGGACCGATGATCTCGATAATCGATTTCAAACAGGACGACTTTTAAACGTTATGTCACGTTATATGATATTAATCTTTATGTTGTGTTATATCATTTTTATTTTTTTGTTTTATTAACATACTTTTGATTTTTCATGAAAATCCTGTAATTTGACAAATATTTGTGTCACGCGAAGAATCATAATAATTTTGTTTAGAATGTTGTTTAGATATTTATTCATTTCAAGCAAAGAAAAATATTTGAACGTGTTTGCATGTGTATGCCATTAATCGCCATCGATATAATTATGTTGTTTTTGCAAGGAAATAAATTATTAAAAGTCAAACGTGACGATAAAGAAATATGATTTAGTATTATATTTTTAGATATGATTAAAAAATCACTCTTATCTCTTGTATTTTTCAATTAATCTGAAGATTTGAAAATTTGTAAAAACTCGTGCGTCTTTTCAGTGAGAATTAACGCCCTTTAAATTGATTTATAATAGTTATTGCTTTTTTTCAATATTATTACGTTGTTAAAATTAACAAAGTATGTTCTTATCTATTAACACAAGATTGAAATAAATAATACAAATAAAAAGATATTCATTTAATTATCGTAATTATATTACCGTTAATTATTTTCTCATTAATGTTAGTGTGGTCGATTAATCATGTACATATATTTTAATAAAATAAATCTATTACAAGAAAATGTTGGTGATAATCGTTAATTATTAAATATAAAAGTTATCGTGACAAATTAAAAAATAAATAAATTCTAATGACTTCTTGATTACAAATTGACGCATGTACAGTGAACGTTCAAAACAAAATGGCGGGAAAAAGAATGGCGGGGAAATTGAATTATTTTCAATAGTATTATACACAACAAAGATAAACGTATGACAATAATGTTTATCATGAATTACAGAGCACATTTCACGTGATATCGACAGGTAATTGTTTGTTTAAGTTAAGTACAAAATATACTTTTTTGTTTTTTTGGAAAAAACTTGACGAACGATTACATGTTTCTTCTTTGCTTTCACTGTTTCTAAATATTTGTAAGAGATTATATCAAATACATTATATTGTTATAAAAAATACCATGTGTGTTACATCGATCGTATTAATATCTATTTCGTTACACAGAAGACTGAGATATAGATAACTTGGTATTTAGAAAAATTAATTGTGCGTTACATTTGTTATTGGCCCCATAATTAATAATTACTGGTTTCAATTCTCTATTATTCTTCTATTATTCATTATTTTCTTATCCTAATGACAAAACGAGTATAGATCAACAAATAAATAATTCTCCATAAACATCGAGATATATTAATAATAATAATAATAATAATAATAATAATAATAATAATAATAATAATAATAATAATAATAATAATAATATTAATAAGAATAAACCCCGTGGAGAGGGTGAGTAATAATATCCCCTCACAGTAATCCCTGTTTGTCAAAAGGCGACGAAAAGGTAAAACCATTAACAGGGACATATCATTAATTTGTTTCTTTTTCTTTTCTTATATTACTTGTCAATTAAAAAATCTAAATGAAATATAAAATATTATATATTTCATTTTTCTTAAAATATTATAAATCAACTTTAAATCAACAGATTTTATTTAACTCTGATTAATATTCAACTGATTCGTATACTCAATTGATTCTTTTTTGTTTTTTTTTGTTTTTTTTTTAATAATTGTAAAACATCTCTTTTTAAAAGATTTGATAAAAATTGCAGCATTTCTCGTATTTGCACATAAACTTAAAATTATATAGTATCGCCTATTGTTATTGCTAAGTTAATTTCATTAGTATATAACAAACCAAAAAAAAAAAAAATCTTACACAAATATACATTGTTAAAATATCTGGTAATAAATCTTGTGCAAATTATGCGAAAGAATTATCTTTAAATCTAATTTAAAAATAAAAATGACTCTTGATCTACAAGAGAATACTCGGTTAAATGATACTACTTAAACGTTAAGAGTTATTGTACTATTTTTGTGAGAAGAGGTACAAATGAAATGTATATAAATTGTTTCTCTTTTTTTTTCTTTTCTTTTCTTTTCTTTTTGTCTTTTTCGTTTCGTTTCGTTTTATCCTTACTCAAGAATACTTTCGAATACTTGAGATATTTTTTGACGACTATTCATTCTTTCATTCTATTATCGATGTAAAATTTGTCACAAAAATTCGGTTAATATACACACGTAATTAATTAATTAATACCCTACAATGTAAATTCTGATATAAATAATGAGTAAAATTCATCAAAGCAATTACTGTTATTTTTATAAATCTGTTTATATAATAATAACATAGCATTCGTGTTACTTTGTTACTTGTTTTTTTTCTTTTTTTTTTTTTTTTTTTTTTTTCTTTTCTTTTTCTGTATCGCTTCAATAATCTATTTGTCTTTTTAGATTTATATTATCGTTATCGACGATATCGAAACAAATACATGATCAAAAAACTATATTCGAATTTTTGATTATTTCTTATAAGAAATCTTCTTAGATTATAATACAATATATAGAACGTTTAAAATAAAATAATTTAAATTCAACTTTTTTTTTTTTTTTTATCTATCGTCCACATATTCAACAATAATTTTTCTTTTTAATAACTAATGAGATTTTCGCACATATTAAAATGTATTCTTATACTTTTCTTTCTTCTTCATTACTTTTACCTTTTCATTTAATGTAATCGTTAATATCAAAATAATCGCAATATATATACTTCATTGCATTGTTTACTAAAAAAAAAGAAATCGATGTTTCGATAATGTTTTCTCATCAAATTGTCATCAATTTGTATTAGGCGTTGGGAAAAAAAAAAGAAATGTTGCAACGCTTCTAAGAAAATATTTATAGCATGCAACATTTCTTCTTATTTTTTTTATAATTTGGTTTAAGCGGTGGTCTTTCGGACAATTGAAATTTACGAACAATTCTAACTAATTCGTGAAAGGCTTGATCCACGTTCATTCTTAACTTAGCACTACACTCAATGTAGGGAATTTTCAACTGACGTGCCATATTTTGTGCTTCCTCAACTGATATCTATAATATCAAAATTATATATATGTATATACATTAAACAAATGAGTTAAATGAATTTATTAAATCTCAGCATTGATATATAGTATCATTCATTCATAAATTTGTATAATATATCTTACAATTCTTTGGTGATCCAAGTCAGCTTTATTACCAACCATAAGCATAGGAAATTCATCACGATCTTTCACTCTGAGAATTTGTCTGTGAAATTTTAAAATTTCGTCAAACGATGAATGATCCGTTACTGCAAATACAAGCAAGAAACCTTCACCACTTCTCATGTACTGTTCACGCATTGCACTAAATTCTTCTTGTCCGGCAGTATCCAATACTAAAAATTCAAATAAAATGCAAATAATCAATTGAATATTATTATAAATATTAAATATAGAAATATTGATTGAAACTTACTGTCAAGTTTTGCAGGAACATCATCAATGACGCATTGTTTGGTATACGAATCCTCAATCGTTGGATCATAGTCAGTTACAAAATAACTCTATAAAAAAATAAATTATTAATAAAATGCACCATTAAAAAAAGGGGTTTGTTATTAAATGTAGTTAGATTATATATACTATGATTTAAATGAAATATATAATACAAGGAAAAAGGAAAAAAAAATAGTTTACAATGTATTATAGTGTTATCAATTGATGAGATAAAGTTAAGTGTGACCATATATGACAATAGTGTGTGCTTGTATGACATAATCATTAAATGAAAGAACATTCGTATCATTGATATCGTCTATCAAAATAACGTATAACTAACTTTGACGTCATCAAGTTCTCTAAATAAGTTTCGTTAGTAGAAAATAGAGAAAATGTTGAAACTTAAATAACTGAGGATGAGATCATAGTTAAAAAATTGATCGTTAATTCATTTCCTTTCGGACAATTTATGAATGGTGTTACTTGGAGAACGATGCTGATTGGTACTTGAACACGTAACTTATACATTTGATTATTGTGTAGTAACATAAGAGCTAGTGACCATAAAAAGTACTTACTTGAATGAATTGGATTGTAATAGCTGATTTTCCAACACCACCACCACCCACAACTACTAGTTTGTAGGTCTGTGCGTAACTTTGTTTATCACTAGGTTTCGACATTCTTTTTTATTTATTTTTAACAACAGTTTTAATTTGTCACATGTATGACAATGAAATGTCACTGGTGCGAATCTTAGATACGAGCAAGTAAGAGACTACAAGAGTTAAGTGAGAAAGGGAGAGGATGAGAATAAAAATGAGAGAGAGAGAGAGAGAGAAAATTGACAAAGAATAACTGAGAGGGGATGTGTAGAAAATTGAGTGAGAAAGATAGAACAGTAAAGAAAGAGATAGAAATAAAAACAAAAGGCACGTAAAACTAAATATATTTTCTTATTTCTTTCTTGTTAAAAGGCACCCCACAAAGGCGTCGTTTGACTGTGAATCAAACACTACGTTTTACTACCATTTTTCTTCCTGAGATTCTTTAAAGCAACTCGTTAAGGTCGCCTCTGGAGCTCAACCACTTTTTCTGGATGAGTATATGTATGTATATATGTGTGCGTGTATGTGCATATAAGTGTTGTTTGTGTTGTGTGTCGTGTGCGTGTCGTTGTTGAGGTTAACACAACGCACAGTAGGAGTATAACGTCCTACGCACAAGGGATTATGCTATTTCGGTTGATTGCGCAGTCGCGATTACGTTAGCATTGAAATCAACATTATTTCTTAATTATTTTTTATAATAACAAATATTCTTACATCGATAAGAAATTATGCAGTACTTGTTATTATACTGTTTACTTTTTAGATTATATAATAAATTACATTAAGTAATTCAAAGAAATCTATGCGAAACCTCTCAAGTATAAATATTTCACCATTGTTGTTTACTTCGTTTCTATTTTTGAAAAAATATTTTATAGCTTTTCCGGAAATAAAAAGATAAAAAACTGTTTATTTTCTTTCTTAACACTATCATTCTTTTGACGAAAAAAATCAATTTTGTATTATCCAATCACGGAACCACGTGAAGTACGCGAGTGAATCAGAAAACAGTACATTCGTAGAGCGATCGGCCAATCAGATCACTTCTTTAGATATGTCAAAATCTATCGTCGTTGATTCATTTTATCATAGATACATCATTAAGTTAATTAATGTATTTCAATTTAGATATATTAACTATTACCAGAATTTAAAATTAATATTTAATTAATTCGTGTTTTATAATGATTTTATAATTACCAATTTCTAATATAAAAAACAATTGTTCTAAAGTACATTTCGTGATTTTTGAAACTGCAGAATATCGATTTTTCGAGAAATGGAAAATATCGATATATCGATATACGCAGTAAATTGCCGCGAATTTCAAATTTAAAAAGATCGAAACTTGTTACGATCGTCGACACGAATGCATAAAAATAGTAAAAGAAAACAATCATTTTTTCTATATAGTCTTTCACATTTTCCAAATAAAATTGATCTGCAATAATTGCTCTCATAATGTTATAGTTAACAACACACACACACACAGTATTATTATTTTATACGATTAAATTCACTTTTTGTATTCGAAATAACGCGCGTTAAAAGTAAAATGTAAGAAGCAAAAAAACTATCGAAAATGGATCAATATTACGGGAGAGCAAACATATTTGAATATTTATTATTAGCAATATAGTTTTGTGTTGCATTATGTACATATGTTATATTGATATTGGCATTTTTGTACATCGCAGAGCTGCTTTTTGTCAGAAAGCAAGATTCGTGATATTTTTGTTGTTCTAAAAAGGCAGGGACGAAAAACCGATATTACCTTCGATTGATTCCGAGAGAGAAAAAGAAAAATATTTTACATGTATACTTAACTATATTATACATATACTTACTATAAATATACACATAGAGACGTATATCACATATGCTGGTTAACATGTATTGATATTTTAGTTGTTGAAGGAAAATCAAATGAATTTATGTTAAACGTGCATATGTTTTTGAATACATTGTTAAACCGCATAAGTAATATCGTGTTCTCATCGTAATGGCCATATAATGTTTTCTCTGAACAATTATATAATAAGCATTTATATAACAAGCACAATGACATCGCAGGGAGAGAACATTAAAAACATATTATATTAAAACGCATACAGCAAACTTAATTTGCAATTTTGTACAATGCACAAACTCGTACTTTTCACAATTATAACGTAATCAAACATATTTTGTAATTATTTTTTCTTTCATATTTTCGAAACAATATTTTAGTAGCTTTCTTCCCACAAAATAACAACATAATTAAGAAACGCATTTAAGAAATTAGAAGAAATTGCATACTTATTTAATTTTCTGGTTCCTTGTTTCCATTCCATTCGTATAAATGAAAATGAACGCAACAGAGTACGTGTAAATAATAAAGAATTTGAATAAAGGTTGGAGGGGTTGTTGTTCGTTGCTGGGAGGATCCTGTAATTGTAATTTATTTTATTATTGAACGTCTTTGACAGAGCACGATCGGCTTAGTTTTTATTTATTTTTATTCCTTTTTCTGGACTTTTCATAACCGATTGTCATTCCGTGCTTTCATTGAACGACGATCATCATTCGAACGATCATTGATTAAATAAGTTTCGATATTTGTTTTAATTTTTTGTTCTTCTCTATTTCGTCCATCTAAATCGTCCATCATTTTCATACTTTTACGTCATACGATATTCCATCGTTTATCTATAACGTGTGGTCTCACTTTTTCACATCATACTTTATTTCACGTTTTAATGTGAATTAGTGTGATTAAATGCAGAGGCACAAAAGGCACGGGATTCATGTTTTAAGGATGTATGTAGTATCCTGCTTTAGTGGTACCAAAGCGTACCAAAAATTTGTTAGTTACATCCGTAAACGTTTTTAATTTCTTTCTCTTCTTCAATATCTCTTTCTTTCATAATTTTAATTTTCTCTCTCTCTCTCTCTCTTTCATTATTTTTTTTTCTTCTAAGGAAATATTATATGCACATACAAGCACTTCAAATGGAAAATAATTGTATATATGTAAATATTTATATATATATATGCATATCTCCATTTATACCACCACGCGCAACATACACGCGCAACAAGTTTTGGCGCGTAAGCGCTCGTAATTTTGAAACGTTCTCGAGAAAGAAGAAACAAAAATGATTGTAAAAAATTAGAACTTAAAAATAAGTAAGAAGCGAGTTAGGACGAGTTGCTTCAAATATTTTCGATACTTTCAAAATGATAATGTCAGACACACACTCGCAATGTTGTTGTTCTTATTGTGGGCTTTTTAAATTTTTCCTTCTTCTTATTTTCCTTTTCTTTAAAGTTTGTTTTCTAGAATGTATATATACATGCATTATTTTACTGTAAAACGATTGCAAAGAGTTTCACTTTTTGTCTACTGTCGGGAGAATGAACAATCTCATCTCTGTAAAACTGATATATAACAATTTGTATATTATGATTTATAATATAGGGGCACCTGTCAGTCTTGTAAATATTTACGTAAAAACAAGTTCGAAGTTGTTGGTTGTATGTTCTAATTGAATTGTATAATTATTTTTATATTTTGTCTCTCTATTTCTTCATTTTTTGTGTTACTTCTTTTTAATCCCCCTCATTAGAACATTAAAAAATTATTTTGGTACACGAGTGATATTTTGTAGTATGAATTAGAGATTAAAAATCGTTCATTTTGTTTGTTTAAATTATATAAGAATATATATTTTTACGAACAGAACAACTTTTATACAATCACAAACGAAGAAAAATTCGAGACTAAGAAATAATAAACCTATATTGAAATTAATTATATGTTAACAATGAATATTTAAATCGAGTTATATTATATATATATATATATCGTTTCGATAATGTTTAAATATATATAGAATTATTTTGTATTATTATATTTATCATTTTGTTACAGAAAACTACAACCTGTATGACATCGTCTCATTATGTCTATAGTTTTTCTTTTTCAATTAATTAATGAAATAGGAAGTAATAAATATACTTCGATATTAATATTCATTCTCATAATCAGTCAAAACATGACATGTTGGGTATTTTTTCTTTTCTTTTTTTTTTTTTTTTTTTTCAATATGCATCATCATCATTATCATATGCATGTGTTTCTTGTACTAATGTAATATATTGAAAATTATTTTCCCTTTTAATTGTTGAATGGAAACTTTTTCTTTTTTTTTTTTCTTTTTTTTTTTTTCTTAAACGAAATTACACAGTTAAAGGTGAAGTGTGATTGTCATAAATTATAAACATATTAAAAGTGAGAGATTTTCATTTTTTTCTTCTTCTTTTTCTTTTAATTCACAAATATTTTCAATGCACATAATAATAATAATGCAATAAGGTAAAATTTTTTTCATTCCATTTTTCAAAATAACTAAAAAGTATGATATCTCACTTTGAATATTATTACACGCATTATTTTCTTTTTTTCTTTTTTTTTTTTTTGATATATTTCTGGTGCTGAACTACACAACTATAACGAATATTTACATTTTTCAAAACAGAAGAGTCATATCTTTTTTTTTTTCCCTGATTTTAATTATTAGCAATCCTTGCAAAAATTAACGTGCCTCATTCTCGTTCGAAAATTTTCTCTTTTGTATATTATTGCACCTATTAATTAATATTAGAAAGAAAATGTCCAAACTCTTGTTAATAAACTTAATTTTATATTGATTACACGCAATTCTGTATGTACGTATGTATGTATGTATGTATGTATGTATTTATGTATGTATATATATTTATTTGGGTTTGTTTGTTTGTTTCTTTCCTTCTTCCTTTTTGATAGTTAATATTCTTTCTTTTCTGTATACGCAACACATATGGAAAAAAGTTCAGTTAGAAAAATTTACAAAGTACTTCAATTCATATGATTATTATAAGTATGTGCAACATAATATTATATTAGACAAATATTTTTTCACTTTTTTATTATGTTGTTTTTTTTTTTTTTAATTTTAATTAAGGCCCCAGTTTATTTAGCTCGGCTATATCCTTTCCACGTATAAAATGAAGACAAAATTATTTTGCTTATTATATCCAACTATATTCTCCCGCTACACCATATAACATAGAAATATATTTGTTTTTTAGATAAATCAAGTTATTTAAGACAAATTAATTTTAAATACATCAAATACATTTTGTTTTACTTTTCTTGTCACTGTTACTTCGGACCATTGATTCTAAATAATTATTTGTCCTTAATTATAAACTCAGTATACCTTAGCAAAAAATGAAGAATACATAAGACAAATATTGTATTCTTATTAATTGTATTACCACTCGTACCTTAAAAATTGTTTTATTTCTTTAATCTCAATCATGTGATTTTGTAAATGATGATTTAATGAAAATTATTCACAAAATACTGTTCATCATGGATATAATACTCAAAATAATATTTCTTCTTATAGATAAGCTAAGGTATACTATTCAACTAGTATATGCCTCACTTTTATATTATTGAAATAAAATTATTATTATAATTTATAAAAGCGATCAACTTTGTATTGTCTGACACAAACTTAAATTGAAATTTGTTTTAAAAAGAATTATTATAATATCTACTGGAAACAAAAAGAAAGTATTGAAATTATCCCCCTCCTCTTGGCTCATTTGAAACATAAATATTAAAAATCCTTAGAATCAATATGTATATTTCATAACTAGTAACTTATATCACGTTAATTAAGGCAATATTACGAAAGACATTTACAAGCATACTTGAAATTAAATTTTTCCATTTACAGCAATTTGACAATGCCCCCGTTTTGTGTGTGGCTCTCATTTTATATTTTGTTATCCATTATTTTTTTTGTAGCTGTACCGTAGCAGTAATATAATGATAATGCTAATGATAACAATAGTAATAGTAGTAGTAATTGTAGTTACAGTAATAGTAGTAATAGTAATAGTTGTAATAGTAATAGTAATATTAATAGTAATGGTAATAATAATAATAAAGACAAAAAGTAATAATATAATAATAATTATAATAATAATAATAATAATATAATAATAAAAATAATAATAATAATAATAATAATAATAATAATAATAATAATAATAATGATCAAAATAATGATCATGATATTGACAATGACAACAGTGATGATAATTACAACAATGATGATGGTACTAGTCGTGAAATGAATTTAATAACAATAATGGTGAGTATGAAATTTGTTGAAATACTAAATATGATAATGACAATAACGAGGGCAATAGTCAATAGTTATATTGTTTTAGTGAAATTGTTAGATAAAATTTTGATAAGAGTATGATGATAAGAATAACAATGACAATGAAGATGGCAGTAACAGCAGCATTAATAGAAATAAACGGCAATTGTAAATTACAATAGAAATTGTTTTAATAAATTGATGGTAGATCGATCAATCAATTGAAATTTTTAGCAGGGTTTTTTTTCTCACAAATTGCAGTTTAATAATAGAATAGAATAATAAAATTACTAATCAATAATAGTATAAGGCAATATGTGGAGGATTTGGCCTTCAGAACTGGGCATAGCCAACATCTGGTGCCATTCACGAAATTCTGTACCAGATTGGTTTTGCTCACTGTTTAACGTATTTGAATCTGACACTTCTCTATCTGTATTTGACGTTATATTGTTACTAGTGAGAGATGATAATTTTGGTTGAAAGTTTCCATTCAGTCCTTCTATTTGCTGATTATGTAATCTATCAAGGTCCTCTTCAGTTATTTCTCGAGGTGGATACACTGTACTATTTTGATCTTCATCGGGTTCATTTTCACAATCACTCCAGTTTATCGAATTTAGATCTAATGGTGGTAACTTAGCCAATATCTCCTCAACCGATAATTCTTTTTGTGATCGTGGTGGTTGGTTTTGCGTACTTGAATTTTCGTCGTACACTGCACTTGTTTCTTGACACTTGGATGATAATTCACGACAGTTTTCTGTAGATTGTAACCGACTTTGTAAAGGAGTTTCAGAAACTGTACTTTTATGAGATGTATTGTTAGGAGTACTACGCAGGAACTTGGATACTTGTTCATTATTACTCCTCAAAACATCTTCCATACTTGGTGGTTCTACACTTTGACTAGGTAGAGCATTTGAATTAATGCTAGAATTTGAGCCACGCGCTTGTAAATCTGCCAGCAGTTCTTGCGTCGTTTTTAACTTAGGATTTCTCGAAATACTGGCTAGTTTTTCCTTAACACGATCCTCTACGTATGGCTGCTTCTTTACAGACTTACTGCCTTTTTTTCTTCCACGTTTTTTCGGGCCTGAATCGTCAGGATCAGTGGGAGATTCCACAAAATGATGGGAAATTCGTTCTTTCAATGTGGGGCTAGGCACTTGCGAATTTAAATTACCACTTATGTTTTCGCCATTCAAACGCTGTCTTTTGACTAATGGTTCACATTCTGTTATTGAGTTTGATTCGCGATCTTGATAATTACGTTGATCCTTACAACCATCTTTTCGAAGTCGTTTATTGGAACTGTGAGTCCGTGGCACTGCTTCCATCAAATGGTTCTGACTCGAAGAGCCATGAGTGTGAGGTACATCCGAAGTTATCCGGTGGTTGCTAGTAAGTGTAATTGACTGCTTGTTTGAAGATGTATTAGGAGACCGTGAATGATCACTATGCACTGATAGAACTGGGCTGATGACCTAGAAAAATTCATTTATGTCATGGCAAAAATAATACACAAAATTGAAGGACAATCAAATAATCTTATCTGTAAATAAATTCAATTCTTTTTTATAAAGGATATATAACAACAGGTAATACAAATGAAAAACTCACTTTTAAAGGAGTAACATCCCTTAAGAGAGGACTTTGCGGCTTTAAGGATCTTACAGCAGGACTTTGTGGTTTGAAACATCTTAAGGCTGGACTATGAGGTTTAGCTCCATTTAGGGCAGGCGGTGCTGTATCGGCAGGTGTTGGTTGTGGTGTAGAATGAGGCGATGGTAAAACCATATCCCTCCACCGTCGTACCAAGTCTTTGGCACGTTTGGCCAAGACTTCATTACTGGTCTTTCTTCGCAGCTCATTAATGTATTTACCAAGCCTTGTAATCTGTAACATTTCAAATTAATTAATATTTTACAAAGGTTATACATTACATTACATAAAGATTAAAAAGATATTCACATACCTCCAGTACTTCTTTGGTGATCGGCGTCTTTTCCAGGGCCGTAATGACTTCAACAACAGCTGCCATGTCAACGACCTACAAAATATATTAACAGTTTACAAAAATCACAGTTTACAAAAATCACAGTTAACAAATCTAAGCATAAATATATAATTCTAAGTAATAGCATTATTTTGTATCAAAATGCAGAGTGAAACGTTGTTGTAAATACTAAAATATATTTATATTTAATATTAAAAATGATTCACACACACACACACACACATTGGGGTTCCCTAGTAAAACCTCTAAAAGAGATTCAATGTCTTTTTAATATTAAATACACATGTATTCAATATTTTTCAATATTTTGTACTACTAGGGTTGTTACAACTATTGACATATTTACATCACCTCTTCTTTGCAACAATTAATTATTGAAAAATTGAATGGATATATGTAACACTTAAAATAATAATATTAATAATATCATTTTTGGAAATATCAATAAAAATTGATAATAAATTAATAGTTTGAAGAAAGCTTATGATACTAGGATGCACGAACTAGATGTAATAAAAGTATGAGATCTGACAAACAGAGAACATCTGTCGTTATCTATCGAGATAAATCAACGAATATATCAAATGGAAGGGTTTGACACGTGTATGTAGGAATATGTTTATTAGATCGATCAGGTAAGACTTGCAAGAACATGAACAAAACGTAATCAGATCGAATCATTACGAGTTAAGGTATCAATATGTCAACGTTAAACGACAAAAGAAACCAATTGCATGAAACAAATAACTATTTTTTTTTATAAATACATAACATATGAACGTAATTTTCATTTCGAAACGAACCTAACTATCGTTGTTTAAATTTTCGTCTAACAGAATAGAGATACAGTGTAAGAAAAAAAAAGAAAAAAGGCGACTGAGAGAAAGAGAGAGAAAAAAAAGAGAGAGAGAGAGAGAGAAATAGATAGATAGAGAAAGAGAGAGAGAGAGAGAATTATATATATATATATTTTTTATATGCATATATATGTGTGTATATATATATATATAGATTATAGATATATATATATGTATATTAGAATCATGTGCAATTGTGCAGGAACATCGTACGTCGGACGTAGGATATTCGTTAACCGTGTCGACGATGTAATAGCGATTAAAGGTAAATATGTATTAGGATGAGGATAAAGTAGGGAAGTTAGTTCAGACAGAAATGGGGAACTATAGGTGAAACGAACATCGTGCGTATCTCTTGGAGACGTGTTTTTATAGTACAGAGTACTACGAGATACTACATAGGTAGAATCAAAAATTGTATGCGTAGATGATTTAGCATGAAAGAGGGAGAGAGAGAGAGGGAGAAAAAGAGAGAGAAAGAGAGAGAAAAAGAGAGAGAGAGAGAGACGGAGAGAGGTTAAGCCTCCAGGTTGTCGAGAACGCGTTCACGGATGAATATGCAAGGGAACACACACAATCTTGAGACGGTAAAGGGGTAAGGGTATATGTTTCGTGGAGCGATATCCACACATAGGCGATACAAGTAAGATAGATCACTAACACGCGTAACCGCTTATACACTACACTCTAGACGGCTCTCGCGCACGCCACTGGTACAGGCACACGGCGCACGGGGGATCGAGAGTGGCCCGATAGCCGTTTGCGCGAGCGGACGGACGGCGCTTCGCGGATTCACTTACATTGTATTCCTTGTCAAGAGATTTTAACAATCTTTCGGTGAGATCCGTGCAATATCTCTGCATCGGTGGGGCACACTTTGGGCCCTCGCGGGTTAGTTTAGGTTAGCGTAAAATCTGCTCCACGCGTACGAGTGTCGCGAATACGAGAGCACAAGGAGTCTTGCAATGGCGACTACTGAACTGTGTTCTGTTCGCATGCCCTCCCTGCCTCCCAAGTGTGCCCTAGTCGAGGCCCCAGCATCGTCCCTAGCCCCACGCCGCCTCATATCGCCGGAGGAGCGCTACTAGTTCCTTCACGCGGTTGGACAAGCTCTCCTTACGGACCGCCCTTCGCCTCTCTCTCCTATCCCTACCTA
This sequence comes from Polistes dominula, assembly GCF_001465965.1. Next base: position 2,193,573 of record NW_015148975.1, on the reverse strand, counting down.
CGGTGCCCCCAAACGACTAGACCGATCGTGGTGCCCTCTTTCCTCTTTCTCTTTTATCTACTCTATCTATCTTTCTTTATCGTTCTCTCTCTCTCTCTCTCGTTCTTTCTTTCTCTCTCTTTCTCTCACTCTCTTTCCTCTCCCCTCTTCTTTCTTCCACTTTCATGAATGCACACACAACGATGTCCATCGTTGCCGTTATTCCTCGTCGTAACTTTCTCATCTACATTGTAGACACCTTGAACAAGCCATCTCAGTTTTCTACCCGCTTTTCGCCGTTAATCCGTACGGTTCCGTTTATCTCATATTCATATTTTATACTTCAAAACGTACTTCGAACATATTTTCGAGAGAGGTGTCTGATCATTAAGGCAACTTTCAATCGTCTTCCTCCATTATTCTCGATGCTACCTGATTTTATGTGATGTAATAATTTCATCGATCTTTAAAGTTATAATCCTGTCTTTTGACAATAGTTCCGTCACGGTATATTAGCTTTTTGTTATTTTTGTTATTTTTGTTATTTCGTCTGTGCAACAATGACGCTTGTCGAATTTCGTGAACGAAACAAAAAATGTGTTTTTTTTCTTAAGACACGTCATTCACATTCATTCTTTCGCACTTCCTCAAATATTTCTGTCCTTTCGAAAGCTGTTGGTGTATAGTCAACGGTACTTCGTAGATTCTACAGTTCTTGAAATCTAGATTTTTCATTTTTTTTTCTTTATATTTCATTTCCTCGTACGTTGTTGAATAATGAAACAGTGTCATTTAATAAAGGAAAAAAAGGAACATACATATGCCTAAAAAATATATCATATACTGTTCGTTGTCAAAAAAAAAAACATATATATGATCGATTTTTTATTGTATATTAAGATTTTACTAATTACCCTATGTGCAATTGGGCGTGTAACGCACGATTAAATATGCAATTGTATTTGTGTTCCAATACGACAGGCAAGAAGAAACATGTCTATCATAAAGGAATAAAAAAATCTTATGAATATTCTTAAAAAACTATATGCGATATCTTTATTATTATTATTATTATTATTATTATTATTATTATTATTATTATTATTATTATTTAATTATTTTGTGTATTTATTTATTTATTTCAAATAAAGTATAGCATATGATTCGTTAAATTTATATTCTGATTATAATTCGTTTCGAAATAAGCTTTCGATATTTTTCTACTTTTCTCGAACGAATTAATATCAAACTACGATACTTTTATACGCAGCTTTTGATGTCCAATGTACATATATATATAACATAGTAAATGATACGCAACATTTTTATTGCATTGTTGTGAGGATGTGATTGGTTAAACGTTAAACGCTGTGATTGGTTGAAATTGAAATGCAGTTGATATGTAAAATGAATGGGTTATGAAATTAGATTGGGCATATCGTATTAACCAATCCTTGAGCAAGATTAATGTACTTATAAAAATAAAATTTATTAAAAATTTGTGTAAAATCATAAGTGAATATTATTGATTAATAATAAAATTGTATTAAACTATAGACATATGGTTTTATTATTTTTTTAAAAGCATTCTCGCTTGTGATTGGTCGATAATCCCATTGGCTTAATTTGGACAAGTCTACTTTTAAACAAAATAACTATTGTGTTTATTCCACATTATTTCCACATTTAAAAATTACTAATTGATAATAAATGAAAAATACAAATGCTTTTTAAATATTTATTTCTCATGTAATGATAATTATTTTAATTATTAAAGTGTATATATAATTTAAAGTTATATTATTATTTTTTATTATACAATTACTTAAACTGTCAAGTTGTTTTTAGAAAGCGAAAACTAACTAGATGGACTTTAACCTGATTATTATTTATGAGATGTTTATTGCGATATCATTTTATTAAATGCTGATTAACGAAGTTGGTTGACTCGAAACTTGTACGTTTTATTATTTTAGATCTATTCTCTTGAAGAACACTAATAAGAATGGCAGAACTACGTTTTGATAATCGTGTTGTTGTGGTGACAGGAGGAGGTGCAGGTATTTAAAATTTAAAATTAATTATAATTATGAGATCATAATTGTTTAAATAATTATTTGTATGAATTTTTTCGTTACTGTATGAAACTATAAATAGTCTATTTTTATTCTAACAGGCTTAGGTCGTGCCTATGCATTGCTATTTGCTTCAAGAGGTGCTAGCGTTGTAGTAAATGATTTAGGAGGTGGACGACACGGCGATGGTAAAAGTAGTCAAGCTGCAGATAATGTTGTAGCTGAAATTAAACGAAATGGTATGGTTTCCTTTTTTGCTATTCAATAATTATTGTTTTTTATATATTCTAGCTTACGTAACTTAAAGCGAATGATAAAATAGCGATAGTTTTTATATCATAAAGTAAAGTAAATGAATAGATAAATACAATATTTATGATAACAAAAGTCATATATAAATATTTATATCTTATTGTTATGTTACAATTTTGTAAAAAAACTTTCTCTTTTTAGGAGGAAGAGCTGTGGCAGATTATAATTCAGTCGTGGATGGTGCTAAGATCATTAAAACTGCAATCGATACGTTTGGACGTGTTGATGTACTTGTTAACAATGCTGGTATCTTGAGAGATAGATCTTTTGCTAAAATGACAGACGACGATTGGGGTTTGTATACAATTATTTAATAATTATAAATTTATAAATATACGAAGATATTTTATTTCGATGAAATTTTTGTAGATTTGATACAAAGTGTACACGTTAAGGGTGCATTTAAAACAACTCAAGCAGCATGGCCATATTTCTGTAAACAAAATTATGGTAAAGTTATTTTCACCACAAGTAATAGCGGATTATGCGGAAATTTTGGTCAATCTAATTACAGTACGGCAAAAATGGGTTTGGTTGGTTTGACAAAAACTTTGGCCATTGAGGGTGCTAAAAAAAATATAAGCGTTAATGTAATTGTGCCAACTGCTGCATCCAGACTTACTGAAGATATTCTTCCTCCTGGTAAAGAGAAATTGTTGTTGTTGTTGTTTTAATCTTTATTTATAGAACAAAAAATGAATTATTTATCGTTATTTTTAGATCTATTCCAACAGTTAAAACCAGAATTAATAGCTCCAATAGTTTTTTGGTTGTGTCATGAGAAATGTAATGAAACTGGATCCATTATCGAATCAGCTATAGGTTTGGTAAGAAAATGTAAGTGTAAAAAATTAAGCTAAAGTATAATAATAATAATTATTTAAGAATGACATAGTTTAAATTTATTAATATTTTCTAGGTGATATCGTTCGTTCGCCGGGAAGCGTCGTGCGAAAAAATTTAAATGATTTGGTTACACCTGAAAATGTACAAGAAAAATGGTCAGATGTCGTTGATATGACTTCTGCTAAACGTTCGAATAATATGGAGGTAAAATATTTAAAATAATTCATTGAATTAATATTTAATTCAATGAATTAAATAAGAATATATTTATTTCTCTATATATACAGAATATATTTATTTCTGTCCAAAGGTTAAAAAATTAATGCAAACGATAACACGTAGCTAAAATTAAATTTATAATACTTAGAAAAAAAAAAAGAAACCATGAATTCTCGATTTTATAAATATGTTTCTTCTTTTGTCCATCATAGAAATGTTACAAGGTTACAGTTTTCTTAAATCTCTTTTATTTTCTCTTTAGAAATCCATAATATAAAGACCTTTTCTTTATTTTTTTTAAATACCCGAAAAGCCCTTTTCAACTTTCAACGCTTTGTTATTTTTTTCTTCAATTCTTTTCACTAGCTTAAACTTTCTAAATTTTTTTTTTTTATATAGTCTATAGCCTTCCTCTTTGTATTCTTTATTCTTTTTTCTTCCGATATACCTGCATCTCATCCTTGTGTCCACATTTCTAAATAATTAATGTATAACTGTTAATATTATATCTTAAATTTTTATATCTTTTTAAATTATATGCAGGAAATAGTAGGAGATTTGATGAACGTTATCGACGAGTTACAATCTGGCGTTTCTACTAAAAAATCTGTAAGAAATAAATTGTATATTATTCATGAAATTATTCATCATTATTTATTTGATTAATAATTTTGATCATTTTTTCTATCAGGGTGATGCTATATACAATAATTATAATAGTCAAGATGCTATACTGTATGCACTTGGAGGTATGTTTATATAACAATTGCATTTAATTTGTATAAAAAATATGCAAATTTTAAACACGTAAATATATTTATAAAAATGATCATTTTAATTATAGTTGGAGCAACCGTTCAAAATCCATCCGATTTACGTTATTTATATGAAAATCATGAGAATTTTTCACTTTTACCAACTTACTATGTTATTTACGGTGCCGCCGGATGTATGACAAGTTCAATTTTAAATGACTCTATACCTCAGATACAGATAAATCCAACAAATGTATGATAACATAAATCATTCTTTTATTTATACGAATTATTCTTAATTTAATTTAATATTTTTAGGCATTACACGGAGAACAATATTTAGAAGTTTTCAAAAAATTACCTACAGAAGCAAAAGTAAAGACAGTCTATAAAGTTGTAGATGTTGTTGACAAAGGAAAAGGAGCAGTTATCATAGTTCAACGTATGTTTATAATTAAATATACATTTAAACATGAATATATATAAATTATATATTTAGATTTGAATAATAAATTATTCAATGATAGTATTTAATAAAAAATAAATATTTTTTTACAGATGACACCTTTGATGCTGTTAGTAAAGAACAATTAACTACTGGACAGATATCAATTTATATAGTAGGTGCAGGTGGTTTTCAAGGCAAACGTACATCTCCACATATTGTACCAACTATTGATCCACCCAATCGCAAACCAGATGCATTTGTTACTCAAAAAACTTCTGAAGATCAAGTATACTAATTCTATACATTTTATATATATATTTTTAAAATTATTATTCAAATATGTTTAATAATTAAATAATAAATATATTTCTTAGGCAGCGTTATATAGACTGAGTGGAGATGCAAATCCTTTGCATATTGATCCAAATATTTCTGTAATGGCTGGATATAAAAAACCGATTTTACACGGATTATGTTCTCTTGGATTTTCTGCAAGACATGTTTTAAATACTTATGCTGATGGTGATCCAAGTTTATTTAAAGCAATCAAAGTTAGTTTTTAATTCTCTACTTCTTGAATTTTTAATTAAATCATTTGTATTTTTCATTAAGACATATTGTTTTAATAAATTATATTTTTTTTTCTTTTTTAGGTAAGATTTTCTAAACCAGTATATCCAGGAGAAACGTTGCGTACCGATATGTGGCAACAGGGCAATAGAATACATTTCCAAACATCTGTTGTAGAAACGAATACTGCAGTTATTACTGGTAAGTATAAAAAATTTCTAATGAAATTCGTAGAGAAAGTTTGTCTATGTCTCTAATATGAAATATCGAAATATTAGGAGTTTTATACCTGCGTAGCTACAGGGGGTCAAAAATGTTTACAATGCTAAAGAATTTTAATGTTATTTTCACTTGGGTTAATGTCTTTTACAAAATCTCGGAATTCTTTTGAAAAATCCAGCTATTGTATTATGTTTTCACTTTTATGGTGAACATCTGTTTTTTCTTTTTATAACAGAAGGTTCAACCTTAGTCATTTCTTAAGATTTTACTTTGAGTTATTTATTCTAAAGTTTTATTCTTAAAAAATACATGTTTTCTTCAAAAGAAAATTTTTGTGCCTAACACCAGGAGTACTGAAAGTTCTTTTTATTTGAAATGAATCAGTGTTTAAGAATGCACGTTAAATTTCTCTTTTCAAGGATATCATTCTTTTTCTAGGTTCTTACATTGATTTATTCGATGTAAAATCAAAAAAACTACCGCTTCCAACAAATTTAACTCCAACGACAATTAATTCTAATAACAATGATTTACAAAGTAATGCTATTTTTGGTGCAATGAGGGACTACGTTAAAGCTAATCTTGAACAAGTGAAGAAAATTAATGCAATCTTTCTTTACAATATTACTGTAAAAGGAAATCCGGCAGCTGAATGGAGTATGTTAAAGACACAATATAAATTTATAAAAATGAATAATTTCAATTTATTATATTATTTATATATTGTATTATACGATGCATTTTCTTTTAATAGCTTTAGATTTAAAGAAAGGTGATGTGTATAAAGGAAAACCTACATCAGGAAAAGTTGATACCACTTTAACTATAGAAGATAGTGATATGATGGGCATAGTAAGTTCTTTTTTTTTTATTTACTATGTATTCGATAATATATTGATAATAATAATAATAATAATAATAATAATAATAATAATAATAATTAATATTATTATTTTTTACAGGCAACCGGAAAAATAAATCCTCAACAAGCATTTATGGTAGGAAAACTTAAAATAAGCGGTAATATTATGTTGACTCAAAAACTTAAAACTCTTATGGAAACATACAAAGCTAAATTATAATCTCAATTTGTAATTGAGCTTATGAATAATTTATTAGTTTCATTATTTTGGGATTTGTGGTAGACATGACCGATGTAGCATTTACGTTAAGGTTTAATTCGTTTCTTTTTTCTTTAATTTCGTTGCATATTAAATGATGACAAGGATTACCGTTTTTCTCATTGCATATAATTTTAATTATTTATACAAATTTTAAATCAAGTCATTAAATATCAATATGAAAAGTTTAAAAAAGAAATTGTTAGAAATCTCAATTAGTTTTGTACGTACATTACATCCTTATTTTTGCTACATATTTAGAAAGTATAAGAAACTTTCTAATGGTCATGCTTAAAAAGGGTCATTATTGTTTTATATCAAATTTTTAACGCGTTGTTTATAATTTATATAATGTTTATAAAATTTGGGGGAAATGAAAAGGATGAAATTATGTTCTTATTTAAAAACTTATTTTGAAGGGGAAAATTATGTATTTTTTTAATATGTTTATAAAAATAAAAAATATATATATATTAGAAAATAATTCTCATGCTATACATTATTTTAGGTGTAAAGAAACTTATGAACTAAATGAATGAAAATAGAAAGTTAATTAATATACAAATATAGAAAATGATAGAGTAGATCTAATAAATATGATTTATAAATCTAAAGTATATAAATATTATTTATTAGTTGATAGTTTTTATTTTTTTTCCATAGTTTCTTCGCCATCAGTAGTCTTTTCTTTAAGTCTTTGTTTTATTAATTTTACAAAATCTACAGATTCATTTACTTTGAAAGTTCTTTCTAGATTTGTAGGAAAAAGTCTTTTATTTCTCTTATATATATCCTTTCTGTTATATTTAATATCACTTTTTATATTTACAGATTTAGACTCAGTACTATCTTGCAATCTATCTTCAACATTTCCATTTAACAATTTGTTATTTATAGGTGCAGATTTAAGATTTTCTTCCAAAGAAGAGACACATGTTTCTGATATCTCTTTTTTGTCATTCTTGTCATCATTATCCTGCTCCTGCTTGAATTTTTTAACAATAAATTCAGTACTGCATACTATAGCAACATTTTCATCTGAATTATCCAAAAATATTGTATCTTTATTAGCTATTCTGCCACCGTTTACATAAGCTGATATATTTTTACGTCTCCACATTTTAGAAGTGCTCGGTATAGATTGATTGCATTTTCTTTCCAAGAAAAATTCTTTTAAATCTACCTCCTTAATTTCACCCTTTAAAAATTGTAAATATTTCTTTAATGCAGTGTAAAAATGTAATTTGTCTGTCATTCGAGGAAAGTTAGCACAACGAGCACTGCTAGAAGGTACAACCCAAACAGCGGTATTTTCTATGTGTTCTGGTTGTAATCCATAATGAAAGGATGATTTACTGGTTTTATTCGCATAAACTTCATAAATACATTTTCCATTAAAGATAGCAATCTTTGGTTTAAATAACTTTATTTTTTCTTCGATAATTTTAGCACCTTCTTTAATTTCTGTTTTCTTTAAATCCGCAGAAGAACTGGTCGTTCTACTAACTATATTTGTTAATCCTATTCCGTATTGCAATAACTTATGATCCTCATCAAAATTCATGCATCTTGGCGTTAAGCCTGATTCATATAAAAGTTTATAAAAATGATTACCTGGACCTGCATAATATCTACCACGGTGTGCTGACATCAAACCTGGATTTATACCGATGAATACCATGTCAAGATTTTCTTCGAGGTAATCGGGTAGAGTATTCTTTAGTATTTCTTCCACAGTAAGTCCATTGAATCTGTTGACACTTTTTTTTGGTTTCTCAATTGCACTGGATGTCGTTCTTTTTCTTAATTTATTGAATGCAAGGGATGACATGATTCTCCAAAAAATCATCATTTAAATGTTATGACATGCATATATACATACACTTTTGTTTTGACATAACAAGGATTTTTTACTTTCATTCAATATTTCTTTATTACTGTCAGATAAAAATATCATGTCTTTATGAAGTAAGATAGTCTTCTTTTTTATTATACAATAGTATAATAATCATTTATTATAATGGAATAATAAAATATTCGTGTAAACAAAAAATAAATCAGCTGTTTTCATTCATTGTTATTTGCAATCCTTCTATATTCACAGGTTATGGCTCTCACTACATCCACGCATGCGTACATTCACGTATAAGCACATTTACGCATGCGCAAATTCGCGATAAGCACAATAGCGCATGCGTACATTCACGTATAAGCACATTTACGCATGCGCAAATTCGCGATAAGCACAGTAGCGCATGCGCACTTTCGCGTATACGCATATTAGCGCATGCGCAAATTCGCAAATACGCACCGTCCACGCGCACATTCGCGCATGCGCACATTGGCCATTTTGAAATTACTTTCGCGGTAGTGATAATCAGACGTAAACAAGTTTCCTTAGTGATTGCAATTAATAATATTTAATTATGTTATTTAATTTATCGATAAAGTTCTTCATTATTTATAGTGTTGATRAAATAAAATAAAATGAAGGTACGTATATAATGATTAATTAAATTACATTGAAAATTATTTCATCGATGTTAAACTAATAATTTATATATTTTTTAATTTTTATTTTTATAACCTCATTTTTTTTGTTAACTAAAATGTTGTTTTTTTAATTTGCTTATTTGTTTGTTCGATTGATTATAAGATATTCACATTCATTAATATTCTCGATTGGATGTTTCAGTGTGAATGAGGTTCATCAAGAATACGTGATATATCATGGCATTGGAGATAATTAGATAGTATGTTTGCATGATGCATTTATACTAATCTATCTGGTAGAGAGGCAGTGATCGTATCCGGATCGTGTTAGTTTTCCGGTCTGGTGAGTAGCTTCGACATCTGCATGTGTATAATTCATATCCACCTTTATGGGTTGATATTTGTAAAGAGAGAGAGAGAAAAAAAGAGAACAATAGAGAGAGGTAGGAAAAGTAAAAATAACAAACAATGTTCTTTACTATTTATATATCTGATCACTCAAATTATTTATTATAATTAAAAATTCATATCCTCAGATTAGAATTTGATTATTTGGGTATTCAGTGTAAGATTTCTTATCCTAGTATAAGATTTATTTATTATAACAAAAATCATAATGATACATATTTTGTTTAAATGGAAAAGGAAGATTCCTATGTGAATTAATAGATATTTGAAAAGATTGTTATTATTAATTACAAATAGTACGTGAATATCTGAATCTAAATCAAGCATGTAATCATGTATTTGGGTATGAATGATCTCTCATTCAAACTTACTTTTTAACAACAGCAATTTAAACTGTTATGGATGTATTTATACTATAGTTGATATATTTATTATCTCTGCTAATAAAACAAGTTTTCAGATAGTCAATTTAGCTACTCGAAATTGGACATTCCAAAATCCAATAAAACTTAATTAGCTAATAGATCATTATTTTATATTTTTTGTTTTATGTTACTATCCCAATTTGGATACCCAAAAATCAAAATAATCCTGTGAATTTGATTAGATTTTTAGCTTCCTATTATTTTGTAATCCTTTATTATTTTTTCTTTATTATACTTCTTATTAATTCTTTTCATAGGTATCAATATCAACTTTATTATTACACATCAGTAAAAAAAAGCATCAGAATACGAGTGTATGCATTAGCTGGACTGAAACCAGACGAATCGTTACAGTTGGACTCTTCTAGTTTTCTCTTTTTCTCTCTCTTTCTAAATCTAACATATACGTAATACATATATACTCATATGTAGTACATACACACATATACATATGTATGAATGTATGTACATATACTGAACGAGCACGTTCCACTCTTCGTGTCACTCGAAGAGAATAAGCGAGACACGTAAAAGCTCACTGTGCTTTCTCACTGAACGGAGATACTATTTGTAAACTAGGATTAAATTCCAGCCAAGTTAAGAGGGAAAAGTAGGTGGAGAGAATCGAGTGGATACACGCGAACGTAATTCACGTCGTTCGACTTTTCTTTCTATTCGCTTTTATTTTTTTTTTTTAGTTTTAGTTTTAGTTTTATTTCTATTTCTTATCCTTTTTGTTTTATTCCTTTTTTATTCGCACCACTGACCACACGGTTAAGCGGTTTAATTCTACTTTCGGATTCGTCGAGATCACATGTATGAACATTTGCACAAATTTCACCATGACTTATTTCTGAAAGAGGATTTGATATTTTGTCTATTCACCATTGTAATGGGAAATTTTATGTTTTATTTTTTATTTTTGGGTTTTTTTTTTTTAATAATGTATGTACATAGTTGACGCGTGAACTATTTTCATATTTAAATTTATGATATAAATTCGCATTTTTCATAATAATGGCTTATAGATAATCGATTTATTGGGTGTTTTCATATTTAGTTTAGTCAAATGATCGGGAAGAAAATTGGAAATGAACGATTTCACTTGGAATTATCTAAAACTAAATATCAAAGTTTATGAATTTCCTTTTTGTTACACGTAGGTTGCCTCAAAAGATATTTCTCGTAAAAAGAATATGTCTTCTTACTTCTTTTTCCTCTTCATTTTTTTCTTTTATCTTTTTTTCTTTCCTTTCTTTACTGCAGCATAGGGATGTACCTGCTATTCTTGAGAATTTCCCTTTTTTTCTTCTTCTTTTTCTTTATATTATACCCATGCTTCGAGTTTTCGAATATTCGTCGTAGAAATTTCAAGATTTTGTCACGTTTTACTTTCTAAAGAATAAAATATGAAAAACCTCGAATTATAAAGCTTAAAAATAAATAAATAAAAAAAACATTCGGGCGGTTCTACAATTGCTATGAAATATTGAAAGCAAGATGTAAACATTTCTACTTATCATTTGTTTTTTTCTTTTTTTCTAATCTAACAATAAGATTAGAAACGTTCACATTCTTAATTCGTTGTTTGAATTATTTCTCACAAAAAAGATATGGATGGAAGGGGGGGGGTGGTAATAAATTACCTAATGGTAGTAAAATTAGAAATGATAAATGAATGACCATGTCGTGATTTGATATACTAATCCAACAGATATATTTTTTTAATAAACCCCCCCTATCCAGGATGCAATTATTTTTGTAAAGTTATTCAGATTTAAATGGTTACATCTGCAGAAACGAAATTACCTTAGTCACTCGACGGAAGCGACAACCGTTTCGTTGGTTTTATCGTTCGGAATTGTCGTAGGAGCGTTGCGTCAGCGTGTCACATCCATCACTATTGCGAAACACCCTGTGAACCAGGGGTTCAACCACCTACACTCGTCCTTTACCACCCTGTTTATTCTCTCTCTCTCTCATTCTCACGTTCCTTTACTATCTCTCACTGTATTTATCTATTCCTCTCTACCTATCCATTCGTCGATCCACCCTTACCCCATTTATCTGTCCATCTATCCATTTCAAATTTCTCTCGATTTTACCTAACATTCTGTACTATTTGTAAGCAGTTAGAATTTACTATGTTTTTTTCTTTTTTTTTTTTTTGTTCAACTTCATTGTTCTTTTTTTCTTTTTTTTTTTTTTGATCGATTGTGAGATTTCTTTTCCCTCTTTTTTTCTTTTCTTTTTCATCGTTTGACAAAAAAAAAAACAACAACATAACAGTAATATAGTTTATGATTTAGTTTCGTAAAATCTATTTTCAAATTTCTTGATACTTTCAACCTCACGTTTCCATTCATTATTAAAATTATGATCCTAGAGTTATAAAGCCAAATGCATTTTAGTTTTGTTAGGAATGCGAATGAGGGTTGCGTATTGTATTCCGTCGCGACATGGCGAGACATTGCGTCTCGCGAATCGAATACCATTCGTGTCGTTATGAGAATGAGAAGAAGAAGAAGAAGAAGAAGAAGAAGAAGAAGAAGAAGAAGAAGAAGAAGAAGAAGAAGAAGAAGAAGAANTGAGAAGAAGAAGAAGAAGAAGAAGAAGAAGAAGAAGAAGAAGAAGAAGAAGAAGAAGAAGAAGAAGAAGAAGAAGGAAAGAAGGAAGGGAAAGTGGTTGTACGCATTTAAAATTTTATTTTAATTGGACGATAAAAGAACAACAAAAAAGATTGTTCGTTCTATTAATTATTAACCCATTCGAGACCACTTGCACACCGTATGTGCAATCATACTTAGCTGTTATCAATTATTTTAAGTAAATTATTTAATTTTATATTGTATAAATAATATCTTTAAAATATAGAGAAACTAAATTTGCCATTGTAAAATTGGCAATATAATTAAAAAAAAAAAAACAAGAAATGGCTACTTGAACCGTGTTCGAAAAAAAATCGTGGTCTTGAATGGGTTAACAGACAGGATCATGCAATTTTATCGAAAAAAATTAATATTTATTTTGGTAAATATTATTATTCTATTTCTTTTTAATTGAATAAATTTTTGTGTTTTATTTATTTTTTTTTTGTATTTTTTGCAGAACAAACAAGCCACAAAAAATATATTGTATGTAATATCAACACAAATACGAGCATTCAAATTCGAATGTACCAACGATATTGGAACCTACCAATAGAAAATTATTGTTAATCCTCTCTTTTAATTGTCAACAAATAACGAATTAATATTATTTTAAATCCGGTATATACTTATTCCCCCTATTTACCCGAATAAGTATTCATTGAATTTGAGATTCCTCAAAAACAAGCCAAGTCTTTTGGTTATTCATTCGATTGGAGCCCACCCCCTACCCTGGCCTACTTTAGCCGCATGCTAAAACACATTTCTATGCATTTGGTTCGTAATTTATTTCCGGTAACGAAGTTCTAAATATTATCCGATAGTCGGTATGCTGCTGCATTATTCGATTCGAGACGAGGCATATCGAGAGTTTCGAAAAGCGGGCAATCAGGGAACACATACTCCTCTCACCTCACCATTGCTAAAACCATTGTTTGTTGACTTTCATTCGAAAAAGGAGTGTTTGCTTACGACCAAATGCTGTCTGTATTTTCTGCTAGCACGAGAACTGACTGGTTGGGGTAGGGGTTGGTTGGTTGGTTAGTTGGTTGGTTGGCTAGCTAGCTAGCTAGCTAGCTAGCTGGTAAGCTTGCTAGAAAAGCTTTTGTGTTGAATCGATTTCTACGAGTGTCGTTATTATTCTCTCGTTTTGATCAAAAGCCACAGAAATTAATTCTACTTTCGTACCAACAATTCTTCATTATCACGCGAGTTAACTGAGTTCTCCCACACCAACCAAACGAACGAACCCAACCCAACAAACTCTTAACGTATCACAATAACGAAAAATATCATTCTCTCCTAGTGTGTAAACGCCACCAACCGAGTCACCGACCTGTAATAATGAGTTTCTAACCGGCTAATGAATAACTCGTGGAAATTAAACAGTTCGCAAATCGAGTTCCTCTCCCTCAAACCCTCCCGACAATGTTTACTACCCCTCTCTCTCTCTCTCTTCTTTCGTTGAGTAATGCGACCACGTTTGAATCCTTGCGATTGCATCCCATTATTATTATTATTATGTTTTTCTTCATTCATCTATCTACTGGGTATCCCAAAACTTTATTAAATTACATAAATTACAAATTATTTATTTATTATTATTTAAAGTTACATCATAGTAGGCTCTTCACAGTTTCTTTTTGGTTTACAGAAAACCTAACAGTAGATTTGTATTTTCAAATGAAAAATAAGATATACCATTTATGCGTTTAGTTTATCTAGTCTCTCAATAAAAAGCAATTTTTAATACTCCCTTTATCTCTTCGTTCATACCCTTTTATTTTTTATTTTTTGTGTATAACTTTAAGAATATTTTTCACGATGTATTCACATCCTATATATAATCTCTCATTTGTACTCTTTCATTTTTCGCATGAGTAATCTTAAATCTATCGGATCTTTAATAAGAATTTGTTTTGCCATTTTTTTTCTTAATAATCTTCATAAACTGTGGGCAGCTAAAGAGTGAGAGAGAGAGAGAGAGAGAGAGAGAGAGAGAGAGGTAAGTATAGGCGTCTCGTGTATAGTTGTTGAAAGTTATTGAGCTGACGTAAGATGAGGGGGTAGGTAGATGTCTCTAGGAAATTACACGTCACTTCGTCAATGAGCCTGTAGCCTCGAATCACGTTCCAACCCTTCTACAGTTCCTATAGGAAAGAGCGTGGGTGTTGGGTGATGGGGTGGTTAACGGAGGTTGGTCCGAGCTCTCTATCACGCGCCTTTTGAGACGGTTATGGGAAAGTAACGAGTCGTGTGTACGTTGAATGTAGGGGGAAAGGCTAAGGGTAGAGGGTGGGTGGGTGGTTGGGGGGTCTAACGTCGGAAGTAACGCGAACTGACGAGAAAATTAGCCAGTGAAAATCAGAATGAACGAACGAACGAACGAACGTAGCAAACCGGTAGGGGTTGGTTGGGGTTCGTTGGTTTTACGCCGATGCTGCTGCTGCTGCTGCTGCTGCTGTGCAGCTCTCGTCGATGCTCTCGACGAATTTTAATTACAAATGCTTTTGACGGGGTAATTATCGTTGATGTAACGATCCGCTTGGTCAAGGTAATTAACCAAATATATATAGCTCTTTATATACTTCCAAACCGAATCGTAATTATACACAGAGAGATGGATAGTAGTACTATGTTTGGATCGGATATTGGTGGATCGTGGTGTTAAAAAAAGAGGTGATATGATGGAAATGAAAACGATTAATTAATCTATTTTGTATTATTTTCTTTTTTTTGTTTTTTTTTTCTTTTCACACGTATTAATTCGACTATCATTTTTATAATATAATTTGAATTTAACCAGGACAACAACAGACAGAGAAATGTAGAAGATGAGAATGGGGAAAAAGAATGAAAATATTTAGTGATTATGTTGATTAACTTGATTCGGTCCTTTAATCCATTGATATAGTAGCAATCGAGACCCTAACATTGTAGTATAATCTGTATTGGATTTAATTTACATTAGGATGTTGTAACCGCGTGCAACGAGCTTAGGATTGAGGAGAACAAGATGGTCCATTTGCAATGGGATATTGGGGATATTCGTAGTGCTCGTCTGTCTTCCTAAACGATACGGAATTACATTCACTCTGTGTGCTTTACCGAAAGCCAAAAAGTATTTTTATCCTTTTAACTATTATACAACAAATCTTGTTCATTTTATTCTCATCCTAGTTGATTAATTCGATTCATTTTTTGTTTTTTGATAAATGTTGTGTTCTATGCATTAACGTGTTTTTTTTTTTTTAAATGGATTAGCTGAGAGTAAAAAATATAAATGAGAAGAACTTGTTTAATTTTACGTATCAATGAGAAGTTTTAGATTTTAGCTTTATTTGTTTGAAATAGATCAATATGTTACTCTTGCGGTACATACGACAATCCGTCTATCAATCTGTCGAACTAAATCGTGACACGATAAAGGCGAGGGTACGTCTAATCTACTGTGATTAAATTCCATGTAAACACGTCTCAATTTGGTTCCTATTGTCGATGAACTTGGAAATAAATATAAGGTGTATATATATACTTTGCATTTAGGACTATATTAAGATCTTATAATATATAATTTATATATTTAATTATATTTATTATAACTTATATTTTAAGATGTATATATGTTATATCCCTTATACTTAGAATTATATTTAGTACATATATATTAATAATTTACAATTAATTTTTAGTATTATATTAAGAGTATACAGTTTAAGGGTTATTTATAGTAAAATAAAGTAAAATATATATATATATATATATATATATATATATATATATAAACTTAATTTATTTATATAATATAATATTAATTTTTATATAATATTTATA